>JAJJWW010006475.1:0-19957 GCA_023531295.1 Papaver armeniacum
CAGGTGACATCAAAATTCTCTTTGCAAAACAAATTAATTGGTGGCCAGCCATCTGGATGCTAGCAGCGTTTGGTGGCAATATCCGAATCTTACTAACGCGTTTTGGTGGCTAGCTCATTGACATCAAGATACTAGCGTTTGGTGACTCACGGTGACAATATCTTTGCTAATCCAATGACAACTGTCTTTGATATCAACTTGTCGGAAGAAAGTAAGTTAAAAAGTTCTGTATTTAAACTCATTAGATTTGGATTAGATATATAAACATGGTTCATTCACTGAACATAACTACTTGGATTATACATGGTTCATTCACTGAACATAACTACTGGATCATTCTTCTTCTTTACCATCTTGTACGATGGCGACAACGGTATTCGAGACAAAAGGGAGATTCGAGGCAATTCGAAAACCGTGTAGGTGTAGGAATGATTTGTTTGTTTTTCAATGATTCATGACTAGAAGAACAATCAGAGAAGAAGGTTAGAGGAGATCTGAAAACGATTTACATGTCGATGCTGCTGATGAAATTGAGAAGGGGAAGAACAAGCCGCTGTATTAAAACCGTAGTCTTCACAAACCACCTGAGAGCTAGAGAGGCGGCCATGGAGTTCAGAGACGACGGATCTGAAGCCATGAGGAAGAGTTCGAGAAATTGAATCGGGTTTTGATTGTTTGAGTTAGTAGGCGAGATGAAATCGAGAGAGTTGGTGGTGAATAGAGAAGTTGTCTTGAATTGAAGATGGGTTTCACTCGAGTTGAGTCTTAGCCGCATTTTCTGCTAGGGATTGAGATGGTTGTTGCTTAGGAAATTAGTTTGAAGAATTAGTGGGGTTGATTTGGCACTTGTTGGTCTTTGTGGTCTCGATTTGATGGAATTGTAAAATGGAGCTTTAGAGATGGTGATGAAGCAACCTTGTTTGCGGTATGCGGTGTGCAAGTGTAGCTAGTAGGAGATGGCTATTGATGGCATGAGGTCTTTTGGTTCTTGTGAAGAATATATGGAGTCAAACTGCGAGGTGGTTGATATGCTTGTGGAGATAAGAGCTTGATTGAGTTCGATTTGGCGGGGAATTGGTGGTATGTCAGTGCAAGTATTGGAGCGCACTGAGCAGCGATCAGTTTTAGATGCAAAGAATGGCATGCCGCCTAGAATGTGCAAGGCTATGTGTGAAGCCAAAGAGTACGGCGTTGTAGCGAGGCGAAGTTAAGATTGCAAGTTATGCCGCAATGAAGTGGAGATCTTTGAAGTTATTGCTTTTGGCCAAATTGAAGTCACATTTGTATGGTATTGGGTTATGTTCCAATGAAGTTTGAGCTGGAGCTATAAGCCAGGGAGGTTATTTTGCTGGTGAGAGTTGGGCCTGTGATGTTGTTACAGATGGGGGTTCAGGGTTGCAGTTTTGTTGGTATACGAGTAAAATCTTGGAGCCACAGTTGATTAATGGTGTTGTTGAAGTTGGTTTTAAGAAGCTAATGGTTTTGTGCTGCCATGGAATGGGTCTGGTGCAAGTGAGATGACCATGGGACTGAGGAGTTGTTGCTGCAATGAGTTGTGGAGCTGGTTGTGGAGATAATGGAGTGGAGTACTGCAGTGTAGGACATTGCAGGTGAGTGAAGCTGTTGAAGTGTGTCGGTGCACATACACTGATAGTGCAATTTGCTGGATTAGTGAGTGCTGTATTGGAGATTTATAGCTGGGAATGATATGCTGTAATTAAATGGGGAGTATGGATGAATGCAATGTGAATGGGCCGAGTGATGGTCTTTGTTGAGTTTATGGTGCCATTCAGCGATTTTGCAAATAACAAGGTGGCAGCTGGTGTTGGAGTGAGCAGATAGTGGTGGTGTGCTGCTATGGTTTGAGATCGTATGAGATGTTATGGGGTGTTGCAGCAGTTGTGGCTAAGAACAATGGGTAGAAATTGTGTCGTGTAAGCCCAGAAAGAGCTGATGGCATGATGTTTAAGTGTGCTAATGCACGGAACTGGTGGTGTAGGTGCAAAGGCTAGGAGAAATTTTACTGAGTTCAGGTGATATGAATGTGGAATGATGGCAAAGGAGTTGGTGTTGTTGTGTTATGAAAACTGGGTAACTGTTGGTCACAGTCAGGCAAGAAGCTGCAATGGAACTGACATTGTGTTGGTGCTTGGCTCGATAGAGAAGGGAATGATAAGAATTGAAGTGCAGCAGCAGTTGAGGACTGTGGTTGAAGCTGTAGTAAGTGGTGGAGTTTGCAAGTTAGAAGCTGTGAAGGCCTAGGAGCAGCTGCATTTGCAAACAGCTATAGTAGAAAAAGCAGAATGGTGAAATGGAAGGTGGCAGCAGGTGTTGGGAGTGGCAGTCACGGCCATCTTGGCCGTGAACAGTATTTGGCTTATGCAAGATTTCAAAATCAAACCAACTCGGTCCACTCAGATCTGACTCGGTTCTCGACTCAGCTTCTGACTCGGTGTTTGACCCGAGTTGGATCGTTTGACCGGTGACCGGGCGGACTTTGCCGGTCATCTGAAATATTTTCCGGCAGGATTCCGGCCGGTGTACCAGTTTTCCGGCGAACATATTTTTGGGACATATTTTCAAATGGGTTCTCACACTTGGTTCATGGGCTTGGTGGACTTCTTGCTATTGAACTTTGGGCTTTGAAGGCCTAATTTTGGAAAGTTGGAAAAGCTATAAAAGGAAGAGTTTCTATTCTTAGGGAAAGGAATTATTCTTCTACGGGAGCTTTTTGCAGAGGACTACGCCTAGGGTTTGCTTTCATTTTATTTTTATGTTCTTCATTTTATTTATGATAATAATTATGTTGAATCAAAATACCATGAGTAACTAAATACCTATTATTGGTTATGGGATAATAAGTGGATTTCACAAATAAGTTTTGATTCAATGAATTAGTTTTGTCTCAAGTTTATTGTTTATGATTCATTGTTAATATTGATATATGATTTGATAGTTTGTTTGGTTGAGTCCGGAATCAATCCGATCTACTTTCATATCTAGAGCTATATTAGGGTTTTCAATACGAAAACGTTGTCTATCCCTGATTTTGAGTAGCATAAATGTGGGTAGTGCTTGTAGTGATATATCCTACTAGTTACATATGAATCATAACTTGGGTTAAATCGAATTAGTGCTTTTACACATTTTGGTTGCCTTGATTAGTCTTATTCCATAGAACTCATTGCTTTTAGGGAGTTAAATCTAATTGTGCTTTTACACTTTAGGTTGCTTTCTAGGAAGAATTCACATATGCATCTTTTAATGTGGTTGTGATGAAATCAGGGAATTAGCGGGATACTCTTGCGATCAAGGTATCCTAGGACTTTTAGTAAATGAGAGATTGATGTATCAATTCTAGTCATTGTTGAGAATACATATTTGTGAATGAAACTATCCCGTGACCAATACTTTCTCCTTATTGATAAATTTTATTATTACTTTGCTTTTAAGTTATTTTTATTGCTTTGAAACATCAACATCCCCCCTTGGTTACTAAGAAACTGAAAATTTGCATAACAACATAAGCCTCTCTGTGGATACGAACTCTTTCTTATTGCATACTACTTTATTTTAGTGAAGCAAGAAAGTGAAATTATATTTGAGGGTGACAACCGATCAAATTTTAGGCGCAGCTGCCGGGGGAGGCATACGGCTTGTTATTAAGTTTTTAGTTTTTTTACAATTTTTGCTTTTATACTTGCTTTTCGTTTATTGTCTTGTTTCTCACTTGTTTGCGAGAATTGTTTTTCAGGTACTAATCCCTGGCTTCCAAAGATTGGAATTACCAAAGGTGCGGGATAGCTACTCGTAGAGGCACAATACTCCAACCAAGGCAAGACACAACGGAAGAACAAGTCTCGGAAGTAGAACACGAAGCTCTTCATCGAGAAGAGGAAGAAGAGGTTCCATTCGTAGGAGAACCACTAATTGAAGAGGAAGAAGCAATGGGTGACAATGCAAACCGTACACTCAAGGATTTGGCGTCTCAGGCTTGATGCACAACAATGGTGTATCAAACAAACTCAACTTTCGAGATCAAGCGGGGTTGCTTAGAGAGTTGCCAAAGTTTCATGGTATGGCGAATGAGGACCCAAACAAGCATCTCATGGAGTTCCATACCATTGTCAAGGCTATGCTTCCAGCGGAGACTGAAGTTGATGGTGCAATGATGAAAGTTTTTCCATTTTCTATGGTGGACAGCGTTGTAGTTGCAGGAAATCCCACACTACACCCCTTACTCAGTTTTGCTTGACTAATCCATTGAAAGATGTGTGATCAAGAATATTTATTAATTGATTCCATGAAATGTTTACACAGTACAATAGAATTACACTTGGAAATTAAAGCGCTCTTAAACTTTCTCTCTCCTAATGACTTGCTTCATAATTCAAAAAGATCTCTCCCTACAACAGATTCACTTAGCCCTTTATATAGGGTAATACATAATGGATGACAGCTAAGCTATCCTTTATTTTCGGGAATGTCTCGCGAAGTGTCGCAAATGCACAAGTATCATTCTCGCGATACTTCTTAGCCCTCGCCAGGTTTCATGTCTTCCAATTGTTTTGTTTGTCGATATTCATCTGCGTCGTTTATTTTAGCTTCCTGCGACTCCTCGCGACATCGTCGTTTATTACTCCACACGAATCTTATGCGTTGCGATATTATGATCCTACATCTTGCCTCTTTTTCCTTGAATATTGCTTGAAGAGTGATTTTAAGGGAAAAATTCATTGTTGTAATAATCCTTGGTTTTAATTGGTGAAGGAACAGCGAAAGAATACTTTTCTTGAAAAGTACGTTGTGCCTCTATTCTTTTGGCGAAGTTCTCGAGCTTCTTTGTAATATATATATGAAGTGTCATCTCTTGCCTTATGAGTTACGAGGAAAATAATCAATCTCGCAAGCTCTTCTCGTTTGTTAGGAAATATGTTGTGCGATATTTGAATCCTCTTTGAAATTCCTTTGCCTAGTTTTCTTGGATTTAGTAGTGACCGTTTACACGTGTCTATATTTACCCCTTTTACCGGCGCACTTAATGTTATCCGGTCGTAATATCTTTTCTCGTCTATTTATAGGAGTGTCCCCCGTGGAAGTATTTTCCCTTTTCTTTTTCGTCTTCTTCATAAATCGCAAGTGTTCTTCTTCTTCATCCATTTGAAGTGTTTCTTATTTTCTCTCACCATCTTCTTTACCATTTTTGCTATTTCTTACCGATTTGTCGTTCTCATGGCGTCTAGGTTTGTTAATCTTGCCATATGGTGATTTTGTGGTTGATTAATTTTGAGATTATCTTTCCTTGTTAAAATCACCAGTACGATTAATTTTGTAGTTTTCTTTATTTGCCATTGTTATTTAGCAAGAACTGCCCGAACTAAATTTACCGTGAAGAACCCTCTTCTTTCTTTGGGCTCGTCGAAATCTACTTCGCAACAAGAATCCCTTGTGCAATCAAAGCCCTCTTCATGAGTAAAATCCATGGCTTCAAAGAGAAAATCTCATGAGTGACAAGGTATTTAAGAAACATACATTTTTATTAACAATATATTGTTGCCTCTGTTTCTTATTTAACTTGTTATTCGCGGGATGATGGAAGTATTGACAAAACTCCTAAAGACTTCGCCAACCCAAACTGTTACTCCGGTGTTTCCTTTCCCTCCTTTACACCTTCTTCTCCGGTTGCAAGATCATCGCAAGATGATTTCTTGGCTGATTCTCGCGAGATCATTAATGCATAAAGAAGAAGAATGATCCAGTAGTTATGCAGTCTCGTAACCATAAACCATATAGGTATAAGGGATAAGAGGCTGCGATGGCTCTTAGTTGTTATTAAGAGCAGGATGGGAGGAGCTAGTCTTGTATGGCCGATGTTTCGCCTCCTTGAAGGGGCAACCGGGGAGATGATAGGCGGTGCTCTCCATTAGGGGAGTGCCAAAACAGATTGCAAATGTCATGAGGCTTTGTTTCGCAAGGAGACTTAGGCTTGTCATATTTGTGCAATGATCCTGAGAGGCAATAATACTAACGAGGGTAAAGGCGAGATCAATGGGTCTTTGCACGAAAGTGTACGGACGTCTGCGTTTCGTGCAAGGCGGCAATGTCATAGGACTCTATATTCGCAAGGATATCTAGGCTTTGTCATATTATTGCAACAAAACATCTGCGAGCAAAAATACTTGAAAAATGATAAGGCAAGATCAATGGGTCTTTACATACAAGTGTAAAGACGTCTGCATTTAATCGCAATAAAACGGTGAGGAGAGGGGACTCTCTAACTAGGGAGGTCTAACTTGGAAGACCACACAAAATGATAAGGCAAGGTCAATGGGCCTTTACATGAAAGATATAGGCGGCTGCGACCTTGTGTGACAAGAGATAGAATTCTCGATTCATAAAGATACTGCGATCTCGTCGCGGCTATACAATTAATAACCAACAAAATACTTGATGACAACTAAAATCTTCCATCTGAAGAAGAAGAATACAGAGGCAAGTATGGGAATGGAAGAGATGAAATATTCTTTATTCATCTTGATGAAAGAATTATACATCGATAATGTTAATCAATTATATTACAAGGAAGAACTTTACAAAAGGGGGTAGAGATTGAATTGAGAGGAGAAAAATCCAAGAAATACACTATAATAAGGATACGAGAAATGTACGAGATACTACAAGCGAGAGAAGAAAACGAAAAAGTTATCTCTTTGGCGATTCTTCTTCGTCCCCGATTCTTGGTCGATTATTCTCATCGCCGGAGAATTTTCTTCTTCGCCATGACCTCGCTATCGAAACGTACGAGACAGGCGATTCTGCGGGAACCTCTTCAAAGGAGCCAGGGATATGAATGCGAGAGGATATTAGGTCCTTACAAACATACTCCATGCCTCTATTGCGGCGAAAGCGACATCATTGTTAAAGTTCTCCTTTGTCGTTAGAAATTGTTTCTTCAACTTGGAATATCTATTCTCGCGAAGGAAGAGGTTCTTTGCGAAATTTGTTCTTCGGTTTCGAGTTCTTCCCAATTCTCATTTTGGAAAATTCCGTGAGTTGCTCTTTTTTTGATTCAAGCTCTCTAATTCTAACTTTGAAGCCTCTTCTCGATTCTGCAAATAAGAAACAACAAGTTAACAACACAAGTATATTACGGAAATAAAGAAACGGTAAGGTATAATAAGCAACCTTCTCTGTAGGATATCTTTAACCAAGGAAGTATGCTCGCGTGAAGTAACATCAACACCTAGGTTATTTAAGCGTTATCTAAAACTTTCGCTGACCAGGCGAATTCATCATCATTATTTATAACAAAAGGAGCGAAACCATACGATCTTCTAGCTCACTAAAGTAAGATCAGGCGAAGCAATTCATCTCGCTCAATTTGTAGCTCAAGAAGAGATTTTTGAAATGTTGCTAATGCTTGAGCACCATTGTTATTGTAATGCGGTCTTTTGTCATCTATGTGATCACTAATTTTCTTCCTCAAAATTTTGATTTCTTTACGAGACTCAGAAACATTTTGTTTAAATTGGTTGGCAACTGACTTAAACGGATCTATGTTCAATCTAAAAGGCGATATTTGAGTGCAAGTTCATCTAATGAAAGAGAGTTAATTTTGTTGAAGAACTACTTAAAAAGTGTTGAGATGAGCGAGAAGAAGGTTATTATCCATAGGTTCGGGAAATGTATGGAGAAGAATAGCTTCATCGGAGGAGATTATTATCGTCTGCCGCGAAAGTAATAAGTTAGGTGGCAATACGACCAATAAAATAAAAATAATAAAAGAAGGCAAATATTATACCATAAAGTTGCTGATTAGCATTTTGAAGGGTGGATACCCTCTCTTTTTGAAGTCAAGTTCGGTATTTAACTTTTGAATCGTCTCGTCTTTATCGCGAGATAAACGACTTGATCTCCAATTTTCCAATCTTCTTGCTCGATTGCGAATTCTTCTTCTCAAGATTGTTCGTCTTCTCTCAAGATCTGAGGCAACTACAAAGAAGACCTTCAACCTATGAAAGAAGATAGAAAAGATGTTAATACATATACAACAATATAAAGCCAATGGGGAGATATGATTGTATACATACCAGAGATCCAAGCGCATTCAAAAAGTCGGGAGACATAGTTCAGAGACTCCGTTGAAAGAATCATTGCCCTCAGTGAAAGTGGCATTGCACACGTTTTGAGAGTCCAAAAGAAGCTAGGGAGCATCTCCCATTCCTTGGAAAGAATCGGAGAAGATACTAGACAAGCTGGCCCATAGAAGAACTGGTTAACGGGGGTCCTTGTAGCGAGAAAGCGATTGGAATCATGGTCATCTTCATCGGAAGACTCGGAGTTTGAGCTAAAAGGCGAGAAAGAGGATTGGACCTTTCGCTTCTTAGTTAAGGGGGCAGAGGATTTACCCTTGCGGCGGCAGTCTTACCCTTACTTCTAGTCTTCGCAGCAACAACTTTTTCAACTTGACCTTCGCAAATGTGTAAAGTTGAGAAACGGAGAGCAATAGTATTGTTTTGAAAAAAAAAAAAAAAAAAAAAAAAAAAAATGTCAAAGTAAGGGGAAATGCTTCTTACTTCACTCATAAGCGATCGAAGCAATGTCAAAGTATCCTCCAAACGGATCCCTTTTGTAGTTTCTTTTCAACTACAGTTATCACGAAAGATTTCACAAACTCGACAATCGTAAAGAAAGTTGCGAAAGCAAAAATTTGGAGTAGGAAACATACTTCTTTTTCCCTTCTCGAGGCCATTTGAATTCCCCAAGGATGATACGCTGCCGAGATTGGCGGGGAAGAACGTCGGGCCCGCGATATAAGGACCATTTAAAATCAAGTACAACCCACCATTTCTCATCTTTGGAGTGGCGGGGGTAGTATTATTACCGGGTGCCAATCAATATCTGCCAAGCGATTTATCCTCGAGACATTATCCTTTTTCTTGAGGCGAATGCCCCGGCAGATTTCGCATTCACCATAGTTATCGAGTAATTTTCAAAAAGTTTTCCCAGTGTATTTCTCAACGACTATCTCCAAGTGCCAATTTGGGATTTACGTGATTAGAGTATAAAGATCCTTTGCCCGCACCTCAGTTCGCGGAACTCAAGCATTAGCGAATACAATCGCCACTTAATTGATAAATAGCCTCGAGAATTTTTCATGGGCTAAGATTTCATAAAACGGGAGGCAACTACGGATCGTATAAGGAATGGGAAGTCCGCGAGAAGTTGACCTAAGCGAGACTATAATCCTTTGATTATCACATTGATGATCAGAAAATAACTTTGTAGAAAGAATAGATGAAGGTTCTTGATCGGGAATGGTCGATAGAGTGAAGCCCTTCTCGAGCAATTTAAGTTAACTAAATATGCTTTGTATGCACGACTAAGGGCAGCCATTATCAATATGGGAATGGATGAGAGGTTAAAAGGTAAAGATCAATGCTAGAGAAAGATGAAGAGAAGATTTGCAGTAGCAGGAACGCAAATTGCGGAAGGAGAAAATCAAAGAAGTTGCAGAGAAAAACTAAAGAACGAAAAGGAGAGGAAAAGAAAACTATATATAGGGAAAAAGATCCTCATGAGAAAAACGAGGGGTCATTTAATGCGAGAAGGGACATGAAAGGTCAAGAATAAGCAGTTGGAAGAGACGTGTGAAAAAGCAGCTTTAATGGTTAAAAAGCGTATGCAGAGTGAAACAGATAAAGATAAGTTGATCGCAAGCGAACAAAAGCATCGCTCTCATGATATTCTTCCTTCGCAAGAAGAGTATGAGGAGAGCGAGGAGGCGAAAGCTTCGGAACATCGAAAAAGAATAGAGGCAAGTACGTACTTTTCAAGTCCAAGTATTCTTTCGCTCGTTCCTTCATAATGAAGACCAAAGATTATTACAACAACATTTTTCCTTAAAAAAATCGCTCTTAGCAACATTCAAGGAAAAAAGAGGCAAGATGTAGGACCATAATATGCAACGTACGGGACTCGCGAAGTTAATAAACAACGATCTCGTGAGGCGATTCATGAAGAGCTAAATAAGCAAAGAATAACGACAGAGCGAGACATAAAGAAGACGTGAGATGCGGCGAGGGTTAAGTGTCGCGAGATTGAATAGTTGTCTGTTTGGCGACACTTCGCGAGACATTCCGAAAATAAAGGATAGCTTAGCTGTCATCCCTTTATGTATTACCCTATATAAAGGGTCGAGTGGTCTGTTGTGAGGGGATCTTTTAGAAGTGTTAGGCAAGTCATTAGGAGAGAGAAAGTTTAAGAGTGTTTTACTAAGTGTAATTCAACTTTCTGTGAAATTCATGAAATTAATCAATAAACATTCTCAATTATGCAACTTTCAATGGACTAATTAGCAAAATATAGTGAGGGGTGTAGTGTGGAAAAACCTTTACTACATGATTCTAATTATAGAAGTTCTGAGACTTGTTTCTTGATCTCATTAGATTCCTCTGTAATTCGTGCGATAAAGACCTACATTAGGAAGAGAACTCTCCCGGTCAACATGATCTCATGCTCCACACACTCCTCTTTGGCGGTAATCCCAGTGACATACGAAAATAAATCCTTGTACTTCAACTTTAACATTTCTAGGTTATCTTCTTGTTGTGCAGTCAAGGCTGCCAAACAAACTATACCCGGCTTCTCCTCAAGAGAACGGATCACAAGGAGAATGAAATTCGTGCTAGAATTCAACTGCTTAGCAGCACAGTGGGCTGTGATCAGACTTGCTCCCTCAAGAGGAGAATCAATAGCCCGAATCACAAAACTTTCTCCATCTTTGGTAAAAGGTGTACTTTTGTTCTCTCTTTGTGTAGAGTTGCATCTCTATCCCATAGGTAAGGACTACCTAGTACCACACGACAAACATCAAAGGAACTAGTAGCATGTAACTTCAGCAGCATATATGACTCATCTAGAGCAAATTTGAACATGCATACAGCTGTGAAACTTGTAAGCCCCCTTCCTTTTGAAGCCATCCTAAAAAGTGGTTTTGGATGTTTGAAAGTCCTCAAACCTAACTACGCACCAAAGAATTTGAAAGTAGATTCTTGACTTCGGGTCAATAACAGCATCAACTAGTGAAGTATTGACTTGCATACTCATGAAAGAGTTGCTCCCTAAGATCATATTTTGAAGGTCTTTCTTTTGCCCATGTCTAGGAAAACTTTGAATTGGGCTCCGTTAGTCAAGTGGACTTCTTTTGGAGTTGGCGACTAGTCTTGCCTTCTTGGCTTCTTTCCTCTGCAACCCTTTAGGCTTTAGATGAGGGTTCTAACCCAACACTTATCGACAATGTGACCTGTTTGTTTTGCAATGGGTGCAAGACAAACCTTCCTTGTCACTAGACTTCCCTTCTTCTTTGCTCTTTCACCTCCTTTCACGGTGGTACCTCCAGTTTCACCTTAGTATTTCCCTTTGAATAAGATTTCTTAAGCTTGCCTTCAATGGCATTAGCTTTTATACTTGCTTAGGAGAGATAGTATCCAAAAGAAAACATCACTTCAACTCCTTAAGTATATACTCATAGAACAGGAAATATATTTCATGTAGATAACATAATCCCCAAGTCTAAGTCCAAGATCATAGCTTGATTAAAATTAAAAGTATATTCTTGTACGGTTTGGTTTGTAGAAATGCTTCAAGTTGTACCACTTGAAACCATCTCTCCTCAAGGTAGCCAATAGGATAAAAGCATTCCTTACAAATTGCCTTGAATCTTTTCCCGACAATACTCTTTTACAGAGTTTTGTCTTTGATAAGCTTTCCCGCGGAGTTAGAGCATGCTTTTGTGGCTTCAATGCAGCAAAGCTATCTTTCCTGAACCATATTCAAAGAAGAGAAATATGCCTCTAGACGTTTAATCCAATCATCAATTTTTCTACATCGACACTCCCATCGTAAAGTGGAATATCAACACTGAAAATCAATTTTGATTCTTACCATGAGGTTTAGTTGATGTAAGGACTTTTAAGAAACTCACTTCTCTTCTTTTCTTCATCATCATCTTCTTCCTCTTCTTCTTCTTCTTCTTCTTCTTCTTAGCTCGTCTTCTTGAATCATCTTTTTAAAAGCTGCGGGTGAAGGTGTAACCTTTTTCTTTGTCTTCTTCTTAGGTGTATGAGACGAATACATTCACTCAATTCTGAAGGGTAACTTGAATAGACTTCATATCTGTTTGCAAGCGTAGCCACCTTTTCTTCCTGTTTGTGGTTCGCCTTCCTTAGGATCACCATCGACTTTGTCATCTTGATCCCCTTGTTTTCTTAACGTCTTCCAACTTCTGAGTACCTCACCAGAAGCTTTATGTAGAGAGATCTAGTGAAACCCATAAACCACGGGGATTTACCTAAAAAACTAACACCTTTCGTGATGCCAACTTGATACGTATTGATCTACTATACCTTGGTAACTATTACTATAAAGGCGAATTCGAATAATAATAAACGAGAAACTTAGAAAACGGAACACAAGTAATAATTCAGAAAATATCTTCTCTTATATTATGAACAAGAAAACGATTACAATTCTCTCTTTGTTACGCTCACAATCTTCTCTCGCTTAGGTGGATTAACCTTAAACTGTTTGCTAAGCTTGCACAAGTATTGTCGTAAGCTTTCTCTAGGTTTTCTGTGCCTAGTATCTGTGTGTTTAGCTATTAGCCAAATCTCTCTATTTATAGTCTTCATCGTACTCAGCCGATCAAGGACTTCTATTAGGAATCTATTTCCTAAACTATGAGTATTGCCTAAAACAAAACTCTTCCCTAACTAAGAATTCTGCCTAAACAAGGATTCATGCCTAGAATAGGTTTCTTCCTCAACTTAGCTTGAGGTTAACTAAGTTCCCTAAAGGTACGGATACACTGTATCACTTTGTTGGTATAATATTGACATTTATTTTGCGGGTTGGTGAAGAACTTGGAGATATCAGGAGGCTTATGCGATTTCTGCGGTGCCTTTGTTTGTATTCTTTAAGGTTAAAATCTTGTTATTCTAATCATTTTTAATTCTTATGATTTATAATTCAGTGAAGCGTGATAGGATTGAACAAAAATCAAAAAGGGTAGTTATACTATGCAATTGCCATTTTCCTTATTATTGTTGTTTAGTTGGTTTTATTTTAAGGCAATTTCCATTTTTTTTTCTACCGCAGGTATAGTGTTTATACCATGATGCCCAGAAGTGAGAAAAGATTAGATCTATCTGTTTTGAAGCTTCACACCATGATGCCCAGAAGTGAAGGATAACATGTCTCCCATGACCCCTTGTGCTTAGCTCTTCTTTAAATTTGAGATGTCTTTGTGAGACCCACCCATCTTCTGCTGATAAGAAAAAGAAGAACGAGAAGATGGACTGTGAGACCTAATTAGGAAAAAGATAAGTTTAATTTATCAGAAACAAATGGACTGTTGACCAAGTATTTCAAGCACAAAAACTTCGCATTTACTTGCTGAGAAGTTCCAGCATGAGAGATAGCCCAAGTATTTCAAAGCGAACAGATGGGAGTTCCGGCATGAGTAAGGGCCAGGACACATCATTAGATCCATACATTCACATGGGAGTTCCGGCCCATAAGTAAAACTTCTTTAAACCAATTTTTAATTTTATGGCAATTGCTCGATTTTAATTTTAATTTAGGCACAACCAAAATGGAAGAAATGTATCATTAATTTATGGTAAGGTTGGACCACGGGGAATCTTGGCACCAATGCCAAATTTGGGTCAAACCAACCCAATGTAATGAGGACATTTTAGAAACAAAAATAATCTTCTCTATATTATTTTGGCAAAACGAGAAGAAGAAGATGCGAAGAGATATATCTTTTCTTTGCATGTATCCAACAAGGCCGCACAAGATCTCATTATGACCCTCTTGTCAAATGCCCATTTATTGCGGGGACCAGTAACATTTACCTAGATCTTCTTCTTTTGCATGAGCACAAAAATAAGGGACTCATTGTGATTGCGTATATTAGTGGAAGTGAAATATGAGAAACTAAGATGTAATGATGGCGACAAAAGCTACTTAGGTAGTCAAAGGTGTGAGAAGCATATAGTTAGGTTGTTTCTTTCTAAGCACTTTATATCTTGTTACCAAAAAAAGTAAATTTAAAAAATATAAGTGAGAGAAGGCTATACCAACTTTTTATTGTTTTGATAAGACCAAAAGTTATCGAGATCTTGTGGGGTATACAATCTGACTCATAATTTTCTTTTAGTCACACATAACAATAAGTCCTAAAGTACAACTACCATATGAATGTGCCCTTAAATCCAAAAATCAATCATAGGAATGTTCCATATATGTACTCTAGTATTTAGTGATGCGGCTGGTTTTAGGACAGGGTCCCACTACAATTTTCTACACAAATTGTTAAAGTAGAAATGATCAAAGATCAAAAAATACCACTACAAATTAAGAAGTATTTATTATTGTACTAGCTAATTCCTTTGTTACTAGTACCTTGGATATAGTAGTATCTTTTTCTTTACTATTTGAGTCAACTACATTGCACTATTTTACTCCCAATTCACATATTCGTAAAAGCAAAATAATAAATGATTAATATATAGTACTAGCTAGTTGTGGAAGATCATAAATGCTTTTTGGTGCAATTTTTTGATTAAAATCCCAATTCATATTCTTAGAAGCAATTCCTAGCTAGCTCTTACAATTAAATTTGTATTAAAAGAACCAAGAGATCAGTATTTATTTTTAAAAAATCTTGGCCAGGCAATATAGGATTTTATCATGTTTGTGCCTTTAATCTGAGATGAAACATGATATATAAATGATACATATGAATATCCGATGATATTGGATTATTAGTGCTCGAGAGAACAACCGATAATATTGGCAAGGATGTTTGGGGATGTTAGGTTATCGAGGTGAAACTAGTTTATTTGATTGGTTAGCATTATGAATTCTGACGACTATGATTGGTTTTTGATCGACAAGACTCGATGTCTCTCTTGGATGAGATTCTAAACAAATTATTATTTATTTCGATGTCACAATCTTAGCAAGAATTTTTCGTCCAAATCTAAGTTTCCAGGAGTATTTCCACGAGACAAATTGCTTAATGGTAATTTTCCATTTTACCGATGTCACTCTTGGACGAGCTTGTAAACCAATTTATATTTCGATGTCATGATTCTTAGAAAGTATTTATCATCCAAATCTAAATTTACGAAAATTATCACCACCGGATAAATTCTTGATTTTAATTTTCCATCCATTTTTTTATATTACTTTTTATTTATTTTCCCAAGCCGCATACTTTTTCACTAGCCAAGTTTGCACGTGGCTAAGCATGATGAAGGAATTTTCATAATTTAAAGGAAATACTGTGAAACTGCTGAATTTATGAGATCATGGAAACTTAAATAATAATAAGGACTGGTGATCCCCATGGGTAATGGCTTCACTACTTAAATGGTCTCACTAGTTTCTAATTTTATAATATAGTTTTAAAGGGTTTATATAATACCATGAGATTGTTGAGTTTTTTATGAGATTAGGGAATAATAATAATACTGAACCATGGGGCCTGCTGGGACTGTGATATGGCCACATATTAACCTTCATAATATTTTCCTAATTTTATATTATTTAGTGTGGTAAATACCATGAAACCCCGAGGAGTTTCAAACGGTGGATATTGCTCATGGAAAATTTAACCTTAAGCAAAAGCTAATGAAAAATATGATAAACATAAACCTGGCGGATTGCCACAGACAATGGGCCACTTATGATTTCCAACCTCACCTTGGGCTTCTCACATTTAATTACTTATTATTCTTTCCCTTCATTTGCATAGGGCTCACTGCTCGCTGATTTTGAAACACCTGCCCGTGAGGTGATTTAGTAACACTGTCACAAAGCACTTGCACTATTTAAACTCTGGCTTACCTTGAGTAGTCAGACAAACATGTGTTGAATATTTATTAAACTCCAAGTGGAATCAATGAACCAGATTGAAGTAACGTAAATACGGTGGAAAATACAACATTAAACTGGTGGAATAACCCAAGAATTTAAGAATAATTTAACTGATGGCTCGATACCAGCAGAGCAAGTCGTCTAGAGATAATCATTCCCGATATGAGCCCGCTGGAGCTCTACATCCTTTATAGTCGGGAAAAACCATTGCTTGTATCCCAGATGCGTATCTATACTAAAGTGCAGTAAGTTTCTCTGCCAGGAGCCGCTAAACTCGTGATCTCTAGAGAAATACTATCAAGTGTCCGTATCTGGGTGGAGATATGCCATGTCTGGCTAGGGACTATATATCAGAGTACCAGGAGATGTATTCTCACGAGATTTGATGAGAGACCCGTAGTCTCACACTCTCGTGTCCATTACTGACTCAAGTTCGGGAGAATTATGGGGTTTAATATTTAGCTTTGTCGAAACTACCATCTATTAAAAGTCCCCGCTAGTGAGGGGGAAAGCCGTCCTACCAAGTATTGAATGGTGATTTGGCAGAACAAGTAAGAATCAACTTTAAATGTAAGTTAAGACAACACTGATTTTCATTGCGTTATAAAGTTCACGTACTTGAAAACGTAAGATCCTGGAATGATATATCGTCCATTTAATGAAATCAGTGCAGCACCGCTTTCTTCGTTGATAAACTTGTCTGTTAAAATTATAGGTGCATATGCATGTATAGTATTTGAGTTTTAAAACCTTGTTTTAGGAACTAACGCTCGCTTGACTGCAAGTAGTTTAAGAAACTAGCACAACTTAAATGGTAGAGACTTTTTTTTTTATAAATAAGGGAAATTTGATAAACCTCGCTTAAAAGGTGGATTCTTGTATTTTTTTAAATAGACGTGCGCTCCTAAAAACTTGTTTTTCTATGAGCTTTAATTTTTTTATTATGTAAGCTAAATTTTTGAAAATATACCTCTTTGAGGGAGCAAAAATATAGACGTGAGTTTCACATTAAAATACATTTTGGGGAAACTTGAAGTTTATTTTGGAACAAACCGTGAAAGTAGATACTATAAGCATGGTGAAATAAATGTTCATGCAGTTTCCTCAACAATGGACAAAGTCTCGCCTGAATTTTTGAAAAACCATATAAAATCTAATGGTTGTCTAATACTTTATAGAAACTGCAGGATTTTGAATGAGTTTTGCCTGCCTTATGTGTGCCTAAAGGAACCAGGCAAGTTTAAACTACTTATAAATCACTTACATACAACAGCTGAAACTAGAACAAGTAAGAGTTGAGATCATGCATTTTTGTATTTATGTGAAAATCCCCAATCATGATCTATTGTTTTGCGAACTCAAGCGCTTGTAAGGAACGATGTGCTAAAATAGCTACTGGCAAGAAATGACCCAATTCTGGGTGATGATACTCAAAGATGGTGTTTCCGTAGATGACATCTCTACTGATGAAACTTTGGTGAAATGGTGGTATCTCTTGTGGATATCCAGT
Organism: Papaver armeniacum; assembly: GCA_023531295.1. Taxonomy (NCBI): domain Eukaryota; kingdom Viridiplantae; phylum Streptophyta; class Magnoliopsida; order Ranunculales; family Papaveraceae; genus Papaver; species Papaver armeniacum. The sequence goes on from JAJJWW010006475.1 coordinate 17,459, forward strand.
GATGGTGAGAGATCCTTTCATACTAAGTTAATGGTGGTGCTATTTGGCTGACTTACATGATGATGGTGGAAACTCGATAATGATCCCCATGTAATGGAAGAAAGCCCATGGGAGCGTGAGAAACCCAAGTGAATGCTGTGGATGCTGGGTGAAATGACATGTGTGGAACCCCACCGCTTCTCTTTGTGAGTGTTGTTAGCGCCTCAGCCATGAATTCTCCCCGCCCGTGCAATTGGGACTCGACACACATTATTACTTTTTATCTTTTCTCCATCATTGACGCCTTCCACTTCTATAGTTCCCTTGGAAAACAACCAGAAGATCAATAAGTAAAGCCGATGTGGCATCTCTTCTGTGGCAAAGCACTGGTAATTTCTTGAAATGAGTTAATAATAATTTGCCATGATGAGTCCGTGAAGAAACCATTGTAGATAAGTACTGTGTTGACAGCGCACCTTCCTTTTGGGGCATGGAATATGAGGGAATCTCTAAACTCAACCAAATGGAGTTATGGCGCATTAATGGAGATCCTGTGATTGGCTGAGCCTTCAAATGGGATTTAGAGACCCTTAGTAAGTATATCCCAGAACCTAAGGTAAAGTAAGGAAATTGCTGATTTTTGAATGAATGAATGAGAGAACCCATGGAGTATAACAGTAATTTCACAAATATCGCGCTGTGGTAACTCCCACTCCCAACCTTTTGCTAGGAAATCATTGTAGGAACCCTTATCCGGGCCGATTTCACACCTGGTTTACACCTGGATGCCTGTAAATTTCCAAGCTTTTATAATGAAGACTTTGTTGTGGAGAATGCTTAGGGTCTAAACTCAAGGAAACAGTAAACTCTGTGAGACCTCTTAAAAATTCTCAGTTGGTATGGGGTCCAAATGTTTAAGCACAAACTCTCGCCGTTTATAATTATGGAGTTTTGATGATATTAGTATACTCCATGAAGAGAATGGTATTACATAATCCCTTGAGACTTTCACCAAATTGCTCCTAGCTCGCCTTTTGCATGAAGTAAGAAATCAAGCCACACGAAGGTGTTGTAAACACTTTGTCAGTGGCCTTTAATTCATCTGCTTGTGTCTTGAACGCTTTGGTGAAGGACTCTCATGTCAGCTGATCCACTTGAGGCCGGGAACCCTTTGATTACATGAGCATGGGTGGAGTGGCTTGTGTGCCGCCATCTTCAGCTCGGTAGGGAGGAAATATTACTTCGAAACCCTGCCACGGGACCATAATCATGCCTTTAAGTAGGGGATGGGAATGACCATGGTTTATGGTCCTGCAGGATCCCTGCGACTTAATGATTAGTACATAGAGTCTAAATACGAGTCTTGGACCAGAATCATCAAAGTGATTAGTGGACCATCACCTCCTTGTACTCTTGTTAAACCTCCTCGCTTTCTCTTCCTCGCAAGACTTGATAGAGTGGAATCCGGAGAAAATCTAATGTAAAGACCTAGGTGGTAGGAAGTTGGAGGTGTACGTTGATGAAGTACTCTTAGTGGAGGTGACCCAGGGACACCCGATCACTGTGGAAGCTTATGGAACTTGCCCTAAGAATCTGCCGCCAGGCGTTGTACCGCTTTGGGAGCTGTAGAAACCCTCGCGCCGGCGTCGAATTCAATGCACACTCCAACCCTTTGAAGTTGGTGACCGAAAGCATTAAGGCGAGAAATAATTTACCAATTTGATAGATATAAGTAGCCAAACGTTATGTACACTTTAAATTTGTAAATCCTGCAAATTTTTCATGTGATTTTAATTGACGTAAATGCAGTATCTTCAGCTTTCGTATGTCCATTGATGCGCCTTTGCATGCTATAAGAGATATACGTAACATCTTAATAGGAAGCTTATCTCATCTCCCTTAACCCATTGTACGTTTTGTAAACCCCACAGCTCATGTGCTGTAATCTCATTTGTGGAGAGGATGAAGAATTCCTGAGGTAAGACTTTGGATTGTGCTCACCACTGCAAGCTTTGGGAAGACTTCGCGAGCATGTTAATGCCCACACATCTGATGTTAAGGAATTAGTTCCCGAGAAGTCCGCTATGTGTAACTTTCTTTAGAATGGCATAATGAAGCCCCGGCGCGAAGATGCGTTCTTAGACCATGCAGTGATGCCGATTGGGTGATTGAATTTTCCATAAATTATTGTTGATGCTGAGATTATAAAAGTATTTCACCCTTTGTGGAGCATCCTTAAGGATTTCGATACTATGGCCTGTTGCCCTGATCAAAAGGCTAGAAACCAAGGATTATTTACATAGCTGTTGCCAGTTCTCCACCCATGTTTCCTGCACCCACGAACCAGTTGGTAATGAACTCTTGCGATGAAGCGTGGCCGAGAGTTCAAACCTTTAATGATCCTTAAAGTATAACGCTACTACTTAACTCCAAGCCACAAATGTAGCCTCGACGCGTGTTATGTAGATAGCGCAAAGAAGCAGTAATGATGTGACCGGTAAGAGAGGAAGTTCCTCAATC
>JAJJWW010006476.1:0-314551 GCA_023531295.1 Papaver armeniacum
CGACACCAACAACTTTCGTCAAGCCGACATCATGATGTTCCCTAACTTGACCAAGAAGATGAGTAGCCATATTAAGTCAACGTCTCTCACCTCACCGCTTCACGGTCTACACAAATAAAATCTAGGCAAGGCTGCCAAACGCAGGGATCATGAACTCTCCTTACCCACAAACAGCAACCGTGTCAAGTTATTCACCATGCTTGCATTTCCAAGATCACGCCCGCTTTGCCTCGGTGATGTACGGTCGGAACCAAGCCAAGAACTTTCGTCTCACCACTCCACGGTGCATCCCGGTACAACTTACGGGGCCGCCAACACCGGAAGCAAGAACTCTCTTCACCCCTCAAAAAGGTTAGTCGGATTTTCGACCATCTTTGCAATGATTTACATCTTGATTCCGTCCTTGTCTGTCACCATCATATTCTTACCGCAACAAGGCACCATTAGGGCTAGCGAAGGGGACTTAATGTTGATGGTGGTTTTTAGCTTAGGGGTAAAATCGTAAAACCCTAGTCAGATAGTGACGTCACAGAACTTGAGTAATAATGTCCAAACCATACACATTTATTGAACCCTTTAATTTGTCTGCGAGAAAATTACCAGGGTACCTTTTTTTAATGCTGATTAGGGTTTCGACAGGCCAAAACCCTAATTCTCACCGCATGTGCCAATGGCTAACCATGCCAGCCACACCTACTACGCCAAAGCATGCTGGCCATATCCCTGTGCCAATGACAAACCATGCCAGCCACACCTACCGCGCCAAGGCATGCCAACCATGCTAGCCGCATCCATGTGCCAATGGCAAACCATGCCAGCCACACCTACCGCGCCAAGGCATGCAAACCATGCTAGCCACACCCCAGTGCCAATGGCAAACCATGCCAACCATGCTAGCCGCACCCCAGTGCCAATGGAAAACCATTCCATCCACACCTACCACGCCATGCGCCCATGGCAAACCCTTGGCCCCACATGCCAAGCCAAACCGCACCTAGCCAAGCTAGCCACGCCATGCGCCCATAACAAACCCTTGGCCCCCATGCCAAGCCAAACCGCACCTAGCCATGCTAGCCACGCCATGCGCCCATGGCAAACCCTTAGCCCACATGCCAATCCAAACCGCACCTAGCCAAGCTAGCCACGCCATGCGCCATGGCAAACCCTTGGCGCCATATGCCAAGCCAAACCTAGCCAAGCTAGCCACGCCATGCGCCCATGGCAAACCCTTGGCCCCACATGCCAAGCCAAACCTAGCCAAGCTAGCCACGCCATGCGCCCATGGCAAACCCTTGGCCCCACATGCCAAGCCAAACCACACCTAGCCAAGCTAGCCACGCCATGCGCTCATGGCAAACCCTTGGCCCCACATGCCAAGCTAGCCACGCCATGCGCCCGGCAAACCCTTGACCCCACATGCCAAGCTAGCCACGCCATGCGCCCACGGCAAACCCTTGACCCCACATGCCAAGCCAAACCGCACCTAGCCAAGCTAGCCATGCCATGCGCCCATGGAAAACCCTTGGCCCCACATGCCAAGCCAAACCGCACCCAGCCAAGCTAGCCACGCCATGCGCCCCGGCAAACCCTTGGCCCCCATGCCAAGCCAAACCGCACCTAGCCAAGCTAGCCACGCCATGCGCCCATGGCAAACCCTTGGCCCCACATGCCAAGCCAAACCTAGCCAAGCTAGCCCACGCCATGCGCCCATGGCAAACCCTTGGTCCCACATGCCAAGCCAAACCGCACCTAGCCAAGCTAGCCATGCCATGCGCCCATGGAAAACTCTTGGCCCCACATGCCAAGCCAAACCTATCCAAGCTAGCCACGCCATGCGCCCATGGCAAACCCTTGGCCCCACATGCCAAGCCAAACCGCACCTAGCCAAGCTAGCCACGCCATGCGCCCATGGAATACCCTTGGCCCCACATGCCAAGCCAAACCTATCCAAGCTAGCCACGCCATGCGCCCATGGCAAACCCTTGGCCCCATATGGCAAGCCAAACCACACCTAGCGAAGCTAGCCACGCCATGCGCCCACGGCAAACCCTTGGCCCCACATGCCATGCCAAACCGCACCTAGCCAAGCTAGCCACGCCATGCACCCATGGCAAACCCTTGGCCCCACATGCCAAGCCAAACCGCACCTATCCAAGCTAGCCACGCCATGCGCCCACGGCAAACCCTTGGCCCCACATGCCAAGCCAAACCGCACCTAGCCAAGCTAGCCGCACCATGTGCCCATGGCAAACCCTTGGCCCCACATGCCAAGCCCAACCGCACCTAGCTAAGCTAGACACGCCATGCGCCCATGACAAACCCTTGGCCCACATGCCAAGCCAAAACGCACCTAGCCAAGCTAGCCACACCATGCGCCCATGGCAAACCCTTGGCCCCCACATGCCAAGCCAAACCGCACCTAGCCAAGCTAGCCGCACCATGTGCCCATGGCAAACCCTTGGCCCCGCCATGCCAAGCCAAACCACACCCTGGCCCTAGCCAACATAGCCGCGCCACCATGCTGGCCTTCCCCACACGGCTACCAAAACGAAAGCGTGCAACGATCAACGACTATCTTTCCTCTTGAGATGCTAAATCTCGACAAATCGAAAGTCACCAAGCTAGCAAGTCTCCCAAGTACGACTTTCCAGGCAAGAACAACATGCTACATGTTTTTCACAAAAATATTCGAGACATCAACACATATCACAAAGCGGGGGATCTTCTTTGGGTATTGGTTTGGCGGTTTACGGCGTGCGGCGCATACTACGCCCGTCATAAGGAAGTGTCATAAGAGTGAGGCGGTTAGTAAATACAGGGAGTTAATGGTGAAATGAGTTTTACATCAATTCCATGCGTTAACGGTTTCATGGAACATCAATTCCATGCGTTAACGGTTTTATGGAACATCAATTACATGCGTTACCATCTCCTCCCATTTACTTACCCATTTTTCCATTCCTTAATGAGACAGTGTACGTTTCACTTCGACTTGTATAAATAGGTCTTACCTATTTACACAGAACAACAAGTTCATTTGGGGAATACACAACACTCATAAAATACTTGTTAGCTTACCATTTGTTAGCCTTCCCACTTTTCTGATACAAGTCGTAGTAACACAACTACTCTTCCAGAATCCACTATTCTGGTCTCATCGCTTTCCTTGCTTCCCTCCCCAAAACCAACCCATTGTCCTTCACTTTGTGACCGAAGCAAGTCTGGAACGACCATTTCTTGTTTTAGGCCGGACTTGTACAGATTGATCTCTCGGATCTAAAGTACTCCCTTGCAGTACATTGTTTAGGGTTTAAATTATTTCTCACTTGTACACCCAAAATTACTGAAATCAGCAGAAACCGTTTTCACCTACAAACAGTAGGATTCAAAAAAATCACCGGTTTGGTTAAGTGGGGTTTCTGCATCTCATCTCTTTCATTACTTTCTTCACTGGAAGTGGCTCTGGTTTCTGATTGTTTGTTGGTTTGAATTGAAGGTTTGTTTCAAATGAAAATTAGGTTAAAGATTAATAACTCGTGAATATAGACGCAATTCGTGGAGACCAATACCCATTCTTCAAAATCACCATAAAAATGACCGAATTAAATCAATTTGTTATGCTGCTGGTTCTTCTCAATTTTTTTTTTTGAACTGGATGTTCTTCTCAATTGGTCTGTTGGTGATGATGAATTGCTAGATGATGGATTACATTTTAGGGTATATAAGGAGGTTTACTGTGGATCGTTGATTTTCACGTCTTTCAAGTTCCACTAGTGGAAAAGAGCAATTCCGCGACTGACAAAGCAAGTCATAGATACAAGTTAAATGACTTGCTTTGGCAGTCAAGGAAAGGGTCGCTGTTTGAGCGTCTTTTTCAACTATGACGTGTCCCTGCTGGTCTGAAAATCTTATATCAACGACCGATTTTAACGGTCAATAATTTATGACCGGCTTTAGTCAGTCATAGATATAAATCTTAATATAAAAAAAAAAGATTCAGATAGGCTGTCTGGCCTGACTAAATCTGAAATCAAACTCAAATGAGACTCAAATGGAAACCAAATTCAAATGAGAATCAAATGAAACTCAAATGAAAACCAAATTCAAATCAAATAAAAATGAGAATCAAATTAAACTTGCACAAATAATCATTCAATTTAACATTCATTGATTCAATGGTTTCAAATTACACAAAAAGATTAAAATATGGAGTTAAGTAGGTGTAATTTTAGAAGAAAAGTAACTAAGTTCTAGGATTCGGTTAGAAAACGATGAACTAAACAACTATTGATTAAATAGAAAAATTATAAACTTCGGATTCGGTTAGAAAACGATGAACTAAACAACTATTGATTAAATAGAAAAATTATAAACTTCGTTGATGATGAAGAACTTATTCCTACTTCATAATCGTGTACCTTTGACAAAGCCAAAAGCCATCGGTGATTAATATTGGGAGGTCATAATACTCAACAAAATGCTTATGAAAACAATAACCATACTGTATGCACATTATCAAAGCTTGAAATTGAACAACCATATATAAATGGGTTGCATGACTGAAGATCCGGTGTTTGCAATCTAGAATGTGGTTTACAGTAATTTGAGTGATTACTCGAATTTAATTATACAAATACTGCTAAAATCTACAATTGAAACTCAATTCCTGATCTGCATGCTTCTAAATTTTGATACACACCAATCTGACTTGGCACGAAGTGAAAATACTTCACGAAAAAGTATCAGCTTTACTGGTGGAATAACATTATATTCCAAGTGTTTGAATTTGGTCAAACCCAAAATTTGAGGGAAACTGAGAAAACATAGAGATTCAGGCAACTGACAATTCGAAACATCAATGAATCATAATTATGAGAATAGATAGAAAGAAATCATATTACAATTTCAAGCCTAAAAGAAATATAGTATAGCACACAGTTGATCAAAAAATCCTCTTTCATTGCCTGTGCCACACAAACATGTTAACATACTGCATAGAAAAAATAAGGAAAAGTGTACCCATCTTTTCTCTGCTCGACAAGATCTCTTCGATGCGAATTCAGCTTTCTCCGCTGAAGCCGCCTCAGAAACCACAAATCGACATGTTTGTCTCTCTACTTGCTTCAAATCTAAACTACCAGAAAAAGAAACAACAATAACGAGTCAGTCTTTTTGTCTCTTTCATAAACACACACACAAGGAACTACTTAGGAAAAAGTTGAATCAAATCAAGTACGTTAATTATTAGTCTTTGCACCTGCAATTTTGAGTACTTCATCACTTATCACTCACATGTCTGCACTTCACAAAAGACTTCATTCGGCAGCAGCCATTCTATTGCTAGAACCAATTTTTATGAACTCATTAATGCCAGAAGCATCACAACATGTGTTTAAACAATAAGCACCAGCAAGCTCACAAACCACCATGCATCAACACCAACAAAACAGAGAAAAGCAGTACTAGTAGATCTGCAGCAAACCTTCATTAGCAGCTCGACTGAAGCGAATTCAAAGACCAGCCTCCAAGATAATGTATTGTATACCTTATCCAAGTAAATTAACAAACATTATATGGCTAAAACTTGAATAATTTAGGAGGAAAAACACGGGCAAAAGATAACATCTTTGAATATTAAAAACTTACCACTTCTTTCTTACCGCCAAAAAGAATCATATAGAAGATGGTCAACATAACCAGTGCAACAAAAACAAGGATACCAATGGTGTTATTTAGACGTTTCTCACCCTCCTCAACAATATCCTGCAGAATTTGATATAACTCAGTTAAGCAAACTTCTATCAACCTAAAGTGGCGTAGAGAAGAATCACAAAGTTTAGAGATGTAACTGAATGAAAATTTGTTTTGTTCATATGTCGAGCAACAACTTACATATATCTTGATCTTGATCCGGAAAGGAAGGTTCCCAAAGCGGTAAAGGACCTCGGATAACCTTTTTGCAAGTCCGAAATTTCTTTGATAGAGGGTAGAAGGAAAAATCAGAAAGTCAAAACCAGCAAGCACCAAGTAAATGAATAGTTTAGAGATCATATGCAGGAATATTCACCTGGAATTCAGAGAGATTACCATCAGAATCGCCAACACTTGGAATTCAGAGAGATTACCTCAATATACCTTTTCTTTCTCAACGTTGAATTTCGGCTTCCATGTTTTTTGTCTGTACTATTCTGCACCTTCACATATGTTGCTATCACAATGTTATCAAACAATTCACTAATTTAAAAGGCAAGATACCAAGGGATTTAATATGTTAATTGTGGTTTCTCAAAAGCATACACTTACCAAGTTGTTAAAGGGTTGAACAATTCATTTCCAGTTCCATCTCCCTATACCAAAAGTGTGAGGTGGTTCACCTTTCTTTCTGGCATAAACCTTATCTCTCTGAGCTGCCAAATGATAATAATTTATATTGTTAAGTGACGAAACAGATTTAGTATCAAAATTAGATGATCGTAAGAAAAATGATTTGAGATGTCTTTGATACCTGACCTATTACGACATCACCTTATACTTCCATGTCCAATGCAACATCTATCATCAGAATAATAAAATGAATAAATGAAGATTGAGCACAAGTAATTCTAGTTTATGGAAAACTGACCAACCACATACTAAACGATGAATCAGAGATGTCTAAAGGATTTCACTGGTTCACTCGCAGATAACATTTCTCCACTAGGTCCAGCGCCACAACCTAATTGAAATACAAAAAAAAAATAATCAAAAACTAAACTTCAGCAATAGCAAACATTCTTAATTAACAAATAAAAATTGCATTTTGATTCAGTTATTAGAGTTACAATTCTTCATTTAAAGGAAAAGAAACTTACCAATATCACGCAGCAGGACATCGCCCTCAGGCAATACACCAGTCCTCTAGAGCCAAGTTTGTGAAAGCTCGGCTGAGCCGATACAAAATAAACCTATTTTGACGTCGCAGGAACAACAATCACACGCTAGCTCGAAGTAAAAAATTAAAATCAGAATGAAACTTTGTCTTGACTACCTTGTGGTAGTAATAAGTATGCTTGGTATCTTATTGAATATCTGATCCTCGGAAAATCTCTAACTGATGGCATGCAACAACAACAACAAAAAAAGACAGTGAGTATAGAACAATGGCTCATAAACCACCATAATTCTATCATCTACTGCACCTTTTAGACAAGGATAAAAAGAAAAGAGCGGGATTTATTCGACATCAAAACCCACTGAATACACAAATCTTAGTACATCTATAAATTGAACATCACAATTACAAATCCAAAACCACTAAATATACACATCTTAATACATTTATAAGTTGAAATCAATTCAATTAAATCTTAATAACCTCATCAGTTACTAGTAAGGAATAAACAAAACTTCATTATATAAACTCATTCAAGATCATTAATTCCCACCATGCTATCAACACATACATCATATCTAGTTATCAATTCAAAGCCAGAATCACAAAAAAACTTAAACCCATAAAACTATTTTAGACAAAAATTCAAAAAAAAAAAAACAACTCAGTACCTAAAATTGAAACCTATATATCAACATAGTCAGAATCTTACGAAGGAAACTTTCATTGAAACACTTGAAATAGACTGATTTTGAAAAATCCCTAAGATAATTGATATCACACCAAATGATTTACTTTTGCAACAAATAAAAATCAAAACAAATAAATGTGGTGGAGAATTTATACCTGAAGATGAAGATGTTTGAGAAATTCAGATTGATAATTGGTCCTTTATTAATAAATCCTACAACAAAAATCAAAATAGATTTAAAACCCCAACAAACAAAATCAACGAGAACAAAGATTAGAAAGGGGGAACCTTACATTTTCAAAGCTTTAGTAACCCAAGTTTCATCAAACGAAACCCTAACAATAAGAACAATTAACAACTCAAATAACAAAGATGAAAGAAAATTATTAAATAAGAATTGTTCCGGCTTGGATTGAAGAAAATGTTTTAGATAGAAAATAATGATACTAATGGATCCGGAGAGATGAAGAAGATAATGATTTTTCACGGTAATGGTGTGTTTGTTTAATGAAAATTTGTTGGTTTTGTAAGATAACAAACAGATCTGGGCAGATGAAGGAGAAAATGTTTTTTGGAAAAAAGTTTGATCTAGCAGCGCTAGATCATTTTTGATCTAGCGCTGCTAGAGCCGTTGGATGGGTCGATCCAATGGTGGTGGTTGTCAGTGGAGTTTTTTCACTCCAAGGGCAAAAATGCAATTTTCATTAAAAACCACCACCACCATTGGATTCACCTATCCAACGGCTCTAGCAGCGCTAGATCAAAAATGATCTAGCGCTGCTAGATCAAAATCGTTTCCATGTTTTTTCTATGGAGTCTCTCGGCTGAAATTCTGGGAAAGAGATATGAGAGAAGAGACGATGGGGATGGAAGAGAAGAGGCAGAAAAAGATAAGGAATGAAAAGAGATTTTTTTTGAGGTGATAAAAACAAGAGATAAGGTTCTCAGTTCACTGAATCGTGACCATAGAAAGTGTGGGACCCAGAATATCTAACCACAGCATAAACCGTGATTGTCCACAGCAGAATGGGTCGTTGTGTGATGGAAAATTTGCAAATAAAACTATGACTGTTTTTAATGCTTGATTTTGTGCTCCGTGTTTTTCTTAAATCTAAAACCGTCTTGACCGGTCCACGGTCAATTGACTGTCATTGAGGGTCGAGGGTATGGGTCATTAAAACCCCCTTTTCCACTAGTGTTCATAATACGTTGGCCGTTGATTTATTTCGACACGCCTTAAATGGCCGCCGCAGAAGCCCACACGTGCAGAAAGGGCATAACTGTAATCTCTGCTTGTCCACGATATATCATTTAATGAGATTTTGACGAGATTGTGACTAGTCAGCACGAGATATTGACTGAGATAACGGATTTGGATGGAATCCGATAGATTGGCTTAGATTTGTAAGAAATAAAAAAAGAGGCTTAGATTTGAAAATGACCTACCAAAACGGACCTATTTCTGTATATATTCCTTTTTTTTTTTAATTAAGTTATTGAGAGAAGAAAAAGGAGAGTATAAGAGTTTTGGAAAAACTCAATTATTATTATTTTTTTTAATCTGAACCGTCACACTACCCAGGCATATTTCAAATTTAGTTTTTTGTTGCATGAATTGACCAAAATTTTCTAAAAATGAGAAATTTTATAGCTTGATTTAGGCTAAATCAAACACGTTCAGCTACAAGTTCTGAAGAACAGGTAGCCGAACTTATCTGTAAATGTAGTTCGACTTATGTGTATGAAGGCACAGGTAGCCGAACTTAGCTTTAATGGAGTTCTTGATTTTAGAGAAAAGTTCGGTTAGAAGAAAAGAATTGGGACGTAGCCAAACTCAATAAATAGGTTTTCATTGAAAAATTCGGTTAGGAGAATTTTTTTTTGCGAAGTAACCGAACTCAATATATAGGATTTCAGAGAAAAGTTCGGTTAGGAGGAAAAATTTTGCGACGTAACCCAATTTTTATCTGAAAATTAGACCAGGAAATCAGAAAGTTCAGCTAGAAAATAAAAAGTTCGGATGGGAAATATAAAAGTTCTGTTAGGATTTTTTTTTCTGCGAAACAACCAAACTGTTCTTCATGTCTAGCAGATTCGGCTAGTTCGATAAAGTGTTTCCACAAAATTCCTAGCCGAACTTCTCTGTGCAACTTCAATTTTTATGATTACTACTCCCTCAATTTATCAATCACAAATGCATAAAAAGACATGGGTTAAATTTCTAAAATCCAGATTTAAAACGATTATGAAATTAGAAGAGAAAACAAAAGGATGAGAAGATTTTAAAATGAAACTTGGCTAGTCGAAAAAATTGTGTTTTTGTGTTTATGAATTAGAATTATAATTAAGTTAGTAGGTGTGGGAGGAAGATTATTAGGCTAATCATAATTTAAACAAGGATAAAAAAAAAAAAAGTTAGTCATTTTCTAACTTTAGAACACCCCTTATAAATGTGGGGAAGGTTGCCTAAGCATATCAAGATCCCAAAAAAAAAAGCAAAACATGGTCCCCGAAAAATCGGGTGCTAGACTAACTTCTTGCTTGGGGTATTATTGCTAGATCGAATTCTGAGGTTATAATGCAAGTTTATAGTGCGGGAGCTGGGCAGCTTGCGGTCAATTGATATAATATCATCAGCTATCAAACTATACACGGATGAATGTCGCTAAACCTTTTCTTCAATACAAACAATTAGCCTTCTTTATCAAATACAAAAATTTAGAAACTGCGACGGGATTAAGTATGATGATTGATGACTTCAACTCAAAGATTAAGTATCCGTTGACTTCCCAATATTTTTTGTGCAATGGGAGAATTGTTTTAAATGAAGGAAGACTATACCGTTCAGATTCTCACAAGACGGAAGACCATCAAGTGGCCTGATGGTTCTCATGCTCCCTCCTTTGGAGAGGTAAGGGTTCGAACCCTGGATCTTGTAATTGTTAGTATTAGTTTAGGGGCCACAACTAACCACTATACTAGCACATCAAAAAAAAAAAAAAATCTCGCATGCTTACAGAGGGGTAATTTTTTTTGAAGCAATACAGGTGTCAATGCTACTGCGTCCAAATGGTGTCTGGCATGAACCTTTTTCTTTTGTTCCTTGCAAGATTGGTTTTATGCCCTTCATTATTTTATTTTTTATTGTCAATGAATTCCCTTTGAGATTAGTAATTAAAAAACGTTATTAAAACTTCACATAAACATTGAACAGATTACACGAAATAGTAGTACAATTATCTTCTCATGCAGTAAAGATTACCATTTACCACCCCTAGCGTTTTTTTGCTTTCTCTTTTCAGAAAATTCACCGGCGTGTTATATATATACCAATATCTATATTATAAGGGACAATGGTGTTTTTCTCATTGGACGGTCATCTATAGTTCGGATACATAAAGGACGGCCATGATCAAATCATTAATATATGTGTTTAGATAGACAGTTTAGGTACATAAAGGACGGCCACGATCAAACCATTACTTTGTGTTTTTACGTATGGATGGACATTTATAGTTTCCTCACATAAAGAACGTTCCAAATGGTAATAATATCGCCATTATTTAAAGCTTAACGGTTACAAATTACCATTATTTATCCGTTACAAATTATTATTTATTTACCTTCATTAGTCCACCGTCGGTTACATATGCCCAATATCCTCTTTTAATAGTCTCATTAATTACCCCGTAAAAAACGATGTAGAAAAACCATTGACCAACAGAGAGAAGCCTATATAAAGTTGCACCGAGCATCAGTGATTTTCCAAAAGGTAAGAGAAATGTAATAGCTAATCATGTTTCAATCTCGCGTATGAATTTGGTTGTTCGTCTTCATTTAGATTCCCAAATTTTTAGAGTGGATGCTCTAAAAATGTAAGAGAAATGTAATAGCCAATCAAGTTTTAATCTCGCTTATGAATTTGGTTGCTCAATCTTCATTTAGCTTCCCAAATTTTTAGAGTGGATGCTGTAAAATACGTTGAGCGTTTAGGAAGTATCACATCTATTACACAAGGACACAGTCTAGCTTACGAAGAAGTCCCCTGCAAAAATCCTCCTATTCCAACATATTTTCTTTTACCTGAAAACTTTGTGCCAGATTAGTTGGAGAATATATTCAGTTTACCTCCATTCGTAGATTTTTATTTTGCTTAAACCGTAATCAGGTGAACTTTATTTAGGGAATGAATACTTTGTACTTGCAGCATCTCTCCACGTTAACGATTAACCTCTTTTTATTTTTATCATTGTCGGTAGAGGCAGATTTTTGAAAAAAAAACATGTACGAGTTTATGCCACATTACCCAAATATCCACTTATTCAAATCTGTTCTTTTGTTGAAATTTTGAAAACTAATGGTTGAAATGACGCTGCCGTCCACTAACTATTGTTGAAATGTAATAGCCAATCAAGTTTTAATCTCGCTTATGAATTTGGTTGCTCAATCTTCATTTAGCTTCCCAAATTTTTAGAGTGGATGTTGTAAAATACGTTGAGCGTTTAGGAAGTATCACATCTATTACACAAGGACACAGTCTAGCTTACGAAGAAGTCCCCTGCAAAAATCCGCCTATTCCAACATATTTTCTTTTACTTGAAAAACTTTGTGCCAGATTAGTTGGAGAATATATTCAGTTTACCTCCATTCGTAGATTTTTATTTTGCTTAAACCGTAATCAGGTGAACTTTTTTTAGGGAATGAATACTTTGTACTTGCAGCATCTCTCCACATTAACGATTAACCTCTTTTTATTTTTATCATTGTCGGTAGAGGCAGATTTTTGAAAAAAAACATGTACGAGTTTATGCCACATTACCCAAATATTCACTTATTCAAATCTGTTCTTTTGTTGAAATTTTGAAAACTAATGGTTGAAATGACGCTGCCGTCCACTAACTAATGTTGTTTTTCAAATTCATTGCGAGCTTAACCGAAGCACAATTGTGAACGGAAACGTGTTCAAAGCAAATGGTTGGTTCAAAATTTGAATGGGTAGTTTTTTTTTTTTTTTTTTTGTTAAATATAAAAATTTATATTTTATACGCATTTTTAGTTTTGTGTTGTACGTTTGTCCAGTTCAATGCAATTGAGCATAAAATATTAACAGACAATGGCAATTGAGCATAAAATGCAATTGAACTTTTTTTTTAGGTTGTTGTAGGCATATGTATTTTTGGTATTATTAAAATTATTTTTCTTCATATATATCCACATTTATGGTGCATATGTATATCACACCAATTAACTTGATATTTCTATTATTAATTAACTATAATACAAAACAGAAGGGGGTTTGAGCCGGACGGTCGGATAACATTTTGAGAGACAAACGTTGTATCCGACCATCCCAGTCTTATCCCAGATAAAGACATCCGACGGATGTAGGATTTGTAACCTCCATCAGTTATGGATATATGCATTGTTAACCCTCATAATTAGTTTATTAAGAAAATTAATGTGCAAAGAAAATCCTTACAAATAAATTTTACAACAATATAAAACTCTCATTTTTTGTTCAAATTTTTTTAAAAAAAAATTTGACTCATATCTTTTTAAAATCGAATTAGCCTACCTTCATCACCTATAAAGAATAAATAACATTAGAACATTTGTGGTTACAGCGTGTAAAATTTTTATTTCATTATGTTATAGATTACTGTCCTTCACCAACCTTCAAAGAACAAAAAATATTTTGTTAAAAATACAAAAAAAAATTATTTGACTTTTTTTTCTCCTGAAACAATAAAAAAAAATATATCCAAATAATGAATCACCAAAAGTTTTCACTTCAATCATAGGCCTAATTTTAATTTTAGTGAAAATGAAAATGTTATTTTAGAACAATTAATTGGGGGATACATAAAGTAATTGGGGGATATTTTTACTGTAGTTGCCGGCATGTTTTTCAATGATGTTGGCATGGTCGATGGATTGTCGGCATTGAAAAACCATGTCGGCAGCTACAGCGAAATACCCCTAATTAGTTTATGTATCCTCCAATTGCATGTTCTTATTTTATCATAAGCCCCCAATTATTTTAGTGAAAAAGAAAATGTTATTATAAAGCTTATAATTGACCTAGCTAGGACATGTAGACTCGCAAGATTGCATTCTTCCTATCCTTGCAAATGAGACAACTATCTAGCTTGGAATCACATTCCTTATGAAAGCTACACTGACACTGAAACCTCAATCTTTTCATAAATCTCGACTTTTTGGATGGTTACCTTTCTCCTCTGCATCTACTAAGTTAATTTTGTTATCTTCTTGATCTTGACTGTCTTTTCCTCCATAACAACACGTTTCAGCATCGTTATCCAAACCTTCAATTACTGACCCATCACTATCACCAAATCCTTCTTTATTATCAGATTCACCTCCAGCTTCTCAACTTCTGATTTGGTGTTGCAGATATCGAATATGGAAAACGTGCAGAGTATGGCATTATATCTTCATCCGAAAATGGTTGGAAATATCGATGAAGATTGAACATAATGGTCTAAATAGAACATAAAACAGTATCAAAGATCACCAATATTTGGGGATCGACTAAAAAATTATTATTTTAGGCCAAAATAAAATAATTTACGTGGCATTTTTTTTTCCAGAAATTATTATTTTAATCGATTATAAGTGTAACCGAATTTATAATGACAAATATCTAAGATTTTCGTAGCTACAAGTTTTCGCGGGCCAAAATAAGTCTTATTATAATTTCTAATATTTATTTAAATCATTATAACCAAAAATTATTTCGTCTCATGCCGTGCCGTTACGGCACGGGCTATTTCTAGTATATATATATGAACCAATCAATATCAATAGTTTCATCTGATGTCTCCGAAGGTATCAATAATTTGGCTTTGTTTTGTTATTATTTATTATCAACAACGTATTTTGCAGCAGCTTTAGCCATGGTAAGAAAACCTTCGACGCTAATGAGAGAAGAGACATGTGGAGCAAGTTCATCAGGGACCTCGTATCTGACCATGGATTTGAAGACGCATGAGTTATAAACTTTGGGAACTATTTGGAAACTCTCCATGTAGAATGTTACACCCATGTCTAGATATCCTCCTTTGGTTTGCAGTATTTCCTTAAGACGCCTATGGTCATCGATAGTCACAAACTTTTCTTCGTTTGTTAGTGGTACTGATCCTGATAAGCATTGAAAATCATGTAAGATACAATATACAAAGGCATAAAAGGAAAGACAACTGAGAATACTAGATATTAGGTATCCATCCGTACCCGGAGGATACACAACTAGAAGAACAGTACCAACACCACCGTCACCTTCGATAATTTCTAATTTATCGAACATACGTGGAAGTAACATTTGAAAGGTTTTGGGTGCATCCTTGGAGGCGATAAGAGCCCATACATCGTCTGCTGGCGCTGCTACGTCAAACTCGCTTATAAGCGTATACTTCAATGATTCTGCCATGCAGAGACTAAAACAACAAGAAGAACGGGAAAAAAAAAGAACATAAAGTATGTCTTTCTGTAAAAAAGCTAATTACGTGGAATGAACTTCGAACAGTTTTCTGAATGTATGCCGGGATAGGTTTTCTTGTGGCCTCGTGATTGTATTTATAGAAAATTTGAAAGGCAATGAGACGAAGTCTTCCCTTTAGGAATGCTGCTAGTAGCAGCATTACTAAGCAATTTAATTAAATACATTAATTATCCATTGTTAAATGTCTTCATTTTAATTTACAGATTATTTTTAATAGAACAAAGAGTAAATAAAATTTTGCAAATATAATACAATACATTTTTGCAAGTGCCTTCAAGCTAGCATTAAGGTTTGCTTGACTTGGGAAATTGATCCAGCTAATTTGCTGATAATGATGATATGTATTCGTATAATCTATGATTTTATTGACCAGAATGACTGACATCTCCCCCTTTTAATGAGCGCTACACTAATCAAAAATCTCCCAACTTAACTAACATGTGTCGTTGGATTTTCACTCTTCAAACTTAAACCGTTGGATGACAGGAATATTCTGCAAAAGATTCCTGTCACAGACAAATTTTCCGTGTGCATTTTCTTCGTTACTTCCCGAAAATGCCCTCCATATTCTTTTCCTAAACGCAACGCTTTTTTTTCCTCTTCAGTTCCATCCCCACCCATCGTTACCATCACCCCCACCAGTATCCTCATCACCAGCAACACCGCCACTATCCTCATCACCAACAACACCGCCACTATCTTATGCAGTCATTACCATCACCGCCACCACCACCAAATCTGATGAACCAGGTACATAAGTTTTCCCCGATTTCGATTTCAGTCAAAACCTAGAAGCTCAATTTCCTTGATTTTTGGTCTAGGGGTACGATTTGGATTACATTCTTAGTTGTTTTTAGATGTTGTATTAAAAGATTAGGGTTGTGAACATTACCTGTTTGTGTAAATGCCTAGGAGAATACCACTGTTTTATTTTAGTTTGTGGACTCATTTTTATGTTTGTCAAAGCCATTGTTTGATTCTCTGTTTTAAATGTTGTTCAAATTGTATAATCGTGCTCCTCAACATGTATAATTTGATTTATTTAAACAAAGTGACACAAAGCACAGTAACCTTGAGATGATTTCACTTGAGCATCATCGTTGTTATGGTTGTCGATGATGTTATTCAGATGAGTATCAACAAGATTATGACCATCACTACCATCAGCAATTTCGAATGTCACATCATTGCTTGACGACCAGTAGATAGAAACACCTTGATCAGGATATTTTGGTTAGTTACCAAATTTTGTTTGAAATGTGAAGTTTGGTTACTTTGGTATGATATTTGGTGGGTTTTCAATACATTTATTTTGAATAATTAAGTCATAGATGCATAGGTTTGCAGTGCAGTGTCGTATATATTCAACTCGATCTAAGTAGCAACAATATACCAAGCCTTGTATGGATCATTAATACTATCTATTTTGGTTTATAATCCTTACTGAAAAGTCATAGTTTGGAATTTAGATGTGTGGTCTTTTATTAAAAAGTTAGTTTATTTGCTTAAAAATTGCAGATGAAAATTCATCCTAGAGCTTCCCATGGAAGTTATTCACGGGACATAAGCACTCGACTTCCCGTAGTTCAAATTCTACTCATTTGCGCTGACGCTTGGTCATTTTCCTGAACTATTTTACTGCTTGGATTCTGATGATAAGTAGTTGGTTGTGAACGTCATACAGACTTATATTTCAATTTTTATACCAACTCCTAAATCTTCAAGTTTTCCCTTGATGTCGTTTCTTATATGTTGACTGATTTGGTGTTTTTGAAATTTTTGTATGCCATCATCTGAATTTTCTTTGTTCACAATTTTTTCTTACTTCTTGAAGGGGTGGATACTTGGATTCATATGGTGGCAGTTGCACCAAGCCGAGAATGGTATTATGTGGGCAAGGACCACAAGGGGATTCGCCGATGCCAATATGTGACCCATGTGAAACTTAAAGAGACGACACGTTTTGAAATGCAGCTTGGGCAAAAAAAAAAAGGTTGAGCTAATTAAAGTAAAAAATGTTAGCCTCCGTTTCAAGTATTTAACTCTCCCTTTACATATATCTAATCATACTGCTTAAATGCATCGAGCTAATCATAAGAAGAATTAGACGTCTATGTGTTATATCAATGTTAGAGGCCGGTTAACTTCACACCTCGCTGAATCAAAGTAACCATACAACTTATACTGATGGTCCTCCTCTTATAGAATGTTATGGTAGTTATAAAAATCATTCCGTGTGCATATAATACCTAACCATCTTTTGCTTATTTTTTTCGGGACCTTCAGGTGGATCAAAGTTGACCGCAAAGAAGTTTGAAATGAAAATTTTGGCGTGGATAGCAAAGCATTGTATGGAGGTCGCAATTTGGAACTGGGTTGCTGAGAAGGAGTGTTGCACGGATAAAATGAAAGGCTCTTACGGAGTAAAAGCTACTATTACCACAGAATAGAAATTGCAGGTGTAGCGGATAACATCACCTGCAAGGGAAACCTAGAACACCCATCATTTGTTGACGTGCATCGCACGTGCATTCTACTTGTTTGGTTTAACGTGCTTAACTAGCCTCTTAGAGCTTCTCCAATGGAATGTGTGTGAAGGAAAAAGTCTTCATCCACATAGGATACACAACCATTTTTATAAAAAATCATCTCCAACCCATTGATATGAGGATGATGTGGCAAAAAAAAAGTTAGACATCCTATAAGTGAACCTCTAGTTTTAGACATTCACTTAGAGGATGTCTTCCCATCCTAGTCACACTTTTATTAATAAAAATTATTAAAAACAAAATTGGAATTAATTTTAACCAATTATTCACCTACAAATAAGCAAAAGAAGGATACAACACTCTATGGGTTGGAGATAAAATTTATTTTCTCCTAATATTTAGGATTTTATGCGTAGAGGATGTCTTAAGAGTCATGCCACATATGAAACATCCACATTTACCATTGGAGAAGCTCTTAGAGTTATTTGAAGATCATTTTAAGAAGTAAAACTAAAGTGTTCACACAAAGGTATCTGTTGGTTGGACACCCTAACAAGTTTGATTATGCATCAAGGAATTCAAAGATATCATTAACAACACTTATCAACACAAAAGTATCAATTTGACGCGGCAATGCGACCTACTATTTTATTTCCCTTCAGAATTCGTATCCGAAAGAATTTACATGATAACGGAAGTCGGAAGGTCTTGACCCAACTTGATTAGGACCTTGATTAATGTTGTATCCGATCCCATCAACAATGATAGAATTGTTGGATATAGGTTAATGGGCCTGACTAGTCGGTGGACTAAAGTTGGGATAAACCAACTTTGGTCGGTCACCCTTTGAGATTAGGATTAAGAGTTTTGTGGTAACTCTTGCTTGATGCTAAATTCTAGGAACTTTGTAGATAAGTTATGAAACCTTAGTCTTGTAGGCTAAGGAATATACCTAAATAAATAGCCTAATAGTGAACCTAGAAAAAATACATCAAAAATTCTTTTTTCTTTCTAGGGTTTATATATTTTCTCCCATACGATAATATATAAATCTCTTATTTTTCCCGAGGATTCAACCTTGTTAAATTCTTGTCTCTTTTCTTTTCTAGTTTGTGTTCGTTGCAATATGTAGAGTACTATTGTGTAGCTGTGCAAATCGCTTCCGCAGGGTTTTAGCGCAACAATTGGAATCAAGAGCTCGGGTTACGTTCTTCGAATTTTGGGTATTTGTAATATTGCAGTGGGAGTATTTTTTCTGAAGTTATTTGAGGTAATTCTACTCTCAAAGTTTAGTTTTTTTTTTTTATCTTTATTTTTTGTGAAAAATGGTTGATTCAGATCCAAAGGATCCGATAGAACCATCAGAGTCCACAAATAAAGATAAAGAAACAAAAGAAGAAATACTGCATTCTCATAGATCACAACTGAAGGTTGAAAAGTTCACAGAAACCAATAACTTTGGCTTATGAAGAACAGACGTAATGAATGCTCTTGTTCATCTTGATCTAGAGGAAGCTCTAGAAGATCAGCCAGCGGAGATGTCTGACAAGCAGTGGAACCAGATGAATAAATTATGTATGGGTTTGATTCATGTGTGTGTTTAGCAACAACAGTATGAGTTAATTATCAGCACGAGACTTCAGCTAAGGATCTCTGGGAAAAGCTAGAGAAAGAATATCTTGTGAAGAACGTGGCGATAGGATACATCTTAAGAGAAATTTGTATCGCTATAACATGAAGAAGGGTGCAACTCTGACAAAGCACCTAGATTCGTTTAATAAAATTATTGCTGATTTGATTAACTATGACGAGACGGTATACGACGAGGAGCAGGCATTGTGTCTCTGGTGAATTTTCTTCCTGAAAGGTATGAGCCCATGATTAAAACATCAATGCACGGCAAGGAGAAGCTGACGTACGAAGAACTCACTACAACATTGCGATGTGAAGAGTTCAGAAAGATGGATCGTGAAAATCTTGCAAATGAAGCTGTCGGAGATGCGCTTGTTGTAAGAGGTCGTTCGACAGATAAGAAGAAGAAATTTGGTGATCGTGGCAAAGGGAAAGGGCGTTCAAAGTCAAGAGCGCGTCTGCAGAAGGATGAATGTGCGTGGTATCATGACCTTGGTCATTAGGCTAAAGGTTATAGCAAGCGTAAAGATAGAGAAATAGATAACAACAAGACCGAGGTAAACATTGCTAAGGCAAGTGATGATTCAGATGTAGCTTTGGATTTCTCACTGACTGTGACACCATCAGTTTGTATCGTAACTGACGGTACATAGTACTAGATTCTGGTGGTACTTATCACATATGTCCTCATCGGGACTGGTTATCAAGCTTCGAGAAGTTTGATGGAGAAGTACGTATGGGGAATAATCATACCTGCAGGGTGATTGGGATTGGTAGTGTTCGTATCAAGATGCATGATGGTATGGTTCGGGAATTGAAAGAAGTAAGGTTCGTACATGCTGTGAAGAAGAATCTGATTTCGCTCGAAACTTTGGAAGCTAAGGGCTACAAGCTAGTAGCAGAGAATAGCGTTCTAAAGGTAATATTTGGATCATTGGTAATCATGAAGGGCACACGACATCATAACTTGTACTACTTACCTGGTAGTACAGTAACAAGAGATGTGACTATTTCCGAACATATCGATACTACAACTATGGAGACCACGAAGTTATGGCATATGCATCTTGCACTTTCAGGTGATAAGTCGTTACATTATTCAATTTGACAAGATTTATTGAAAGGTGTTATTGCCTGCAAATTAGAGTTTTGTGAACATTGTGTGAAAGGCAAGAAGACAAGAACAACCTTTGGCACATAAATCCACAACACTAGTGGAGTTCTTCATTATATTCACTCAGATGTTTGGGGTCCCTCCAAGAATGCATCATGGGAGGGAAGCATTGGTTTGTGTCATTTATTGATGACTATTCTAGGCGCGTATGGGTGTACACCATGAGGCATAAAAGTGATGTCCTAGAAGTCTTTGTGAAGTGGAAGAAGGCAAGTGAGACTCAAACTGGCAGAAAGATCAAGGTACTATGTTCGGACAATGGTGGAGTGTACAAAAGTGATCCATTCTTGCAAGTATGTCAGGATGAGGGAATACAAAGGCACTTCACAGTTAGGAAGACACCGCAACAAAATGGGGTAGCTGAATGCATGAATCGTACTTTACTGGAAAAGGTACGATGGATGTTATCTAATGCTGGATTAGGTAAAGCTTTTTGGGCTGAGGCAGTTACATATGCGTGCTTCCTCATTAATAGGTTGTAATAAGCTGCATTAAAAGGTAAAACTCTGATGAAGAAGTGGTATGGTAACACTACACCAAATTCTCGGATCCGTAACAGACCCGAGCCGTTACTAAAACGGGTTGTAACGGATATTGCCTGTTGCAAAAGTGGGTGTTATATTTTTTTTGTAACGGCAATGGAGCCGTTACGAATCTTCGTTGTAACGGCTCTAGTAACAGATGAGGGCCGTTACGAATTTGACACGTGGTAACAGCTCAGGACCGTTATAATTTTTTTTGTAACATGATGAGTGCCAAATATTGCATATTTCTACATCTATTTATTGGCATTTAACTCATCTTTTGTGCTCAGAAATCAGATATTATCCCAGATTCTGTATTTTCCTTGTTTTCAAGAATAAATATTTGTACTAATTAATTTTGTGTTTTTAGGCATTAAATAAAGCTCAGAAAAATTGAGGAGCCAAAAGAGCAGAAAATTGGAGGCAAGCGTCTTAGGAGCAAAAAGCCAAAGCCCGCGCGCGCATCAGTAGCAACCCAACTTACAAGATATGGGATTGAGCTATCCACGACCCGGATCCGAACCTGTCCCCTCTGAGCTGTCAGATTTGCTCCTTCAACATCCAACGCTCGGTGCCTTCCTCACATCATTTCTTGCTGCTCCCGCTCAGCACCAAAACAGCCCGATTCTCTCTGAGCCGTTGAGATCTCCATCTTATGCATCCGACGCTCGCTCCACCCTTTGCATCGTCTTCCCGCTACACCCGCTTCACAACAAATCCACCTACACCTATACCCTATCGACCCAATTCATTTTCTCTTCCATCTTCTCTTTCTTCTCCCCCGACACAAACTCAGAAGCCCTTACCTTCTTCTTCTCCTCCCATACCAGTGCAGAGATCATCATCACCACCACCCTATCTCCTGTCAACGCCATCACCACCACCATACCACATGTTCCGCCACTCTATCTCGAGATTATCTCTATCATAGCTTCTCCTTACCCTAGAAGCTAGGTTAGAGATAATTGGAGATTAGGGTTCTCTCCAACAACCATGCATGGTCGATTCAGAGGTCAGAGACGAGACAAGGCAGAGAAATCAGGTTTGGGTTCTTGTGTAATCGAGTTGGAGTGATTGTGAGAGATATAAATTGATGTTTGGTATGTGAGAGAAAGATAACATGTTTTAGGGTTCATAATTTAGTTTCAATTTTAATCTGCTTTTTCATGATGTTTGTAATGTTCTAAATTTAATTGCTAGGATTACAATGAAACCCTAGTTCTTTTGTTGTTGTTCAACTGTATTTGAGTTGTTCTTTGCATGTTTAAATTATAAGATAGTTCAATTCTCAGCACTTTCATTGCCTTGCTCTCACAATGGATGCCATGTATCCATTGTAGTTAGGATAACTCTGTATTGAGTGTATTTCAGCCCAAGCTTCAACCACTATTGCTAACCCTTGACTAGTTGTGCTTAATTAGACAACTAGTGCTCTGAATTAGCACCCTTAGCTGATAAATTGAACTATCCCCTGGTGAAACCCTTAGATAAGTGATAGCCTGACACACTTTCCTTATCTGTCACAAGAACACTCAAATTAGTTGAATCACATAACTTGAATTAGAGGTGGATTTGATAATCCTAGTGCCTGCAATTTCAATACTCATATACCATTGTGTTTTTAGTCTTGTAACCTTTAACTCAGTCGTATCGACACCAAGTTCAATCCATATTTGTGTTACAATACCTTAGAAAATCAGTTAAGAAGCTCTTAGAACAACCTTGCACACACCACTTTCTCGCCAGGATCGCTTTGTGCTTGCCCTTGCCTCCAGTAGGCCTGTGCACTTGCAGTTTAACATAGGAAACCTCTTTTGCAGACCTACCAAGTTTTTGGCGCCGTTGCCGGGGACTTGGCGTGTGCCCTGTCGATTGTTGGCCTGTCTTTACTGAATTTCATTTCAACCCTGTACATATTCACTTTGAATTATTGCTTTTATCCCTGTATAGTGTAACTTAGCTGTAGTTAGCTCATATTTGCTCATCTGCATTCTCATCTGTTTTATCATTGCATTTTTAGTTAGCTCATCTAAATGGCATCCTGTTCATTGCACCTCAGTTAGTTTACCTTAACTCCATCTGCATTCTCATATTATCAGCCTGCATCTCATAACTTGAGATGTCACCACTCAGCTGCATTGCACATACCTGCGATTAATTGCTGAATCCATTCTCTGTGATAGCTGAACTTGTAGTGGTTGGTGTCATTGTTGTAGTTCTGTTTGCTTAACTCATAGCTCTCAGCATATTATCACCCTGCAAAACCCCAGTCCATCATCTCTGCATATCACATCTTCCATTGTGCAAACTTTTGAACTTTGCAGTGTTATACTCTCTTGCTTCTTCACCTGTATCATTTCTGGCAACTAATATTGCTTTCTTTGAGAAGGCAATTGTTTGCCATCTTTCTGCTGTGCAGACCAAAGGAAAGAGAAAAAGGAGCGACAAAACAATTAGTGGATTTGCCTAAACCCAGTTTTATACTGGTGGTATTGTGCCTCAACCTTGCTTACTTGAATGAATGAATGAATGATAGCATGTATGCTTGCTTGTTGACCTTGCGCATAAACCCAGTTGACACAACTTGCCCTGTGCTTATCACAAACCCTTAGCTTCAACATAATCTATGCTCAGCTCCAGCCCATGTAGCTGTTGAGCTTGAGTAGCAATCCTGTGACCTTGTTGAGCTGTGAATGAACCTTGTATTGCCTGAGCATACACTGTGAAATATTGACCTCCAGCCCCTGTAGCTGTGAGGTTGAACTTGGATAACTAGGCTAGCTGCAAACCAAGTTGAAGTCAACTGAGATAGTTGACATCAACTCAAGCTGTTGACAGCCCTGTGTGATTGCTAATCTGTGCATCTGTGTAACAATATCAATATTAGTCATTTGCTGAGCATGTTGTCAACCTCATTTGTGCAAACTTGTAAGCCTTGAAAACATGCTCATACCCCTGTGATCTGTCATTTCTTTGAACCATTAAACCATACGAGATCACTTTGAGTGAGTCGACTTCATCTGTCCTGCACCCTGAGCATGACCTGTGAATCTTTGAACCATAATTGCCTGATAAACTAGCTTCCCTGCTAGGTATTGCTTACACCAGAGATCATTGTTCTGTGAGCTTTATACTCTTAGCTTCCATTGCCCTGTGCCCAACTCCAGCCCCTGAAGCTGTGAGTTGAGCTGCAACTTGGATAGCCAAGTCAGCTGAAAGCTCAAGTGAAGTCAACTGTGACAATTGACATCAACTCAGACCATTGACATCAACTGAGTGAGTTGATGCCACACAACCTCCACCCTTATGCATATTTGATCTGGTTGCAAACCCTGTGAGCCATCTACTCCCCTGTGTAACCTGTTGTGCAAACCTGTGTCAATTGAGCTTGTGAGCCATCTGCTCTGCACCGTTATGCATGCTCTGAACTGAAGATATCCAAATCTGTTGTTAACCTGTGTTAAATTCCATTTGCTGTGTCATTGTGTGAACTGTAATTTTCCATTTGCTGTCATTTCTCTTGATTGCTAAGCTATCTGTGAGACCCTGTTGAACCAATTATCTATTGCTTTTGTGCATCTGTGCACCTTGTTTTTGTGCATCTCTGCACCAATTTTAGCATCTCACTTGTATGCCACGCACAACTCAGCACATGCTTCACCATTGAGTGAGCACAACCTCATTCCCCTGTGCACTATACGCAGATTTTAACTCTCTTTGTTCGCCTGCCAATCTGGGCTGTGCTGTGTTAATTCGGTGAGTCTGTGCTACTTTGTGCTGTGTCTTTTGTTCTGTGAGTTTGCTTTGCGCTGTGCACATAACCTCGTGCAACATAATCGTAGGTCGACCAGTCTTTGTGTATCTGCAACAACTAGCCTGTGCATTTGTGTAAACTACCAACCTAGGCTGAGCTGAGTTGCAAGAAGTGTGTTAGTCTGTGCACAAAAGTAGTGGGCTGCAAATAAGCTGAAGCCTAACCCCTGTGCCTGACCATTTAGACCTGCATCTGGGCTAGAACCCAGTTTCACTAGGTTTCCCACAGCAACTGGGCTTTACACAACCACTGGGCTCTGCTTCTGCCAACTTAAGCTGAGCTGCTGGGCTGGAACCCAGTTCCACTGGGCTGTACATTCCCAACAAACTAAAACCCACTTAAACCAAAACTGAGCCCACAACAGCTGTGCATTTACATAACTTGGGCTTGCATCTGGACTTAGTATACTTAATGTGTGCTAGGCTATAGTGCTTCATTTTGAGCCCAAATTGAGTTGCTAGATCATGTCAGGATTTTGGTCTGCAACTGGGGATGGAAACAAATCCATCAGAGAACTTGCTTACGGGCATGCCTCACAGTATGAACTCCCCACAGTCCATGATGATTTTAGGGAATATTATGAACCGTCTCAGGGCCCTGACCTTGAATATCCATACCATAATCATTATGAGCACATGTATCATCCACCACAGGTTGAAAATGAACAACTTTCTCATACCCAGTCATCACTTTTAGATCAATTAGAAGCTCAAGTATCTGCTTTAGAAAGGCAATTACATGAGAAATCTGTCGAATCTAATTCCCCTAGGCAATATGAAATGTATGCTTGTACCTTATGTGGTAGCTTAGGCCACCCAGATGAGAACTGCTATATTTTGCATGATTTTAGGCAGTCTAGGGAAAGCCATGATAATCCAATGTACGAATTGTCTAGAAGTGACTATACTGGTAATCATTGGGACCATAATCAGCCTTTCAAAGGTTGCGATCAGTATTCTAAGAGCCCATATAACCATGCACACATGCATCATCAACCACCATGGGAGGATGAACAATGTTATACTCCCCCAACCCCTTGTATGCAGTCACTAATGGAAAAGCTCATAGAGCAAAACAATGATATACTTGGATGGAAAATGCATGATCATCCCTTCTCTAGTGAACCATGTGCACACCCATGTAATGATCATTCATATGAAACATGCATACCAACTAGTGAAGACTACCCTTCTATGCCTACTCATGCACCTAACACTGAATATGAACCTAATATAGAGGTAGATGAGTACACTGGAAATGCTCAAATTTTGAATGGGGAGATGAATTTTTGTTATGATGATGATGATGATGAATATGAAGAGCATGTGTATTTTGAAAATGTAGTGAAATCTTTAGGTTCAGAGACATTAAGCTTCTCTTCTGTGAACCCTATGAATGATGCTTCTTCTAATATTCATACTTGTGCTGCTGATATGGAACCTGTGCAATTGTCCTGTGAAAATGAGCATGTTTTACCACCAGTTTGTGACCTAGGAATAGCTGAATTGTCTGTTGACACAGATGATTCAATGCATGTGTCTGATTCCATGCCTAGGTTACAACATGATATCTCTCCTTGTCATCTTGTGCATGAGATTGAAATTTTGGATAATGATGAGTATGACATGGAGATTGATGAATTGTTCTATGCAGGTGAACATGATTTACCTTCTTCTGACCTTAGGCAAGTGTGTGATGGTGCAAATGATCTTATACATGAAAACAACTTAGATGTACCTAATCTCTCTCCTAAGGCACAGATTGAAACTCCTCCACCAAACCTAGGTGTAGTTTGTAACAAAATTGCAAAACCAACTTTTATGAAAATGCCTAATTTAGGCCTAGAGCTTTGTGCTTCCAAAGTCCTCTTGGACTATTTTGCATCAAAGTATAACACTTTTACGGAGCCACAGTTGGAATGTGTATATCTGCCTGTTCTTAGCAAAACTCATTTTGAGTTAGACCTTTTGCATGATGTACCTTTAAAATTACAAGATTTTGTGCCCAAGAACACATCTGTTGACAAGTTTAGGTTTGGGGGTAACTTGTTCACGTATGCAATCTTTCCTGCACTCTCATGTTATATCCGTGTAAAAATTTGTTGTTGTTTGTACATATTGTCTTTTGGGTTGATCCTCAACTCTTTAGATTGTTGGTGTATGGTGAATTTTCATTGTATATAATCCAGTAGGACTTGTTAAATTTTCTTTTCTTGAATCGGTTGAGTCTTCTTGTACATATATTGTGCTAATCCGATATGATCTCCACTGAGAATGTTGGATTCTAGCCTTGACAAATGAAGCTCTAACCTTGCTCCCGCCGACATACAGGTAATCTCTTCCCTTTTCTCTTATCAGCATAGTTCTCATGGTATGTGACTGTTTAAAATTTAATCATCTGTTGACACATTGAGGACAATGTTTGATTTAGGTTTGGGGGTGTATTTGCATATAGAGTTTTTAGTCTTTTATTTTCAAAAAAAATAAAAAAAAAATAAAATAAAACTTTTTGCAAATAAAAACCTCCAACTTTTAGAGATTTTAGAGTCACTAGCATGCTTCTAGCTATGTTTACATAGAGAGTCTGACCGAAATAACAGAAATTGGAAGTACTGGAGAACACAATCGGGTTTCTTAGTTGATTAGAGCGTTAAAGTTGGATTTAACCATACCAGAGGGAGAATTAGGTGCTGTTTAGATATTCGGTAGTAGAATTGTGATCACCCATAGTGGAGACTACCTATTTTACATCAAGCGAGGTACCGACCTTCACTCTTTGTGACTTTCTAGAAAATTTTGTTAGAGTGTGTGTCACCGTACGTCGTCAATTAGGGTAGGAATGGTGAGCTACCCAACTTCGCACCACTTTCAGCACTATTTTTGATCTCTTGAGTTCTAATTTCGTCAATCATGAGGGTGACGTCTAAAGATGAAAACTCCTTCTAAATATCGATTTGCAGTTAGCATCACTCTCTCCCTCTCAATCAAAAGATTCATAGAAACACATCATCGTCAGCAAGCGGAGCATCATCAGAATATTTGAAGAAAAGTGAAATAGTCCAAGGTTTACGTGCAACAAAGAAAAGAAAAGAAAATAGGATGAGAATTAGTGAAGTTTATAAAATCAAGACAATACAAGTTATGGAAATTGAGTGATATATTCTTTCACCCATGGAGTTAGTAGTTTCATTGTTTTTGTTATTATTTTCATTTCATTGATATGTAAAAAAAAATAAAAAAATAAAAAATAAAAAATCAAAAATCAAAAATCAAAAATCAAAAAAAATATTGTAGTTTATTTTCTTAGTTATACCACCATGGTAAAGAAGAATTCAAGAAGAAAAATCCAAGTAACAAAGAAATTTGAAGAGAAAAGTTATAAATTGTCAAGTTTTTGTGAAATTGAAGTTCATCATCAACGAGTTGAAGACCAGAAGATTGAAGACGTTTCTATGAATCTTTGAGAGAGAGTAATGTTAATTGCCGATCGGGTGAGAAGGTAAGTGAGTACTCCCACCCTTGCTAATGGTTGATTTCCTTTCTTAGAGATCATCAGAAAAAGATTCTTTTTGTCCACACCTTTGTGGAGTCTCCAGAAATTATTTCGGAAGGATATCTTTCTCACCTACAGCGTGTGCAGGATTTCTCTCTTTATTCCTCCCTGCACACATGAGAGACTAAAAAAGCGATCTTTTTGAGTGCAATTATCATAAAACCCTAATGGTGAGGCGAAGTCGAGGCTATATGATCACAATCGAATCCGAATTCTTTTAGATGGTATGGTTACTTCTCGCTCAGCACTTAAGGATGAGAATGCGTTCTTTGGTAGTTCTAACTTCGTGTTACTAGCATGCAGAAACTCTATGTACTCATAGCTCCTTGGATGCTTGAGACTCTTTTACACTCTAAAGTTGGAGAAGGTTTTGTGGGTACACCTCTGGTAAACCCTCACGAGACTACAACTCGTCCACTAGGGACACCTAGGGGTTTAAAGGCTTAGTGCATACGCTAAATGCATTCGAGAGACCAGCGACAGGTGGTATAGTTAGGATTTCTTAATTTTGTTTCACTTGAGGACAAGTAAAATTCGGGTTTGGGGGTATTTGATGAGTGCCAAATATTGCATATTTCTACATCTATTTATTGGCATTTAACTCATCTTTTGTGCTTTCGAGAAATCGAGATATTATCCCAGTTACGTATTTTCCTTGTTTTCAAGAATAAATATTTGTACTAATTAATTTTGTGTTTTTAGGCATTAAATAAAGCTCAGAGAAATTGAGGAGCCAAAAGAGCAGAAAATTGGAGGCAAGTGTCTTAGGAGCAAAAAGCCAAAGCCCGCGCGCGCATCAGTAGCAACCCAACTTACAAGATATGGGATTGAGCTAGCCACGACCGGGAACCGAACCTGTTCCCTCTGAGCCGTCAGATTTGCTCCTTCAACATCCAACGCTCGCTGCCTTCCTCACATCATTTCTTGCTGCTCCCTCTCAGCACCAAAACAGCCCGATTCTCTCTGAGCCGTTGAGATCTCCATCTTATGCATCCGACGCTCGCTCCACCCTTTGCATCGTCTTCCCTCTACACCCGCTTCACAACAAATCCACCTACACCTATACCCTATCGACCCAATTCATTTTCTCTTCCATCTTCTCTTTCTTCTCCCCCGACACAAACTCAGAAGCCCTTACCTTCTTCTTCTCCTCCCATACCAGTGCAGAGATCATCATCACCACCACCCTATCTCCTGTCAACGCCATCACCACCACCCTACCACCTGTTCCGCCACTCTATCTCGAGATTATCTCTATCATAGCTTCTCCTTACCCTAGAAGCTAGGTTAGAGATAATTGGAGATTAGGGTTCTCTCCAACAACCATGCATGTTCGATTCAGAGGTCAGAGACGAGACAAGGCAGAGAAATCAGGTTTGGGTTCTTGTGTAATCGAGTTGGAGTGATTGTGAGAGATATAAATTGATGTTTGGTATGTGAGAGAAAGATAACATGTTTTAGGGTTCATAATTTAGTTTCAATTTTAATCTATTTTTCATGATGTTTGTAATGTTCTAAATTTAATTGCTAGGATTACAATGAAACCCTAGTTCTTTTGTTCTGTTGTTCAACTGTATTTGAGTTGTTCTTTGCATGTTTAAATTATAAGATAGTTCAATTCTAGCACTTTCATTGCCTTGCTCTCACAATGGATGCCATGTATCCATTGTAGTTAGGATAACTCTGCATTGAGTGTATTTCAGCCCAAGCTTCAACCACTATTGCTAACCCTTGACTAGTTGTGCTTAATTAGACAACTAGTGCTCTGAATTAGCACCCTTAGCTGATAAATTGAACTATCCCCTGGTGAAACCCTTAGATAAGTGATAGCCTGACACACTTTCCTTATCTGTCACATGAACACTCAAATTAGTTGAATCACATAACTTGAATTAGAGGTGGATTTGATAATCCTAGTGCCTGCAATTTCAATACTCATATACCATTGTGTTTTTAGTCTTGTAACCTTCAACTCAGTCGTATCGACACCAAGTTCAATCCATATTTGTGTTACAATACCTTAGAAAATCAGTTAAGAAGCTCTTAGAACAACCTTGCACACACCACTTCTCTGTGGGATCGACCTGTGCTTGCCCTTGCCTCCAATAGGCCTGTGCACTTGCAATTTAATGTAGGAAACCTCTTTTGCAGACCTACCATAACAACGATGACGTAACATCCCCGAGCCGTTACTACGTGGCATATTAGTAACATGTCAGAGCCGTTACGAATTTTTTTGTAACATCAAAAAAATTACTGCCAGTCAACCTTGACCTGGTCAAGGCTGACCGGCAGTTCATTTTCTGCCGGAAATAAGCCGGAATTCTAAATTCAATACCCACCTTTCAGTACATTCATAACCACACTCAACAACAATTTCTTCAATCATTCATATCACATTCAACCAATCAATTTATATCACATTCAACCAATTCATGCCAAAAAAGAACACAAATTCTTCCAAGTACCAATTTTTTTGGGTTAAGTATCAAATTCTAAGGGAATACATAGAAGCTTACTAAGTTCCAAATTTCTAAGGGAATACATAGTAACTTACTAACATCCTACATAGAAACTTACAAAACTTGCAGCTGTTAAGGAACCTTATGACTGCTTTGTTCTCCAGCCTTTCCGATCAAAAAGAGCATCATTCAAATAACCTGCGAACACAAAAACTGTAACTTAGACGTTGGAAGTAAGCAAAAACAAGAAGAGATGACATAGTATGCTCTCTAACTGTAAGTATACAAGGGATTCTAGCAAGTATACAAGTGAAGTACTTACCAGGAAATCTAGCAGGTACACAAGTTGATGCCAACCCCACTGCAGTTCACTTCCCACCGGATTAATACCTAAGTATAAACTGAAAGTCAAATCCACAATGAGAAATGACTAAAAAATTACTATATGGATGATTGATGTATCCGTATTCTTTCAGAACTTCAATACTCACATTTCTTTGCATTTTCTGACCAGCAAGATATGCGTCTAGATCTGCAGTAGGCACATCAAACACTGCACCCCTCCCATCTGCTGTAAGACTTGGACCTTCCACAACTTCAACCTGATTTTCGGACAAGAATCTCCTCAAAATGCCAAACACAAACCTGGGAACAAAAATGGGTCAAACTGATTAGTCAAAACACTGATTTTATCAGCAAAAAAGCATAATTGATAAGAAAAAATAAATAATAATTGGTAAAATAGATCATATTAGACAATTAGAAGTCCCCGAAATCAAACTAATCCATATGGTAAAGTAAAGGACTTATGAGCTGAAGTGCATAAAGCTGTAGGTGTACTCACGATGGTGAATAAACTGGTTTTCCAGCGTCGAGTTGTACGGTAACATAGTTTTCCATGGAATTAAGAAGCGACCTACTCTTTATTTTAGTATACCCCTGCATCAACCCAGTAGTTTCAGTAAGATCAATGAAATACGAACGTATAAAGTGAAAATTAAGAAAGTTGTCGGTGCATATAGATGCTCTGGCAAGGGTCTTTGAAAGAAGGTCAACAACAGAGAGTCCATAGGTTTTAATGATTTGCTCAAAATTGATTGGAAATCTTTGTAATAACACTTTGCATTCAAACGGTACATATATAAGCGAGATATTCCAGAAATAAACTAACTGAAATTAAACACGGTAGCATCAGAAGAATTGGCCAAACAGTAGATAATATATATACATGTCGGAAACTTCAAGGATTGCTGCAGATATCTCATGAGAAACAAAAGTTGCGATATCGGTGGATTGAGGAGCCGATATGTGCTCAAATTTCACACCCAAACATCTTTTTCTATTACATTGCTTAAAGATTAGAATATTTAACTACTTCATCAAAATCCATTAGTGACCAATGCATAGAATATTTAAACCTCACGTATCATAAGTGGTGATACATGTACATACCTTTTCAACAGCCTTGACATTTTGGCGCCATTTTCTCACCTTAGCACCGTTTTTCTCCTCTTGGCGGAGTGCATCAGCTGCTTTCTTCAATTTTTTTGCTTTTTTTCCCAGCTGTGATGGTGATGGTGAATGAAAGTTTATGATGGAGAGTGGTGGTCACTGTGGTAATTTTTGAACACACAAATTACCATGCATGTCAGTAAGGGTTCTCATATTACCACTGATTTTGCCAAAAAAATCTAAACTCACACGAATTCATATTACCAAACCAACCAACCCACCAATTTACCAATAACTTAGCACTATTAAAATATTTACTAATAAGGATAAGTGGTCAACTGATAGAAAATGAACAACAAGCAACATCATCACTCGCTTGTCCAGGCCTTCACATGCTACCATCAACATTTCCCATAAGATTTATTTAATCATTATACGTTATGGTAAATGGAAGCTGATACATGCTAAGAGAATACTGTGTAACCAAGAGTTCAAGTAGTAGTATATACTAAATGGTTCTTATAAAAAGTTAAACATTTCATTCTCAAAGTCTACCACAATTCATAGCCTAGGGCAACGAGTTAGGATCATAGAGATTTAACGGAGCAAATACCAAATGGATATTCAACCATGTAAATACATGTTTCAGTAATATATAAATGAGCATATTATGAATACATGAGACTCCTACCAAGCTTATTACCGTACAAGGTCACTAACAACAAGGATAACTTGACTAAAGTTCATGGATAAAAACATCCCACATAATCAAATAGTAGCCAAGCGTTATACCATTCAAGTATCAGTTTCATAAAAGTAAAGGGATTTACCTTACTTAACCCAAAGGTGATGACCAAATCCATAAAACTGGAACCCATTGAATATTTCACAATCACCCATTTGTCCACCATCAAATTCCTTCCCATCAGATACTTCTTGTCTATTACAGGCACCGGCAACCACCGAAATCCAACTTAATACTGATTTCCAAATTCCATTACAGAAAACATCTCATGTTCCCTTGTAACTTCTTTACTTCACTGACTTCACTTTGATACATCCACTCTCTGTAATACCTCCTCCTCTCCATTAACAACACATAGAGACTTTAGACATTGAGGAAAGGGTACTAAAAAAATTCAATTTATAAAGAGAGAAAAACAGTAACTACAAGTGAACAGAAGTAGTGAGAAACACGAACCCTAGAAGAAAAAAAATCAATTTAAAAATCTAATCAGGAATTTGAAGTGAATTCAATGTTCTTAGGTTTTTGAAACCCTTAAATAAATTTTTGAAAATTTTCTGAACATAATCTAATACCATCTGAAAAACAATCGAATTAAAAGAACCAGAAGAGATGAAACTTACCCCAATTGTTGAAATTGGTTAATGAATCTCTTGGTTTTTTTGATGATGTTCTTCACTGAAAAGAAAAGAGATGATGAAATACTGAAACCCTAAAACTTAATCCAAAATCTAACAGACCAAAGATAGAAACATATACCTTCTAAGAAGAGATTCAAGATCCGTTAATCAAAGCTCGGATCCGACGAACCATAAAAATGAAATCGAGAAAAAAATGATATTAGATAAAACCCTAAAATCTGATTTAACAGAGATGAAGTCCTAAAATCGAAAAACCGATACTGACTTACACAAATCGAAATCCTAAACTCGATTAACGTTACAAAGTTCTTCAAAGATCAGATGATTAACCTTACACAGTTGTGAGGGAAGAGAATAGAGGCATGAGAAGAAAAACAGAAAGAGAAGAAAATGAAGAATGAGATGAAAATTCGAGAGAAGGGGAGAAATGGGTGATTGTGAATTGCAAACATGTGAATGGCACACACAGGGTGGAAATATCTTATAGTTCAAAGAGTGTGGGGTAGAAAAATATCACGCATGTGAATGGCACGCCTAAAAACTACAAGTGTTACTACCCTAGTGTGACCAAGCATGTGACTGGCACACCTATAAAAAAATTAGTAACGACTTCAGCATGTTACGAAGTTTTTGTAACGGCCATTTATAACGGGAAACTCGTAACGGCCCATAAGCCGTTACGAATTGCTGTTACGATTCCGGGAATTTGGTGTAGTGTAAACCAGCTTATGACTATGACTCAATTCATATATTTGGTTTCCCTACTTGGTATCATGTTAGCGAAAACAAGCTTGATAGCCGTTCTGTTTAATGGATCTTTATGGGTTTGAATAAAGGAGTGAAAGGTTTCAAAATTTGGAATCCGCTAGAGAAGAAGATAGTCATGAGTAGAGACGTTACATTTGATGAAGCATCTATAGTTAAGTCTTGGGGTTCTCAGAAGGTGGAAAACACTACCAGTACTAATGAAATTTTGTAGCAGATGGAGATTGATGCAACTCCACCACTTCCAACTAAGTATGTATTTGTTACGACTACTTACGAAGGCATGACGTCTACAAAGGAGGTAACTACTGAAGTTCCAAATGACAGTGACATTGTTAGTGAAGAGGAACGATCACTAACAGTGACATTGTTAGTGAAGTTCCAAAGGAGGTAACTACAGAAGATACGATCACTGAGACCATAACAACTATCAAACCAAGAAGACAAACCATGAAACCTGGTTGGATGGATGATTAGCTTATGCATTACCAGTTATTGAAGAAGGCATTCCTAATACCTATTTTGAAGGTATACCTTTGTATACAACGTCAAGAATGGGAAGCTGCTATGCAGGATGAGATGGAGTCTCTTTATAAGAATGGCACTTGGATTCTTACGAAGCTTCCGAACGGTAAGAAGGCCATTGGGTGCAAATGGGTATATGCTAAGAAAGAATGATCTCAGGTGAATCAAGTATGTTACAATGCAAGGTTAGTTGCGAAAGGTTATGCCCAAAAAGACAATGATGTGTTCTCTCCAGTTGTGAAACACTCATCAATCAATTTTATTGGCCTTGGTAGCACAATATGATTTATACCTAGTTCAACTAGATGTCAAAGCGAGCGTTCTTACATTGTGATCTAGAAGAGGAGATCTATATGACTCGGTCAGTGGGTTCAAAGTCTTGCTGGAAAAGAAGATTGTGTATGCATTTGAAAAAATCGTTGTATGGGCTCAAGCGATCTCCAAGACGAGTGTACAAGCGATTTGATCGGTTTATGATTGGCCGGACATACAAAAAAAGTCACTATGACCATTATGTATACTTCAAGAAGCTACGTGATGGGTCTTTTATATATTTTCTCTTGTATGTCGATGATATG
The DNA here is from genome assembly GCA_023531295.1 of Papaver armeniacum. Taxonomy (NCBI): domain Eukaryota; kingdom Viridiplantae; phylum Streptophyta; class Magnoliopsida; order Ranunculales; family Papaveraceae; genus Papaver; species Papaver armeniacum. The sequence continues at coordinate 35,438 of JAJJWW010006476.1, forward strand.
ATGATATCATCGAATAACAAGAAAGAGATTGAGAATTTGAAGCACAAATTGTCAATTGAGTTTGAGATGAAAGATGCAGGAGAAGCTAAGAAGATTCTTGGCATGGAGATTCAACGGACAGAGAGAAGGTAAAGTTTGTTTGTCTCAAAAGGCATACTTGAACAAAGTGTTACAGAAATTTGGTATCTGCGAAGAAACTAAATCTATGAGTACTCCCCTTGATCCTCATTTTAAGTTGAGCTCTGATATGTCTCTTCTTACTGAAGAAGAGCGTGAGTATATGACCCAAGTCCTATATGCTAGTGTTGTTGGTAGCTTGATGTATGCAATGGTATGTGCGAGGCCAGACATTTCACATGCAGTAAGTATGATCATCCGTTATATGCATAATCCTGGCAAAGGACATTGGAAAGCTGTGAAATGGATTTTGAGGTATCTTTATGGTAATGTTGATGTTGGCTTGGAGTTTGTGAAGGAAGATGTGAACAATCATCTGTGTGTCGGTTATGTAGATTCGAATATCTTTGGTGATTTGGACAAGAGGCGTTCTACTTGGGGTATGTATTTACCTTGGGTGGAGCAATTAGGTTAGTTGAATATCGGTTTTTCGGTCTCTTGTGGATCTCAACTACCGAAGCGGAGTATATGGCAGTGACATAGGCATTTAAGGAGGCTATATGGTTACAAGGTTTGCTCGATGACTTGGGTGTTGTGCGGGGAACAACTTCCTGTGAATTGTGATAGTCTTAGTGCGATTTATTTGGCTAAGAATCAAGTGCATCATGCCAGAACCAAACATATGGATGTTCGATTTCACTTTGTTAGAGAAATTATGGAAGAAGAAGACATTATACTTGTGAAGATCGATACTAAAGACAATCCAGATGATATGTTAACGAAAGTAGTACCTGGGGTCAAGTTTCGTCATTGCTCGAAGTTGATCCACATTCTTCCGGTTTGGTGAGACCCCTTGGGGTAGAGGTTCTTAGGAACCTGGTGGAGGCCTTCTAGCAAGGCCATTAAGTGAACTACGGTTGGTTTGATTCTTTGCAGAGGATACGTAGGCATCCTATGGCGCAATCAAATTTGGAAGACGAAGGTGATTTTGTTATTGGTCGTCTCATGCATGAATGCATGATCCGAGGTGGAGAATTGTTGGATATAGGTTAATGGGCCTGACTAGTCGGTGGACGAAAAGTTAGGATAAACCAACTTTGGTCGGTCACCCTTTGAGATTAGGATTAAGAGTTTTGTGATAACTCTTAATTGGTTTACTTGATCCTAAATTCTAGGAACTTTGTAGACAAGTTATGAAACCCTAGTCTTGTAGGCTAAGGAATGTACCTATATAAGTAGCCTAATAGAGAACCTGGAAAAAAACGCACCAAAAATTCTTCTTTCTCTCTAGGATTTATATGTTTTTCTCCCATACGATAATATATAAATCTCTTATTTTTTCCGAGGATTCAACCTTGTCTCTTTTCTTTTCTAGTTTGTATTCTTTGCAATATTTTGAGTACTATTGTGTAGCTGTGCAAATCGCTACTGCAGGGTTTTAGCGCAATAAGTATAATATTATTTTTCTTTGATAGAAAGAAAAAGAATTATACTTGGAGAGAGTAGAGGTAGATTAGAAAAAAAATTAAAATTACAAAAAAACAAAATATGAACCCCAATTGTGACCTGAATTAGCGAAGTTCACATGTACTCTATTGCCTGCAGCTGTGGCCCAAGCTAACGTTGAAAGGAATTCAAACAACTTGCTTGATACACCAGCTGCTAGGCCTCTTGTAGGAACCAAAAAGAGATACAGTATAATATAAAGCTTCATTTTTCAAAGACATTGCACCCGAATATGAAAATTGTGTCCAGTCATATAAATACAAAAATGTGATCAAGTTGTGCTAGACGTCATTCTCCATTGACGAAGAAGACTATTCTTAAACTAGCGAGTAGAACAATATTTGATTTAATTAACATACATGAACAAATAACTTATCAAATTTGAGTAGAGGACCATAGTAAAGTGAAAACCACCGAACATGTGTGTAAACTGGTGCTGGTACCCTTAATGCCATCTTTAGGAACTTTTTGTGGTCTGGGATAGAGCTTACTCATAAACAACCCTCGGTCAAGTGGTCTCTTGTATGCTTACCTTATAAAGAAGGAGGCTTCATTGCATTCCTAGGCAGTGCTTCATTTCATGGGTGACTCTTCATAGAGGACTTAAGACTAGGTTTAAACTTCTTTCTTGGGGCATGAGTGTTGATCCTGTCCGTGTTCTCTGCAATCTAATGCTTGATGATGATTTCCACCTTTTGTTCAAATGTTGTTATGCTGCTACTATTTGAAGCGATCTGATGCGGCTTGTAGGTCTGAGATGTGTGTCTTACTCTGACTGGGAGAGTCAAATTCAGTGGTGTGTGCTTAATTTGAGAGGAGACAACTCTATTGGAACCATTAGCAAGCTGGATTTCAATGCATATATCTACCACATTTGGGGCAAGAGAAACCAAAGGATTTTCACTAATAAAACGATGCCAACTTCTGTTCTTCTACAGAGAATTAGGGAGGATGTGCGGCTGAAGTTGGCATCTATTGATGTTTCTATGGTTGATAAATAAAGTCCTCTCCTCTAGGTGGAATTGTTCTCCTAGGCTCTACCATCCTAGTAAGACAGAGACTTCATGGGTTAAACCAATGATGGGTGAGGTTGCTATTAACACTGATGATGCTTTTAAGGGTGAAAGTGCAGGGTTTGGATCCATCGCAAGGGATGATAAGGGTGAGCCAATTGGTGATGTGACTGGCAACTCAGAGCCAGTCTCTGTTATAGTTCATGAGCTTCAAGAAGCTGAAGCTGGTCTTAAGATTGCTATTCTAAAGGGGGCCTTGAAGGTCTCTCCTTGCGTATGGACTCTAAATCGGCTGTCTCATACTTCTCTAGGCCTAATGCTGCGCCACCTTGGACCTGCCATCATGTTTGGGATTCGATCCAAAGACTCAGGGATAGGTTTCCGGGGTTTACTGTTTGTCAGTCTTTCCGTGAATCCAATAAAGCAGCAGATCTCTTGGCTAATTCTACTCATTCTGACAGTTTTGAAGAAATTGATCCAGCAGACTTTTCTGATGACCTGGAAAAAAATGGTGCAGGAAGACAAAATGGGGAAAAAATACGTGAGGAACTCTATCAGTAGAGGCTAGGTTGCTGGTGACTTTTGGGTTTTTGTGGTTTTGTAGTGAGTTAGTTTTGGTATATGTTATTTGATTGATCAAGAAACGCCTCTAAATCCGCGTTTACATGACAATACATACATCTCATACTCAATTCCTGATAAATGTCGGGTACTAAAAGCATGTATTCAAAAAGCGTGATAAATGCTATTCATGTAACCTATCAAGGTTTTGTTTTTTCTTTGAGCACAACAATAATTAATAATAATAGGAAAACGAAAAATGAGTTCATATGTTGAGTTTATTTTTGCATCTGTACATGATTCTACAAATTATGTTAGCTAAGATGTTGGTGGAGACGGAAGATAGAGATTCAATTAATAAAACGTCCTGTGATAACAACAAATAAATTTACCAACAACGGGCTAAGGTTTGTTAGTTTGGGCGAAAAAATTCTTTTAGTCATGGTATTAACCGAAAACACCCAAAAACATAAATATTAGCTATGTTAATGAGAAGAACAACGAGTGAAACATTGGGGTAATGATATATGCCGTTTATACAGGACGAGCCTAGCAAGGGGTTAACTCCGGCTATAGCCCGTCCCTATTTTTAGCTTAATAAAAATTTTGTGTAGGACACTTTTTGAAAATTAGTAATTAGCCCACCTCTATTTAATTCTTGTTGTTGACAAATAATTTTTAGTCCAAGATCTTGTCCAAAACATAGAATTTTCTTTGTCACATGCATGCATTTACTTTTCCATTTTCTTCTATAAACCATAATTTTTGCACCAATCACTTTTCGCAGTTGAAATTTTGGATTTTAATCTTCTACCTGTCTATTTATCTAGTATTTTATAGGAAAATTCCAGTTAACCACTAATTATGTAACTCGTTCCAAATAATTTGTCGCGGCGTTTGTCTGCATTGACAACTTGTGACATTCTTACATGCCAAGTTCATGTTAGGCTTTCCGTAAGAGCTTGAGCTTTACTTCTTAGACGAAAATCTAATCTCTATCCTTATTTAATAAGAGTGAAATTTGGTAGAGCTAATATGTCGGAATGGCCCTTCAGATTCTGTGGAATCCTTCACACAAGGTCTTAATTTTTATTTGGTAAGAACAAGGTATCAAGGTCTCAATTGTCAACCGTAATTTTCTTGATTTATCTGAATACCATTTATCTACCGTACACGTGTGTTGTCATCAAGGCGAGCGTATGTAAGATAGCCAAGTAGTCCCAGTGATGTGTGGATACACGCGAAGTAGGGGATCCATTCTCAGTTTACTTTATCTCATCACGAGGAGGCTTCAATCAACGCTGATGATGAAGAACTAGGCCCTAGCCTAGGGACGTGGCTGCTATCGGCAAGTCAGAGACAGCCGAGGCGTCCACTCAACATTAAATGCAATGAGTATCTAGCTACCTAGGCACGTGGTCTTCAGGCACGTGTATTAGACTTAGGTGGCATAGTCTGACTGGGAAAAGTGAGTGGTCAACGAAGGTACAAGATGTACGGAGGAACATCGACCTCGATGGACCTGGAGACAACAAAGGTGTCCCTGATGAGGAAGGCACTATAAATACTGAGCTTCACTTCCAAAGAAGAGACACACGATTACTGAGATAGAACTAGAGAGAGAGCATATAATTGTTAAATGCTAAGAGATTGAGTACCAATACTTGGTATCAGTTTTACTTACTACTTCTGAGAACATTTAAAATCTTGTAACCTCACTCCCAAACATAATATAATCATCAGTCATTACCCCGTGAATGTAGATGAAAATCGAACCACGTAATTTTTTGTATCTTTTTGTATAGCGTTTACTTTATTATTTTATTCATTGTTATTGTTATCTTTATCTTGAATACCTTTTGTTTACTTAGCAACATCTGCTCAATTGAGGGATTTTTACTACTTAGTATATAATCATTTAAGCTATTTATATTTCGTAGACTTACCAGAAAACTAGTAGTCACAATTTGAATATGAAAGTAGCGAATATTATACAATTTTCGTAATCATCTCACCATGGACGGTTCCTTTACATAAGTTCAGTCGTGTTGTGACCCAGAGTAGAGATATCGAGCAAAACAAAAAAAAAAAAAAGGAGACCAAAGAGTAGAGATAGAAGATACTTCGTCAAAGGTTAGAATATGAGGCAAATTAACATATAAAATTTGCATATAACTGCTGTTGTTGCTGTAGGACGCATGACTAGTTGGCCAACCGGTTCTCAAAACTTATTTGTAAACATTTTCACTAAACATTTGGTGAATACGGCGAGACACTAGGGCGGCAATATAAAACATTTTTAAATTTGTCTTTTAGCTCTATAGATGCCTTTAATTCTGGCATTGTTGATGTGCGTGACCGGAAAAAAAATCATACTTAAGCACTTGTAAGCTAATTCGTCATAGGTAAAAAAATGCGGTATCACTACTGAGAACACTGTAGCATAGTGCTTTGCCTTTCTTTTCATCCACTTCCTTCTCAATTTAGCGATTTTAGCAACAAATGTCGGCTGTAGAACTGTACTTATCATATTACAAACGGCCATAGTTGAGGGCCTAAGCCTTGGCTTTATCTTGGGTGGCTAAGTAGTTAAGCCTATTGTTGTCCGCCGAAGTGTTCTTTTGCATTTTGTTTTTAATTGATTGGTATAAATGAAAATCTAAAGACTTAAAAGGCCTACTATAGGAGGGGCTTTCCCCTGTTTTGTGAAGCCCACTTAGTTTTCTATTATATTTGCTTCTTATAAAAAATAAAAAATAAAAAAGACTTAAAGGCCTAGACAAATAAAGCTCTCACGTTGAACGTTGAGGAAATCCTCGTTTTCTATTGGTCGAAACATAACTTTTTTGAGTTTTGTGAAGCGAGCATTTTGGTGAGGACACTTGGCAACGTATAATTGATTTTAAAAAAATAGGAATTTTTTTTTAAAAAGGAAACCAAATTCAATTTGGAATTCATGACGTGACAATATTTAGGTGAGAACACTTGGCAACGTATGATTGGTTTAAAACTACAAACTTAAAAGTAAAACCTAACTTACCGTGGAATTTTATGTAAGTCCAAATTCAATTTGGAAATCGAGTAACTATTATATTAAGACTCTTTTTTCCAAATTAATATATAAATGGGAAAAAAGATCCACATATTTTCTGCGAAAATAAAAGGAAAAAGAAATAAAAAATACATCGTCATCGAGCGAGGCGGAGCCCTGCGCACACCAAATAAAAAAATGTTTTGCCACGGGGCGGGGCGAAGCCCTGCGCACACCAAATAAGATCTACACATGTTCTCCACCTATTTAATGTATTTTCCCTGGCACATCAAATCAAAATACATCGCCACGGAGGGTAGCTTCGCCCCGCGCACATCAAATTAAAAATGCATCGCCACGGGACGGGGCGAAACCCCGCGCATACCAAATAAAAAATGCATTGCCACGGGGCGGCGCGAAGCCCCGCACACACCAATTAAAATAAATTAATAAATAGGATCTGCACATATTCTTCGCATATTTAATGTATTTGCCCCACTACACCAAATCAAATATTGTATACATCGTCACGGGGCAGGACGAAACCCCGTGCACACCAAATCAAAAATGCATTGCCATCGGGAGGGACGAAGCCCCACACACACCAAGATAATGGGATAAAGTCTACCTTTTAGGATTGCTGCTAGTAGCACTATTACTCAGCAATGTATAATACAATACATTTTTGTAAGTGCCTTCAAGCTAACATTAAGGTTTGGTTGACTTTGGAAATTAATCCAGCTAATTTGTAGATAATGGTGATATATATTCGTATTATCTATGATTATATTGACCAGAATGACTAATATTTGGTTTAACGTGCGCCTAATGAGCCTCTTAGCGTTATTAGAAGGTCATTTTTAAGAATTGTAAACTAAAGTGTTACACAAAGGAATCTGCTGGTTGGACACCCTAACAAGTTTGATTATGCATCAAGGAATTCAAAGATATCATGAAAAACACTTATTAGCACTTGGATATCAATTTGACGCGGCAATGCGACCTACTATTTTATTCCCCCGTCGAAAAGATAAAAGAAAATGACAGTTTATCTCATGCTCAATTCCTGATATAACAACGGGGTACTAAAAGCATGTCATGTATTTCAGAAAGCGTGACAAATGCTATTTATATAAATTATTAGGATTTTGGCCTTTCTTTGAGTGCAAAAATAATAATAATAATAATAGGAAAACAAGTACATCTGTTGAGTTTATTATCGCATCTATACTTGATTATACAAATTACGTTCGCTAAGATGTTGGGGAAATTGGAGATAGAGATACAAATAATTAAACCTCGGGTGATGACAAGAAACAACCTTACTAGCAAACGACTATAGTTTGTTAGTTTAAGCAGAAAATTTCTCCCGGCCATGATAATAACAGAAAACACCTAAAAACATAAAAATTAACTATAATGATGAGAAAGACATCAGAAAGAGCATTGAGGTTATGATATAAGCGGTTTAGTAGGTTTTTATACCTTTTCGCATGTCGCGATTATGCATCTTTCAACTTTAGTAGTATGATTTTACGTTTCATGATAAACTCAGAAATAATTAAAGGAAGAAAAACGTTAGGGAAAAACTCAGGAAATATGGAAAATGAAGGTATTTAACAACTTACAAGATACAAGCAATAAATTTAAATTCAATATTTGAACTAGTTTGCTTTTGGCTTTTCAATAGTGGAGAATTAAGCATACTGTTTTTTGTGTGGATTTTTTTTACATGCCAAGGTCATGTTAGGCTTTCCGTAAAAGCTTGAGTTTTACTTTTTAGACGCCAAAATCTGATCTCATTTTTCTCTAATAAGATTGAAATCTGGTAGAGATAATATGTTCGATTGGCCCTTCAGATTCTACGAAAACCTTCACAACCAGGTCTTAATTTTGTGGTAAGAACAAGGTATCAAGGTCTCAATTGTCAACCATAATTTTCTTGATTTGTGTGAATACCATTTGTGTGCCATACATGTGTCGTCATCAGGGGGAGCGTATGTAAGATAACCAAGTAGTCCCAGTGATGTGTGGATACCCACGGAGTAAGGGATCCCTTCTCAGTTTACTTTATCTCACCACGAGGAGGGTTCAATCAATGCGGATGATGAAGAACCATACCCTAGAGCTTAGGGACGTGGCTGATGTCGGTAAGTCAGAGACATCGGACGCGTCCACTCAGCATTAAATGCAACGGGAATTTACCTAGGCGTTGGTCTTCGGGCACGTAGATTGGGCTTAAATGGCATAGTTTGACGGGGGAAGGTGAGCGATCAAAGAAGGTACATAATGTACGAAGGAACATCAGATCTCGATGGACCTGGAGACAGCAAAAATGTCCCCAATGAGGAAGACGCTATAAATATTGAGCTTCACTTCCAAAAAAGGGACACACAGTTGTGGAGATAGAACTAGAGTGACAGTTAGAAAATAGTCATTAGGGGTCAATCAGCTGAAATTCACTTAGCTCTCGGGAAAATCGGGCAAAACTGAGTTAACTCAGTTTTAACTTTTTATAATTTATTCTTTATCTTTCATCTTAATTTTTATGATTTATGTTCTATGATGCATATCAGTCTTTGATCTTTGTATGTTTAGTACATGTTTATATTTCAATTCTACATTTTAGAGATTAGCTTGTTGAAGTAATCTAAAATTCTTCTCTTTTTGATTTTTTAATATACTTAATCTTTATAAGAATTAAATTGTGAAAACCAGTAGTGGCTTTAAGATCCTTTGGTCTGTTGAGTTATCGCAGTAGTGCTTGTCCTCCGACAGTCGTGTTGTTTTCAACATAATTGTGAATCAAAGTTGCTTGAGTATGTATCCATATCTTTACATCTCGTCAGATCCATACTCCCCACGGTTCATCTCACCATCTTCTCTTCCTAAATCATTTCAAGAATGATCAATCAAAAGCAATGGTTTAGCCGAGTCAAATCGTTGGTGTTTGATACTTGAAATTTCAGCGTTAGTTACGGGCATCTTTCCCTCCTTGATAGCTTTCATTTTTGTCAAAGTCAGAATTCCGATAATTATGGATTACGAGTCAAGAAAACTATATTCGTAAACAAAATATCTCTCGAATATATTCATTCTTTTATAACCCGATTAGATATCTCACCATAACACAAAACCCTAGTACAATCCATATTTATAAGACGCAAAGTAAGTATCAAGCATGTACAAGAAAAAAACACATACTAATGGAGAACATCTCAAGGAAAATTGTTAAGTCCATATTTTTTATATATTTAGTGTCGAATCCATGCTAGTAATTGCTATATATTCTTGCAAATTATTGTATATTACTCTTGTTTTCTCTATTTGTGTTTCATTAGGTGAATCATCCGAAAGAAGTGAATTTGCACTTAATTGTGCAATAAAAGAAGTTAGCTATGGGAGGAGAAGGGCCAAAGACCAAGTGGAATTCATTCAAATCTAGGCGTCCTTGATATCATCTCGAAGAGGACGAAAATACGAAGCCAACGGCGAAAGAATGGAGTCCATGCGACGTCGTATGAAGAGTCTAGATGCATTTGAAGCAAGCTAAAGTTGTTGGAAAGTTGAAAACCTACATAATTGTTAAAGGCACCCGCTTAAATTACTCGGGGCAGCCGCTTAGTGTTGATAAGAGAATTGAACCGTCGATCCCGCAAGACGACGGTTTCACTTGTTTATAAAGACACAACGTATCATCGTCTTCCCCAATTCACCACGCAAGAATGATGGTTGCGTATTATCTCGGGGTATGCGGTGACAATGGTGGTCGTGATGGTAAGACTCGAATGACATAGATGGAGGATACAATGAAGATCATGATGGGTTGCCGCTGCCATTGATACTTGCTGATGCGATGGATTTGCGGTTATCGGTGAATGAGGAGATTGAGTTGATGTTCTTATGGATGAAATTGGGATGGATGGTAATTGACTGATTGATGACCTATGGGTCCTGTGATCGATAAAAGGAGATGATGGCAATGACAATGGAGTTCAGCTCGAGAATACATAGACATGGAGATAGAAGAGGATTCGAACAGGGAGATGTATTCATTATCACTGACAATTGGGAGTTTGCTGTGAAGATGGAGAAGGTTTGCAGGGGAAATTATTTTTCATTGTCATCGGAGTATCCGAGGGAGTTAGTCGAGCTAAAAGAGAAGTCAGGGAATTAGAAAACTCACGAGGAAGAGATGTTCGTGAAAAAAATGGAAAGAAACACAAAATCCCGTAACTTTATTTTTCACTAAGCATGCGGTCCCGCGGAATTAGGTGATGAAGATTACACCGGTTGCCAAATGAATAAGATATATGGGTCGGATTTCTAGGACCTGGACAAGCCCACTGGATATTTGGGCGGGAATTTGTCATGTCGTGAGATTTGGACGTGCATTATTTTGGGAATCCTGACTAGTTTTGGCAACTACTTTGCACGGGGATCGAACACGAACGCTTCAACAATTTGGATACATATAAAAGAATACTTATTAACCTAAATCTGATATCTTATCTTACATCTCATAATACACTTTTGTTATTCATTCATATTTTAGGGTTATCCCTTTAGGGAGAAACCGGGAAACAATGTAATCATGAGAAGCTAAACTTTTGTTGATTGAGGATGAATTCAATGTTCTATGCGTGAAGCTTTATTAATTATATAAATATGTTCCGAGTTTTAATCACATTATCTTTTGTTTTCACTATTTTTAGGGTTTATGATTGATTAATTATATTGTTTGGAGTGCTAGATTAATCTTTTGATCATTCTATTGCTAGTATTGAGTTAGGAGATAAGTAATCGTCAAATAATTCATACACAAGTAAAATTCGCGAGACCTTGTAGAGGGATTCTGTGGAGCAATTGTGAGTGAAGACAACATCAGCAAGTGAACCTTGAGCTAAGAGTTTAACTACTGGGATCAACCTAATTCACAAAGCCTAAGCGTTCGATTGGATTACACCTTGAGTGAGCTACTAATTGGTGGTTCGGTTGAATAGAATCTGATATTGGAGAGTTTCCGTATGTGTGGTAAAAGGAGTTTTGGGGATAACACTGATCTAGCTGTTATTCTACGGTTGGTGATGAATGGTTCCAACGAAGATAGATAAGTATATTAATCCAGTTATCGCTTGGTAACGGCGAAGGATTCCTTGATCATCTTTCTTTTATTTGTTATTCTTTCTATTTTATTTTAATCAAACAATCCCCTTTGTTTTATCTTATTTTTCTATCTAAATAACATATCAATTACACAGCTCTCTGTGGGAACGATCCTTACTACCGCTATATTACCAGTTAATTAGTGGGAAATATCTTGATTAATTTGTTGTGGTTACGAAGCGCATCAAATTTTGGCGTCGTTGCCGGGGAGCGGTTGTTAATTGATTTGTTATTTGTTTAGCTTGTTTTTTTTATAGATTTTTTCTTGTGTTCTTGTGAGTCGTCATGTTTCCTTACGGACATAACATGTATGGAGCACAAGACCAATCATCATATTATAGTGGTAATAAATTTGGATTTCAATCTCATTCATATAACAACTACCAACCATACCCTATGGAGCCTTATGGATACTCTCATACATATCAACAACCTTATGACGGGTATGTAAGTGAGCAATCACAGGGATGGGAGGATAGTTATACTTCATATCATTTGTTTTCTAGTAATATGCAGATGACGGAGAGTGTGGAAAGACCTACTCCTCTTTATCATGTTCTTTCTTCAGAAAACTTTCTAAACAATATCACCAGTTAGAAGAAGCTGGAGCATCAGAAAAGACCCTCGAAGAAATCAACAAAGTAATACAAACGGAACTTCAACGTCGTTGGGATATTGAAGATTATGAGGTTGATGAAGACTCTGATAAAGATGAGCAACCTTTGGAAAATACTTGCAATAATGGTAATGTTATTTCAACTCCAGATCATTATAACGATCACTCGCCTATTCAAAAGGAGGTGAATGAATATGACATAACTGTTGTTATAAATGGTGTAACGTACTCAAATAATAATTTTAGGATTTGCACGAATGAACTAGACTTTCTAGGAAATGATTCTGATTCCGATGACGAGGTTGTTGAAGAAATGGAGGTTGAGAATGAAACCAAATTGGTTGAAGTTATGGAAGACCCAATTGAACTTGCCAAGGATTATAATGATGCTGAGATTTTGATTGAAGCAGAAACTGACGAAGAATGGCTAAATAGTTTGATAGAGGACCACGATCCAAATGAGGTAAATAATTCGTTGCAATTCTTTAAGAATGATGAGGATCCCGTAATAAAAGAGATTGTGGAAGGTTTGTCGAATCCTTTGCATATTTCTAAATCTTTTGATTCACATCACTTAGGATTGAGTATTTGTGCTTCTAAAGTTTTAAAGGATTATTTTGATTCTAAGTATCCACCACTTGATGTGTTTGATTCTAGCATTGTGCAGGTTCACCGAGAGGAACCTATAGAAGTTCCCTTATTTTATGTTCTTTATCCACTTTCGAGTGTAGAAAGGACTAAGTGTGGGGGAAGCTTTCAAGCTATAAAAATGTCATTATTCATATGTTATGCTAATCATTGTGTGAAGTTGTTACTAGAATTGCAGATTGTTTTCTCAAGCGTAGACTACAGATTTTCGATCATTGTTGGTACATGGACGATAACAAAAGAGTAGGGCTGACGACTTTAAACCAAGCGCTAAATGGGAGGAAACCCATAGGTTTTATATCTTAAACCCTTTTATTTTTTTGTTTTCATATCATCTATGCATCCCCATGTTTAATTATTTTGAGTCTATAATCCATTTTAGAAGAAAATTAAGACGAATACCTTTTAAATCGTTAAAAATTCGATCGCACATAGTTCACTCCAGAGACCATAATCGTCGATCTGTATATCAAAACACTGTGCCCTTTTGATACTATGTAGAAAACACGTAGATGAACAACTTATGTGAAAATGGAGTTTTTCCAAATTCCTTACCAACTTGTACAGTTTTTGCGATTTATCTTCTGTTCCGTCAGAATTCAGAATTTTCAGTTTTACATATTGAGGACAATGTGAAGTTTAAATGTGGGGGAGTCTTTTTGCATATAGAGTTTTTAGCCTTTTTGAGTCAAAATTTTCAAATTTTTTGTATATATTTGAATACACCTCCAACTTGTACAGATTTTAGAGTCACTAGCATACTTCTAGGTATGTTTACATAGAGATTTCTGACCGGCATAACTGAAGTTGGAAGTGTTAGGGAACTATGTTCGGATTTCTTACTTGTTAGAGTGTTAAATAATGGATTTAATCATGCCGGTGATGCAAATTAGGAGCCGGGAGAAATGCATTATTAGAGTTGCTGATCAATCATTAGTAGAGACTACCTATTTTCAAATCAACAGAGGCACTGCACCAAATTTCTTTGTAATGACTAAAGAGCTTTCTTTTGAGTGTGTGTCACCGTACGTTAATTCCGGGTAGAATGGTGAGCTACCCAACCTCTCACCAATAGAAGCACTATTTTTGATCTCTTGAGTGCTAATTTTGTCAATCATGAGGGTGACGTCTATAGATGAAAACCACCTTCTTGTAGTTCGATTTGCAGTTAGCATCATTCTCTCTCTCGCCAACGACAGGTCCATAGAAACACCATAATCAACAACAAGGGAGACATCAAAATCTACAAGGAAAGTTGAAGACGTTTGAGGTTTACAAGCAAAAATACAAGGAAGAGCAAATTTCATATCCAAGTAAAGCAACATACAATGAGCAGATTTTTATATACATGTTGAAGACTTACACATAAGGAGCGGAATTATATATCCAAGTTGAAGACTTATTTACAAGAGCGAAGAAAATCAAAAGATGAGAGTTATTGAAGTTTATGATACAAAGACAATACAAGTTGTGAAGAACAAAGTGGTAAAGTACTTCTTTCAAGGCAATGTTAATTTTTGTAATTAAAATCTTTTTGTTTAAAAAAGAAAAAAAAATACAAAAAGAAAAAAATTTAGAAAAAAAAAAAGAAAAAAAAACACGAAAATAAAAAAAGATTTGCATTTATGTTATTATTTTTTCAATAAGGCCATGGGGAAGAAAAATATATAAATAAGTTTCAAGCAACAAGAAATAGAGGAAAAGAGTTACAATTGTCAGAGTTTTACGAAGTTCAATAGTTTATCATCAGTAGTTGAAGACCGAAGACGAAGACCAAGAAGATGAAGAAGACGAGCCGATCGAATACGTTTCTATTGGATGTTGTGAGAGTGGTGTTATCATCATTGCAATCGGATGTGAAGGTGGTAAGTACTCTCATTTTCGATAATAGTGGTTGATTTCCTTTTTTATAGATCATCAGAAAAAGTCTTTTATTTTCCACGATTTTGTGGAGTCTCTAGAAATAATTCGGAAGGTTTCCTTCCCACCATTCAACGTGTGTAGATGTTTATGGTGGTTTTTAGCTTAGGGGTAAAATCGTAAAACCCTAGTCAGACAGTGACGTCACAGAACTTGAGTAATAATGTCCAAACCAAACACATTTATTGAACCCTTTAATTTGCCTCCAAGAAAATTACCAGGGTACCTTTTTTTTAATGCTAATTAGGGTTTCAACAGGCCAAAACCCTAATTCTCACACCGCTGTGCCAATGGAAAACCATGCCATCCACACCTACCGCGCCAAGGCATGCCAACCATGCTAGCCGCACCCCTGTGCCAATGGCAAACCATGCCAGCCACACCTACCGCGCCTAGGCATGCCAACCATGCTAGCTGCACCCCTGTGCCAATGGCAAACCATGCCGCCCACACCTACCGCGCCCAGGCATGCCAACCATGCTAGCCGCACCCCTGTGCCGATGGCAAACCATGCCAGCCATGCCTACCGCGCCATGCCAAACGCACCTTGCCATGGCCCCATGCCAACCTAGCCGCGCCACCTTGCTGGCCTTCCCTACGCGGCTACCAAAATGACGGCGTGCGACAATCACCGGTTGCCCTTCAATCGCAGGAGCAAATCCTAGCCGTCCGAGGTTACCAAACGACCTTTGGCCCAAATCCCTAGCTTGGTCACGAACCTAGCTTGATCACGCAAAACCTTGGCCCCACATGCCAAGCCAAACCGCACCTAGCCATGCTAGCCGCCCCATATGCCAACGGCTTACCAAACCCTTGGCCCCACATGCCAAGCCAAACCGCACCTAGCCATGCTAGCCGCACCATGTGCCAACGGCTTGCCAAACCATTGGCCCCACATGCCAAGCCAAGACACACCTTGCCTTGGCACCTAGTCATGCTAGCCGCACCATGTGCCAACGACTTGCCAAACCCTTGGCCCCACATGCCAATCCAAACCGCACATAGCCATGCTAGCCGCACCATGTGCCAACGGCTTGCCAAACCCTTGGACCCACATGCCAAGACAAACCACACCTAGCCATGCTAGCCGCACCATGTGCCAACGACTTGCCAAACCCTTGGACCCACATGCCAAGCCAAACCGCACCTAGTTATGCTAGCCGCCCATGTGCCAACGGCTTACCAAACCCTTGGCCCCACATGCCAAACGCACCTAAACGCACCACCATGTTGGCCTTCCCTACGCGGCTACCAAAACGAAGGCGTGCGACAATTGACGGTCCCCCTTCATTCCCAGGAGCAAATCCTAGCCCTCAAAGGTTACCAGACGACGCATAGTAACCTTTAGCCCGAAAACCTAAGTTTGGACATGCCATGCCAACGACATGCCAACCTAGTCGCGCCTCCATGCCACGCCAATGGCATGCCAACCTAGCCGCGCCACCATGCCATGCCAATGGCATGCTAACCTAGCCGTGCCACCATGCCGGCCTTCCCTATGCGGGCACCAACGAACGAAAGCGTGCAAAGATCAGCGGCTACCTTTCCTCTTAAGATACAAAAATCTCGACCGTCGAAGGTCACCAAGCTACCAAGTCTCCCAAGCTCGACTTGCCAGGCAACAACCCTATGCTACATGTTTTCCACAAAAACATTCGAGACATCAACGCATATCACAAACTGGGGGATCTTCTTTGGGTATTGGTTTGGCGGTTTACAGCGTGCGGCATACACTACGCCCGTCATAAGGAAGTGTCATAAGGGTGAGGCGGTTAGTAAATACAAAGAGTTAAAAGTGAAACGTTCATGGGACATCAATTCCATACGTTAATGTTTTTATGGAACATCAATTCCATGCGTTAACGATTTTATGGAACATCAAATTCCATGCATACGGTTACCACCTCCTCCTATTTACTTACCCATTTTTTCATTCCTTAATGAGACCAGGGTACGTTTCACTTCGACTTGCATAAATAGGTCTTACCTATTTCCACATAACAACAAGTTAATTCGGGAATATACAACACTCAGAAAATACTTGCTAGCTTACCATTTGTTAGCCTTCCCACTTTTCTGATACAAGTCGTAGTTACACAACTACTCTTCCAAAATCAACTATTCTGGTCTCATCACTTTCCTTGCTTCCCTCCCCAAAACCAACCCATTCTCCTCCACTTTGTGACCGAAGCAAGTCCGGAACGGCCATTTCTTGATTTAGGCTGGATTTGTACAGATTAATCTCTCGAATCTAAAGTACTCACTTGCACTACATTGTTTAGGGTTTAAATTGTTTCTCACCCGTACACCCTTAATTACCGAAATCAGCAGAAACCATTTTCACCCTCAAACAGTAGGATTCTCTCTTCATTCCTACCTTTGCACACATGTATGAGAATAGAAAAGCGGTCTTTTGAGTGCAATTATCATAAATCCTTTTAAGTGAGGCAGAAGTCGAGGCGAAATGCTTATTGATCGCTCTCAAACACCCATTATCTCATTATGGTGTGGTTATTTCTCACTCAACATTTAAGAATGAGAATATGGTCTTTGGTATTTCTAACTTCTTATTACTAGCATGCAGAAACTATATGTCCTCATAGCTCTTTGGATGCTTGGGAAGCTGAAACGCTTTGAAGTTGGAGCAGGTTTTGTGGGTATATCTCTAGTAAACCCTCACGAGACTATAACTCGTCCACTAGGGACACCTAGGGGTTTAAAAGGCTCGTTGCACATGCTAAGTGCAATCGTATCCTCAACGACATGGAGTTGTTGTATTTTAGATAGTTTGCTCGAGGACTAGCAAAAACCAAGTGTGGGGGAATTTGTTAAGTGCATATTTTGCATATATTTAGTGTCGAATCCATGCTAGTAATTGCTATATATTCTTGCAAATTATTGTATATTACTCTTGTTTTCTCTATTTGTGTTTTATTAGGTGAATCATCCGAAAGAAGTGAATTTGCACTTAATTGTGCAATAAAAGAAGTTAGATATGAGCGGAGAAGGGCCAAAGACCAAGTGGAACGCATTCAAATCTAGGCATCCTTGATATCATCTCGAAGAGGATGAAAAGACGAAGCTAACGGCGAAACAATGGAGTCCATCAGACGTTGTATGAAGAGTCTAGATGCATTTGAAGCAAGATGAAGTTGTTGGAAAGTTCAAAACCTAAAGAATTATTAAATCCACCCGCTTAATTACTCAGGGAAGCCGCTTAGTGGTTGATAAGAGAATTGAACTATCAGTCCTGCAAGACCGGTTAGCTTGCATTTATAAAGACACAACATATCATCGTCTTCCCCAATTCACCACGCAAGAATGATGGTTGCAGATTATCTCGGGGTATGCGGTGATAGTGGTGGTCGTGATGGTAAGACTCGAATGACGGGGATGGAGGATACAATAAAGATCATGATGGGTTTCATTGCCATCATTGATACTTGGCGATGCGATGGAGTGCATGTGTTATCAATGAATGAGGAGATTGAGTTGATGTTGTTATGGATGAAATTGGGATGGTTGGTGATTGACGATTGACAGCGTATGGGTCCTGTGATCCATAAAAGGAGATAATGGCAATGACAATGGCAATGACAATGGAGTTCAGCTCAAGAATACAAAGAGATGGAGATATAAGAGGATTCAAACAGGGGAGATGTATTCGCTGTCATCCGATGTTGGGAGTTTCTTTGTGAAGATGGAGAAGGTTTGGCAGTGATGTTGATCGGTGATGAAGCTGAGTTGGAGTTTGGCAGTGAATGGACAATGAAGGTCCTTTGCTGTAATCGGCCATGGAGTTGGTGCTCATGAGACGAGATCTATGATTTCGAGTAGTAAAACAGTGAGCTTGACCGTGGCGTTGCTACCATGATAAAAACCGAATTTTCTTTGATAACAGTTCGTGAAGAAAAGAAGCTCGTAATGGTTTTCCGAGGCATAGAATTGAGGAATGATTATGGCGAAGAGAGTCTTCCATGGAAGCCGGAGAGATAGAGTTGAGTCCGATGTTGGAGATGAGTCCGTGATGGATCACTTGGATGTCTTGTGGGTTGTTGGTTGAAGAGAAGAAGTATATATATTGTTGGTTCGATTCTGTGAGAGTGTGGTGATTCTCGTGGTCTGTATTGAAGCTCTGGTGGTATCGAGAAGTAGTGAATAACAGGTACCGATAAGTTCAGTAAATGGTGGAGTTGTTTGTACCCAAAATTACTTTTGGGCACGAAACACGATGAATGGATAGTTTGATGTATATTTGGGGTTATGAGTCGAGTTGAAGAACAAATAAAGAGACAAAGGTTTAACGTGGTTCGGCATGGTTTGCCTACATCCACAGACGAATCCCCTTGGGGGTGATATTTTATTGATATGTGGAATTACAGTGTCTCTTTTTTCTCCCCTTGGCTCCCCTTTTCTATGATTTCTGCTCCTCCTATTTATACAATTGTATACATAATTTCAATATAACTTAAATGGCACTAACTGCTCATTTATGCCTCCCTCTTCAATTCCGCATGAAACTCGCTGAATTATTGCATGTATGAAACTCTTTGGAATGAATATTGCATGGTTTGAAATCGCTGGAATTCAATCCGCATGGTCAAAATCTGGAATTAAATTCAGATGAAACCGCACATTTATGCTTCCATGATAAATTCTCGCATAAATGATGGCTCGGTAGTATTGGTGGACACTTGTTGCTGGAATTGACTGCATGGGTAGGGACTGGCTTGATGGTTGACAGGCATGATGGCTGGCAGTGTGGATGGAAGCTGGCTGGCAGCATGGTTGGAGACTGGTTGGCAGTGCGGAAGAGTTTTTGGCTAGGAATTGGTTAGCAGCATTGCTGGCTACAAGACTGAAAATTGGCTAGGGGTGCGACTGACTTCGATTGTTGACCGTCCGTTGACTTTGACCATTGACCTTGACCGGACGCTGATTTTGATAGTTGACTGACTTTGACCATTGACCGGTATGTGCATCGGTGGGCTGCCTTGGTTGACAAGGTTAGCGGGCTTGGATGAGGACCAAAAGATGATTCAAGTATCAATTTGGCCCATTAAGTGGTATTTTTACTTATGGTACAAACATCGCCTCTCTTAACCTCCAACTTGTTGGGGTTAAGAAAATTTCGTTTTCCTTAGTCAATGATAAATATCGCCCTAAGTATGGATTATCGATGTTGAGGTGATTGGCGAACTTCCCTTGTTGTTTGCATGGAAATCACAATCAAGACGCCCCCAAGTGAGGCTATTGTGGATCGGGAGATCAAGGGAAACAGGTTGAGCATGAACCATTGTGTTTGCAAAATCAGGACCGAAGGCTGAACGGTCTCAGAATTAAGTGTGATGCTTGAGTGGAGTGGTGTAGTGAGTGAGCGATAAGCTGCGATGTAAAATCAATCGTGGTAGTTGCGTAGGACTTGATCAGCGATGGCTACAAAATCGTCTTCTCACAAGAATGAGCAAAACTAGGTAGTAAAAAGATTGAGCAAAAATGGTTTGCAACAGTTCAATCGTAGGCCTAAAGTTAAAACGAGTAAAATCGTATCCGGCGGCTACGATCGGTTTGGATCTGCAGATTTGCGAACATACCGAATCGCAAGCCTTCGATCACCGGAATGCGTAAGCTGACAAGCAAGATCGCAGACGCAGGTCGTGGTCAGCTGACTCAGCTGAATCGCGAACACACTGGACCGGGCAGAAGAATCTCAATCACTGGATCTGCAGCAAGATCGAACATTGCAAAGAACTGCGATCACCGATGGAGGAGCGACGAGCAAGATCGACCGCAAAGTGTGGTCACCGGATCGGCAGAATCGCGAATATAGCGGACTGGCTACTTGACAATGGACTACATGCTAAAGCATGAGCATTGCATCACCGCTATCCACGGGATGCAGGAGAGACGAGCAAATATGCACTGAAGAAATGCGATCACCGACTGGGCAGGAGTCACAATGAGCCGGATCAGCAGCAGCTTCCATCACCGGGTCCACAACAAGATCGAGCATTGCACAGCCTACGATCACCGGACCGGGTGAGCGACGACCAAAATCGCACTACAAAGAATGCGATCACCGATCACAGAGTTGCTACGGTGAGCTAGACTGCAGTAGTTTCGATCGCTTGGACTGCAAAGCAGAACGGTAGAATCGCATCGGGTAAAGAATGACGCTGGATCACCGGATCGGGCAGAGTAAATGAAATGGATTGGGCATTAACATCACTGAACGCAAAGAAGAACGAGCGTAATCGCATCAGAAAGCAATGGCGATCACTGACCGCAGGGAGGACGCAGCCAAACCGACCGTAGGCTGCGATCACCGGACTCTGCAGAGTTGCGAGCATAGTTGTACCGCATCAATGCTATTAGGCTGGAATGCAACATCAACGAGCAAGACCGCACTGCGCGCCAACCGGCCGAGGACCGGACTAAAACAGGTTCGATAAACCTAGGTGTAATGCTTATAAATAAAACTAGACAAGATCGATTGCGTCCAATCGAGTGCAACCAGACCGCATCGATTGCGTCCAATCGAGTATGCATTGTAAGCAAAAACCGGATCGCGTCCAAGGCTCAACCGAAGTCAGCTTGCTTTTGAACTCGAGTATAAAAACATAACTATAGCAGCTTTAACATTAATGATTGTAATAATCGCCTCAAAATTTTAGGGTGTATGCTCGCCCCCTCTTAATCCTGTAATTCGTTGGAGGATTAAGAAGTTTGGGATACCTGAAGTCTCGATTTTCGGAAGCTGAATTTCGCATTGCAATTAGGTGCTATGTAACTCGCCCCCAAGCGTTTGGAGTGTTACGCAAATCGCCCCAAAAGAGTTATTTTAGACCATGAGGTGTTACATATCTCGCCCCAAGTGATAGTCAGTCATGTTGAAGTGATATGCAACTCGCCCCCGGAAGATAGTAATTGTCATGCTGCTCAATGCTTGCACAAATGTGCACTTCCTGCTGCATTTTGCTCGCGCATGGAATTTTGAAGATGTCTGCTATCTGGAATTCGCGCGGGGTGCCATTCCCACTATTCCAGATGCGCGCAGAATTTGAAATGTGTGCATCTCCATGTGAGAAAATGCTCGCCACATTATAGGTGTCTCATGGAACAAAAGTATGCATGAATATTTGAAAAGATGCGAAAATATGTAAATTGTATACGTACCATATTTAAAGTGTTATTGCGAGTTCGCTATGAGGAAAACTGGACTGAAGCAATTGTGAGGAAAACTGTATTGAAATAGTTTTGGTGAAAATCGGACTACATCAGTTTGACCAACTAGACTGTAGGAATTAAAAGGGACTGCGGCAGTTCGATCAACCGCCAAAGCAATGTTGTCGTGAAATCGATTACGAGTTCACCAACCGATCGTAGTAGTTATGTGGAAAAGGACTGCAGCAGATTCGATCAATCAGGTTGCGATATGCTTTGAGAACCGACGACAGACATCTCGATCAACTAGACCGTAGTAAATATGCAAAAAAGGACTACAAAGAGTTCGATCCACGGATCAGAAATGGGGCTTGACGGTGATTGAATGTGACCGTTTCTGGTGCCGTCATTTTACATTCCTAAAATTCAATTTTCTCCTAAAATTGAAATTTTGCCTTCACGATTTTGGGAATTGACATACGATCTCATCGGGCCGAAAATCACTCAGTTTGGATGCACAAAGAAGAAGTTATCGAAGAAACAAAATTGGTTGGTTAGCGCCTTTTTCCAAACATGTTGATGACATGATTGTACCCAAAAATATTATTCTCCAATTGTAAAATTTTACCTTCATGTCGTAGGATATTGAAATGCGATCACATCGAGCCAAAAATCATCCAATTCGGACGTGAAACGAAGAAGATATCAACGAAACAAATTTTTAGAACAAGCCCAAGTAGGGTGTACATATCTGCAAGGCAAGTGAAATGGGGCGGAATCATCTAAGGGCCACGGAATTAAACTGCGTCGCACCACACAGAATCGGGACAATGGATTTAAGTTGCAACTAGCTACATCGAAACAAAATCAGCCGCCGCCGATTAATCGCCGCCAACGATTACTCGCCGATTTACTGGCCCGATATCCGCTAACTCTTCCCGCCGGCATTGGCTCCCGCTGCCGTCGTTCGTCGCCGCTCGTAATGGCCGCCGGGTCCTGCCGCCGGTTTTTTTTTTTTTTTTTTTTTTATGTTTACAGAACATCGAAAATGGATGTACCAGGGAGCATCAACGGTCTGTGTGTCCAGTGCATCGAAGATTGATGTACCACCGTTGCATAGAACTGTTGCTGAGAATGGAATTTTGATGTATCGCGGAGTATCGAAGTTTGATGTACCTCAGAAAATCCACGGTAGTCATTTGCTGCACATCGAACTTTGATGTAACTGGAAGCATCGAAGAACTCTGACGTGGGTGATGGACACCTTTGACGTGGGTGAGTGAAAACAAAGGTAGGTGAACAAAACCCCCGAAGATGGTTAACAGATCTGACGTCGGGTGAGGCCGCCGGTTACGGCCGATTTTTTTTTTTTTTTTTACATTCCGCGAAACTTTCTCCGAAATGTGGTTTTTGCCTTCCGACCTTTGATGACAAGTTTTCAAAACTGTTGTCTGCTCTAACAACGGCTTCTTGTAACGGTTCTCTGGATTGTTATCTTTTCTGCGAGCCTCTTGCGACAAGCTTTTTGAACTGTCATCTTTCACCGTGAACCGAACGTCCTGACAATAGTTTTAACAACCCTTGTAGTGGTATAGATTGGGTGCTTTTCAAGGTAATAGTTTTAGAAAAAGTTCGAATCGCAAATGGACGGCAGTAGATTATGCGATCAACTGGACTGCAGTAATTTCGATCAGAACTGGACTGCAGCAGTTTCGATTAACTGGCTGCAGGAGTAACTGTTGAAGGCATCCAAACTGGAAATTTCTGGATTTCTTTTTTAAAGAGGTTTTTTCCTCGTTTCACAAAGAATCTTAAAGATCTTTGGCGCAAATTGCAACGAACTTTTGACCCTATCATGTCATGGATCGAACATCCTACAACAGTTTTGATGGTGTTTCACTACATCTTTTTCCGTGGACCGGGCGTCCCGGAACACTTTCATCAGATTTTGTAGTGATGCGATTTTTAGCGGTATCGAAGGTAATAGCTTCAAAGAAATATGAAACAACGAATCTTGATTACAAAGTTATTTGCGATCAACCGGACTCGCAATATGTGCGGTTATATGTTCTCGCAAAGAATTGCGATCACTGGATCTGCGATTATTACGATCAAACTGTGTTACAACAATGATTTTTCACGACGTTCAAACTGCTTTTCCACGTACATGATTTTAAAGCATTCTGAACAACTTTTCTCAATGGGAAAACACGATTCCTTTTCTCGTATCCCCTTAGTCGGCGCCAATGTTTGTACCCAAAATTACTTTTGGGCACGAAACACGATGAATGGATAGTTTGATGTGTATTTGGGGTTAGGAGTCGAGTTGAAGAACAAATAAAGAGACAAAGGTTTAACGTGGTTCAGCATGGTTTGCCTACATCCACGGACGAATCCCATTGGGGATGATATTTTATTGATATGTGGAATTACAATGTCTCTTTTTTCTCTCCTTGGCTCCCCTTTTCTATGATTTCTGCTCCTCCTATTTATACAATTGTATACATAATTTCAATATAACTTAAATGGCACTAACTGCTCATTTATGCCTCCCTCTTCAATTCCGCATGAAATCGCTGAAATTATTATTGCATGTATGAAATCGCTGGAATGAATATTGCATGGTCGAAATCATTGAATTCAATTCGCATGGTCAAAACTGCTGGAATTCAATTCGCATGAAATCGCACATTTATGCTTCCATGATAAATTCTCGTGATAAATGATGGCCGGTAGTATTGGTGGAAACTTGTCTTTGTGGAACAATGGGACCGCATGGGTAGGGACGGGCTTGATGGTTGACATGCATGATGGTCGGGTGTGGATGGAGGTCGGTGGGCGGCATGGTTGTAGATCGTTGGCGGTGCGGAAGAGTTTTTGGTCGGAATTAGTTAGCGGTGATTGCTGGCTACAAGACTGAAAATTGGCTAGGGGTGCGACTGACTTCGATAGTTGATCGACGGTTGACTTTGACCATTGACCGACCGTTGACTTTGACCATTGACCTTGACCAGACGTTGACTTTGATAGTTGACCGACTTTGACCATTGACCGGTATGTGCATACTGGTGGGCTACCTTGGTTGACTCGGTTAGCGGGCTTGGAGGAGGACCAAAAGATGATTTAAGTATCAATTTGGCCCATTAAGTGGTATTTTTACTTATGGTACAAACAGAGTCTCCGTGGTTTGAATGGGTTACTTCCATTGAAGGGAGAGATAGAATTGAGCATCGAGTGATGTTTCTTTGCGAGTTGATGGAGTTACGGTGAAGATAGTTGAAGCTCGAGTTTGTACAGGGGAGAATAGGTACTCGAAGATGAAGTCGAAAAGAGGACTCGTCTAAGTGATATGATTGTTGTCACTGATGGTGAGTTTTGAATTGATGCCATTGTTGGCAGTGATTAAATATTGTGGGTTTGCTCGTTATGGAAGTCAGGGATGTAAAAGGAGTTGTTATTGGAATATGAGTTGGAGCCAAGAGAGAATGGTATGCTGAGATCGGTAAAGAGACATAGTTAGATGAGAAACAAACCAAACTCAACGGAACTAATTTTTCACTGTCACCGGAGTATCCAAGGGAGTTGGTCGAGCTAAAAGAGAAGTCGTGGAATTATAAAACTCATGGAGGAAGAGATTTCCGTGAATGTAATGGCAAGAAACGCAAAATCCCGTAACTTTTATTTTTCATGGAAGCATGCAGTCCGTGGGAATTAGGTGATGAAGATTACACTCTTTGTCGGTTCACTGAACCGACAGCCAATAAGATATATGGGCTGGATTTCTAGGACCGGACAAGCCCAACTGGATATTTGGGCAGAATTTGTCATGTCGTGAGATTTGGGCGTGCATTATTTTGGGAATCCTGACTAGTTTTGGCAACTACTTTGCACGGGGATCGAACAGGAACGCTTCAACAATTTGGATACATATAAAAGAATACTTATTAACCTAAATCTGATATCTTATCTTACATCTCATAATACACTTTTGTTATTCATTCATATTTTAGGGTTATCCCTTTAGGGAGAAACCGGGAAACAGTGTAATCATGAGAAGCTAAACTTTTGTTGATTGAGGATGAATTCAATCTTCTATGCGTGAAGCTTTATTAATTATATAAATTTGTTCCGAGTTTTAATCACATCATCGTTTGTTTTCACTATTTTTAGGGTTTATGATTGATTAATTAGATTGTTTGGAGTGCACACTAGACTAATCTTTTGATCATTCTATTGCTAGTATTGAGTTAAGAGATAAGTAATCGTCAAATAATTCATACACAAGTAGAAATCGCGAGACCTTGCAGAGGGATTATGTGGAGCAATTGTGAGTGAAGACAGCATCAGCAAGTGAACCTTAAGCTAAGAGTTTAAATACTGGGATCAACCTAATTCACGAAGCCTAAGCGTTCGATTGGATTACACCTTGAGTGAGCTACTACTTGGTGGTTCGGTTGAATAGAATCTGATATTGGAGAGCTTCCGTATCCGTGGTAAAAGAAGTTTTTGGGATAGCAATGATCTAGCTGCTATTCTACGGTTGGTGATGAATGGTTCTAACGAAGATATATAAGTATATTAATCCAGTTATCGCTTGGTAATGGCAAAAGATTCCTTGATCATCTTTCTTTTATTTGTTATTCTTTCTATTTTATTTTAATCAAACAGTACCCTTTGTTTTATCTTATTTTGCTATCTAAATAACATATCAATTACACAGCTCTCTGTGGGAACGATCCTTACTATCGCTATATTACCAGTTAATTAGTGGGAAATATCTTGATTAATTTGTTGTGGTTACGACATGCATCAAGAATGCAAGCTACAAATATAGAAGCTGGTTCATCAAGAATCATTAGAAGAACCATAACTTCTGCGAAAGTGGTAGAGGATGCAGCAGAAGAATTCTCTTTTAGCCTACTGGGTAAGATCATTTCCAAGTAATAATGAAGAAGTTAGGAAGGAAATCAGTCTCAGATGGACAACCTACAGAAGATACCAGCAAATATCTAAGGGAACTAATTTGTTTCTCATCATATTTGAAAGGAAAAGTGCTCATGACAGTGTTATCTCTAATGGTCCTTGGTCGATTAATGGACATCTTCTATGTCTGAAGCAGTTTAATTCAGAGATTCCATTAGGATATCACAAGTTTCTTACCCAAATTTGGTGTGTCAGGTTGACGAATCTAAAATAAATCATCTTAAATGAGAAGATGGTTAATGATATCTGTAAGGACATCAGGAAAAGAGTTTCCCAGAATGGAGAAAGAAAATGGCTAGAGGGAATGTGACTAATACGGTCTATGTGGAAGTTAATCTCAAGGAGCCTTTGCGTATAGGAGGATGGTCTTATGCACCTAATGGAGAAAAGGTATGAGTCAAATATCTCTTTGATATGCAACCATATGAAATATGTAAGGAGTGCTATGTCGTCGACCATGTGGATGCAAACTGTGCCAGACTTGCACAAGAGCACAGAGTGAAACAATGGATGAAGAAGCATTTGATGAGTACAGCCTAACTAAAGAAGGGAAAGCCTTTTTGGCTGCCTATTTCTTTGAGGAGGATGCAGATAACAATTTAGATATTCTATTTAACACAACGAACACTGGAAAATAGGTTGGTCATTAAATTGAATATATGGATGAAAGGGATGAGAGGAAGAACAAAAGATCTAGAGATGAAGAAACCCAAAACTATCCTAATCTCCAAAACCCCATTCCTTCAAATACTCATAATAACCCAATCTTTCAAGATGATGATGTTCCTATAGAGGATGTTGGATCTGATGGTAACAGAAACTTAATGAAGTTTCATATGGATTATCAGCACAATCATGATGGAGAGGGCAATTGATAACTCAACCATGCAAATTGGAATGGCACAGATTCAATATGGAGAATCTGCAAATTCTGTGGTAATTTTTAATAACCTAAATCTCTGCCCAAATTTTGGTTTTAAATTGAATCACAAAATTTACTTTTCGTTGGTTCCTTTAAATCTGTTTTATTTTACTCTTATTTCACATCTCGATATAGGAAATTACAATTGGTTGATTAATTTTTGGATAGTTTCAGGAAATTGTTTGTTCAATCTGCCTGATAGTTTCCATCCTAATAAAATGAGAATTATTTCCTGGAATGTTCAAGGGTATGACAACAAAGATACTAGAGCTCATCTTAAGTCCCTAATCAAATTAAATGATCCTACCATAATTTGTTTAGCTGAAACTAAATCTTATTATTGGAAGATGAGGAATCTTATCAGATCTTTGAATTACCCAAATAGCTATATGGTAAATCCTATAGGACTTTCTGTAGGTCTTTGTATTTTGTGGAAAAATGGATTAGACCTTAAAATGATGAAATTAAAGTTGTTGTTTTTAAAATGAAGCCGTTGACCTCTCCTAGTCCAGATGGCTTTCCTCCTGGATTTTACCAAAAGATGTGGGATATAGTTGGTAATGACACTGTGGAAATGGCTAAATCATTTTTTCATGGTAAGTATATGCTTAAAGAAAACAACCATAATTTCCTTTCCCTTATTCCTAAGATAAATTGTCCTAAAACAGCTTCTGACTTTAGACCAATTAGTCTGTGTAACACTAGTTACAAGATTATATCTAAGTTAATAGCTAATAGTCTTAAACCTCTTCTTAGTAAAATTATATCTCATTATCAAGATGCTTTTGTGCAAGGTAGATATATGGAAGATAACATCATTATGGCCCATGAACTAGTTGATACTATGAAAAAACATAAGTCTCATAAAGGTTTAATGTCTATTAAGTTAGACATGTCCAAGGCTTTTGATAGGATAGAATGGAAGTTTTTATTGGACTGTTTAAGAAAACTTGGTTTTAGCAATGAGTGGTGTCATCTGATAAGTCAATGTGTTACCACTGTTTCCACATCTGTGCTCTTAAATGGTGCACCAGGAGATCAATTTGTTCCTTTAGAGGATTAAGACAGGGAGATCCCTTGTCTCCCTATCTTTTTATCATATGTATGGATGTTTTTTCAAGATCTTTAATCTATGTTGAACAAGAAAATCTCATTCAAGGTATTAAAGTTACTACTTCTTGTCCTTCTATCTCACACTTGTTTTTTTGCAGATGATTTTTTTATTTTCACTCAAGAAAATCCATCTCAAGTAAGTAATCTCAACTCTATTATTGAGAATTTTAGCAAAATTTCAGGACAAGCTATTAACTTTGATAAATCAGGACTAGCCTTCAGTCCAAAAACTAATAGACAATCTATCAGTACTATTACTAATACTCTTAATATTAAGAGATTAGGTCTCCAGGACAAGTATTTAGGAGTTCCTTTGCTTCTGCAAAGAAATAAAACTGAATCCTTTAGTGGTATGACAGATGACTTTGAAACTAGATTAGGTAATTGGAGATCCAAACATTTAAACCTTCCTACTAGAACTGTTTTAACTCAAACTGTTTTAGGATCTCTTGCTATTCATCAAATGTGAGTTTTTCCTACGCCTAAGAAACTGACAGATAGGATGGACATCATTCAAAAGAGGTTTTTATGGAACAAAGCTTGTAATTCTAGAGGTATTACCTTAATTCCTTGGACAACTACTGCTGGTCCAAAATGTAAAGGGGGTCTTAACATTAGGCAGTATGCTATTTTTAATAAGGCTCTCTTGACCAAACTTGCATGAAGAATGCTTAATGATCCTGATTCTTTATGTTTCATTATCTTTAAGCATAAATATTTCAATAATTTTTACCCTTTAACTGATGATGTTAGCTCAAATGGATCTTGGATATGGAGAGGGATCTCGTTAAGGTTTAGAGGTAATTAAGAATCACTACTGTTGGGAAATTGCTAATGGTAAAAGTATAAACATCTGAAAGGATGTTTGGATACCAATCCTGGGTGTTAGAGTCAATTACAGATTTAACAGTTTAGGTATGGTTACATTTGAACAACTCATTGAAAGTGATACCAAAAGTTGGGACATGAATATATTGAATGCTTTGTTCCCTGCTGATACTGTGCATGAAATTACTAAAATTAGGATTCCTATGATTGACAAAGACCAAATTAGATGGACAGCACTAGTCCAGAAGGGGTTATAAATAACGTTTTTAAATGACGGATTAGTTATGTGAATAGGATTTTACAAACAAATTCTGTCATATAACATAAAAATAGTTGGGTCCATCAATTAACGTAAAAAAACCGTCATTATCAAGTGTGATAAATTACTAGGTGTGTGATTTAATGATGAACCATTATATTACGAAATAAATCCGACACATATATATAGGTTTTATACGCCCATCACTAGTTTTTTATTGTGTGCCCAAAAGTGGCTAGCCACGTATCCGTAAGAATCAAAATGGTTAGCTATAAGTCTTTCACATAGTACGATATTGGTTCCACTAGTAATTGGGCCGGTATAGTTAGGCCTAGGCTTGAATTGCCCCCACAATCCATTCGGAGGTAGTAAGGCTAACGTTAGAGTTCATCTCTATCTAAACCGACAAGCCCGCTCGCACCCTAATTTTTCCCATCTCGTTCTTCTTTTCTCTTCGAACAATTTTTTTCTCCCTAATTATTTTTCTCGAAAAGGAAATCTCTCACTCTCACCAATGAAGCTTAATCATCACCCTCATCTCAAAATCAAAACCTTGTATCGCAGCAGTAATGAAAAGCAAACCCTTTTTTTGTAACCCTAAATCTAGTTGTTTTTCTCCCGAAATCCTAGGGTTTGAGTAATGGAAAGAAACTCATTTTCAACTATGATTTAGTTTTTACTTGAGATTATTGTTATTTGATTCGATTAGATTTGATTGGTATTGTTTAAATCGACCTCAAGATATGGATTCATCACCAACGACATCGTTTCGTCAACATCGCAGCATTCCTTGCAGATCTTTGGTATAATTTCTTTTCACCTTAAGTTGATTTTATTTTTGTTAGCTTGGAATATTATTGGTATCGGTTAGGACTTATGAGTTTCCTGAAAATATGTTTCCGTCTAGGGGTTTTTATTTTTTATTTTGTGAGATAATGTTGATTTGGGTTATGTCAATGATTCTGGTGTTGATGCTTGGGTTTTTGATATCATGATCAAATTTAGTAAGAGCTCTTACCGCACAGAAGGGTATGCTAAATATTGAATTAAATTCATCCCTTGTGGCCAGGACATCTATGAGAATTTCATTTTTTATTTCGTGGTGTATACGTGTGTACGAGTGGACAAAAGGGCGTCGATTTTGGACTCGAGTTTGGCTCTTCTCAAGTTCATTCAATCTTTTAGCATGTATGTATAAACTTCCATACTGCTATTACCAGGTTTAGTTTATAACTTATACAATTAATATTACCAGGTTTAGTTTATTATTTGTGTTTAGACCTGTAAGAGGTCACCCTAACAAACTGCTATGCACGTCCCTATATCTTTTGTGGCAGTTGTAGGTTGAACTTCGAACTCGTAGATAGGTTGGTGAAGGGTAGTACAACGTGCTCGAATGGTATTATTCATTTCAATCTAAGTCAAGGTAAGCTCTCATTTTCATTCTCGTTTGCTCGGGAACTTTTTTTTTATCATACATTTTGTTGTTTGACGTTTTTGATCGGGGAGTTTTTACATGTGCGCTGACGGGTTCGTTTTGTGTAGGCACATCTTTTTCCGGAGAAGTTAATGGAGCCGTTATGTGACAGTTATAATGTGATAGATGACGGACCTTCGAGAATAAAAGTATAAGGTTCATCACATATGATCTTGCATCTTCAACTTACACAAGTGCAACAAGTAGCTGCCTGCTCACAAATATTCTTCCAGGTCCTGCAGCCTCATTTTCTTATCACTTTAGATTGGTTCCTACTTGTTTGTACATTTCTACATCCAGATAGTGATGCTGTAATTTGTTTTTTACAAAGTTCAAAAGATTCAATCTTTAACAACAAATATTAGAGTAGTATATGTGTTTGTTTCTTCATTAATTTTTGATGCATCTTAGTTTTAGTACAATACTTCTCTTCTTTGTTTGTCTTTATCCATTTCTAATAATATAATAATTATAGTTGGCTAATTAATGTTAGTCTCAGTGCTCTATTTGTTGCCACGAGCAAATAGGAATGGATTTGCAAGTAATAGCTTTACCCCGCAACACCTCGCCTTCTTTCCTCTAGCTCTTTATCTTAAATCTCATACCCTTGTATTATTGCTTGATATCTCGTTTACTTAATGCACAATCTCTAGAGGTATTGTTTTTGATTTTCACCACTTCTTGTATAGGATTACATATGTCTGTTGTTCATGCCGCACAACATCTCCGTTATTGCAAATTTCTCCCCTGATAATTATAGTGAATGAATGCATAATTTATTAATTGGAGTTTGCTAGACTCCTTGAACTCTTCACAAGTTTTAGGGTTTGTAATATCTCCGGACATTTAAATATATCACCTAATGAATGCAGAACTTGTCGTATTTCGTCTCTTGAGGTTGAATTTTACCTTAAATTGTGTTCTTCTTTTGATATTAAATCACCTTCTTGTTGTGGTTATTGTTACCACCCCTCGCTTAAATATTACTCATGGGGGTCACAATTAGTCTTGTCCCCTTACAAATGATGATTCTTTCAAAGTGGGATTAGTTTTGTTCCTTCAATTGGTTCACATCGTGGAAGTATTAATACTAACTTGGTATCCTTTTATACAGAGAGTGGGTTCCCCCGCACATTCCTATGACTATTGCATTTTGAGGAACTTCGTGAAAAGGGCAGTTGCAAAGGCAAAGTGTTGATAGCGCAAAGCCTCCAAACGATGACGATTTTGACTGCAAAGTTGATGAAATTGTGGATGCAAGTGCAATGTTACACAATAGAGATGGGATACTTGGATATGTTTTTTAGGTTAGGTGCCCAAAAACTTGTGTAAATCTTATAGAAGAGCTACCAAATTAGAGTGGTGAAGCTAGGTAACATTTAGTGAATTCGGTGAAAAAAGATCAATTTTAATATTTGTATGTAATTTCAAGTTGCTTATGCCGTATGATGAATATACATTTTATCTCGTATTCGATATTTGATGTAATTTTCAAGAATTAATATATAGTTAATCTTGAAAATACATTTGTATATTCAAAGTGTCAAAACGTAGTAAGTTTTGAGATATAGTCGAATCAAAATATGCTTCGATTCACCAAATCAATACCAAAATCTGAAATGGTTTCTAGGAAATCATGGATCCCAACCGTTATTATAATTAACAAACAGTAAAGCGTGATTCTATATCACAGATTTTTATTAAATCACTAAAAATGACGAATTTTGGTTGTCATACTTAAATGACGTTTTCATTCGTCATTTAGAAAGAGTCACACCAAATAAATAACGGTTGAATGACAGATGAAATTCGTGATAAATCACGTTTTATAACGGATTCCTTCCGTCATTTATAAGCCTTTCTGGACTAGTGCAGGATCTAGAAATGGTAAATTTTCTGTTAAACCTGCTTATAATGTGTTACTTAATGAAAGTAAAGATGGAAACAACTCTTCTAATAATAATAATTTTCCTCGGAATAGGTTATGGAAGATGCAATTACCTCATAGGTTCAACATTTCCCGTGGAAGTGCATTCATAATGGTATTCCAACTAGAGATAGATTTACTAGATATTTCAGTAATTTTGAAACTGTTTGTCTTTGCGTGGTATTCATGATGAGACTATGAACCATTTACTCATCCAATGTGATCTAAGTAAGAGAATATGGTTTGCTATGGATAACAATCTTGCTGTGACTATGAGTAATATTAACTTGTTGGACTGGTTTGATCAAATGTTTATGTCTCCTGGTTTTAATGATGAAAATGTTCAACAAAGAATAAGGTTTGTTTCTTACATTATTTGGTACATATGGAGACTTAGGTGCTCCATTGTGTTTGAAAATAAACAATTTAAACAAATTGAATTTATCTCTGCCTTAAATCAATTCATATATGATTGTGAATCATCAATTGTTCTAGCTCAGCAACAATCAGGTGATGTGCACAAAACCTCTGATGTGATCAGATGGAATCCTCCTTGTTTAAGTTTTGTCAAAATAAATTTTGATGTGTCCTTTATAGATGGACCTACCCCTAGTGGAATTGGACTAACTTTGAGAAGTTGTACATGGAAATTTAAAGGAGCCAAAGGGGAAAGGATTCAAGTAGTCAATGAAGAACAAGGAGAAGTTGTTGCTGTTTTAGAGTCAATCAAATGGGCTATGGAGCAAGGAATAAAGAATTTAAATTTTGAAGGTGATAATAAAAATGTAGTTAATGCCATTAATGGCAATTTGAACTATATTAGCTGGACTACAAATAGTGTAATTCAGGAATGTCTTTTCCTATTTAAAACTTTTGAGAATTGGTCTTTGTTTTTTTGTTAAGAGGGATGCAAACTTAGTAGAAGATACCTTGGCAAAACATGTTAGAGCCAATGGTATGGTCTTTGGTACCTTGTTCCTCCAAATTTCCTTCATGGAGATTTAAGGAAGGATCTATCTATGTAATCTGTTTCTTTTTGAAATAAAATCTCTCTTATCTAAAAAAAATAAAAATAAAACTAGAGTGAAAGTTTATACCCATGCTAAGAGATTGAATATACTTGATAAAAATAATAATTATTCTTTGTTCCTCAAATCTCCCACAAGGCACAGTACTTGTCCTCGTAGGCCCACGAAACTGAGTTTTTCTAAATGGGCCCATATTGGTATAACCGGCCCAGTAAAGCTCAAAACTCACAGGGTATATACGCTGATTTACGACTTTAATTCAAAGACTACTTCGCGGATTTTTGGTTTAGCCGGATAATTGCCTTGAATACCAGGGGGTAAGTAATTTATTTTCTTCAGTCCTCATAATTTCCTTTGAACCAATTTACGTTTCGATGGTCACAAATTATTTTACGTTTCGCAGCTCACATTTGACCCCAAGGAAGTGTATAGGTGTACTGCGCACACAGCATTTCTATTAGACATTAGAAATCAATTTTACTATCGGCTGGAATATCTAACTCCAAGTTTTACATACGCTGAGCCGAGCATATTACACAACACAACCACATTACTAGTAAAAGTGATGTACCAATTTTTAGTTTTTGTCCCTAGTCCCCACTAGTTAATCAACGCCCACGAGCGGCACTAACCATACGTTGAAAACTAAAAAAATGGCATCGTTTTGATTTTGTTTACTGGTTTTTCTTTTCTTTTGTAATGCATTTTATCATTCTAGTTACATTCAACCTCATACATGCTTGTAGAAGGTGTTGATGGTTCTTTGGTCTTAATTTTTTCCACCTTTCTTCCTACTTATAATCTTGCTCTGTTCTAATATCATGTTGTTTTAACCTGTTTTTGCAGGTTTCCATTGTCTTTCCGAGTCGCTCCCAGTGGTGGTAATCAGTCGTGATTATTCTAGTTCAGATCTCTGCTGTTTGTCACAGTGGTGTTTGCCTTCAAATAACAGTGGTATTATTGTGACTTCATTGTTCCTTGTGTAGAATCAACAGGTCGTTTTGATTCTGGCTTTCCTATCCCAGCTTATCATCAATCAAGTG
This sequence comes from Papaver armeniacum, assembly GCA_023531295.1. NCBI lineage: Eukaryota > Viridiplantae > Streptophyta > Magnoliopsida > Ranunculales > Papaveraceae > Papaver > Papaver armeniacum. The sequence goes on from JAJJWW010006476.1 coordinate 70,760, forward strand.
TTTCTTATCTTTTGATTCTTTTCCAAATTCCATTATTCATCATGATTGCTCGCCATTTCTTCATAGCCCAGTTCCTTCCCAAACCAACAAACACAGTTGACTCGGTTCTTTTCTTCATTTAAAATTTAGCTCACTCAGAGGGAAAGTTTCTTCTTATTTCAAATTTAAACTTTTAGTCAAAGAGAATATGCCGAATACTTTGCTCCATCCCCAACAAATATGGAAACAAAAAGATCTCCATCAATACAGATATTATCACAAACCAATAATATATCCTCCATATAAGCATAACCCTAAAACCCTAAACAATCTTATATGCTTCCATCTCTTGAGTAAGACAGACTCTGCATCAACGCCCACTCCTACCAACAACCAAATTATGCAATCCAACAATATACATATGACTGACGTTGGCTCTTCCACTATTAGGCCAATCAGAAGAATAGTAGCATCTCCTTTGTTGATCCTGTTGAAAATACGGATGAGTTTACTTTCAATCTTCTCGGCAAAATTATCTTCAAAAATCCACTGGATCATGAAGAGATTAGGAAAGAGATTAATGATCGCTGGAGAAGCTATCGTAAATATGAAATCATTACCAAAGGCACAAATATGTTTCTTTTTAGATTTCAGAGAGAAGATGCTTTCAAAGGAGTAAAATCTAAAACCTGGGATATCATGGGCTACTTGCTCTCTCTAGTTCAGTTTGATCCCAATATAGATATCAAAGAACACAAATTTGAGCATCATACTTGGACTGTGAAACTAAGAAATCTTGGAAATATCATCCTTAATGATAGGTTGGTTAATGAGATCTGTAAAGATATTGGGAAAAAAGTCACACCAGAGGGAAGGAGAAGACAACCAAGAGGAAGTGTAACTAGCACTGTCTATGTGGAAGTGAAGCTCACTGACCCTCTTAGAAGGGGTGGATGGTACATAACTCCAACTGGCCAAAAACAATGGGTTATCTATCATTTTGAAATGCAACCTTATGAGATTTGCAAAAAATGTTGGGTTGTCAATCATATAGATGAGCAATGTAAGAAGCTTGAGATGGAACAAAAGGTTGAATCCATGACAGAAAGCGAATACGCAAGCTGGAGCCAAACTGAGGGAGGGAAAAAATTTTTGGCTGCCTATATCACAAGTGAGGATGATAATAGAATGGATACTGGGGTGGATTCATCCGTGGGTGCAAATACATCTGCTACTTCGGCTTCTCCGCTAGTCATTGTTAGAAGTGAAGGGAATTTGGATCTAGAAATTGAAGATGCTGAACAAAGGAAATACAAGAGAACCAGAGAAGAAGGATCCCAAAACAATCCCCATCACCACAACGAACTCACCCATAACCTCAATTCTTCATCAATCATCAACAACCCTATTTATCATGAAGCAATCAATGGAGCTAAAGAAATGATTGATTTTAACGAGACCTCTGCTGGGAATAGGATGGAATACCAACCTAACACAATGAATGTTAATCACTCAAGGGCATCTGATAGCGCAGACCAACACACCATGTCAAGAGATGGAATCACAATGGAAACACTGCGCTCTTAATCGGGTTATACAACAAAACCCTAGTTTTTTTCCTTTATTCTTTTTTTTTAATTTATGCCATATAGACCCTAGTAATAGAAGTTCATACACAAATATTAATCTGCATGATAATTACCTATCTCTAGTCAATTTCAAGCATATCATTGCTCTGTCTCCCAAGCATTATTCCGATTGTCTTAGCCTGGTTAATGTCGGTTTGATTATCATTTCTAGTCTTTCTGCTTATAGCTTAGTGTCTTTCATTTGCATTTGTCTCAACTTTAGCTGCACCGTTTGTACTATTTACCCTATTTCTTGTTATCACATTGGTCTGTATATTTGCTCTCCAACTATGAGAATTTTATCGTGGAACTGTCAAGGTTTTGGCAATCCTGATACTAGAACTAGTTTATGGAATCAAATTAGAAGTCAAAACCCTGATGTCATTTTTCTTTGTGAAACCAAAAATGACTCTCAAAAATGAGTCAATATCTCAAGAGATACAACTACCCAAATCGTTGGATTAGCCCTTCCTGGGTCTCTCCGGAGGTATTGCTCTTTTATGGAAGAGTGGTTTCACACTTAATATTCTCCATACTACGGATAAGATGATCCATACCATGATCTACTCTGATCCTAGTAAACCCCAATTCCTCTCTACTTTTCTTTATGGTTCCACATACCATGATGAGAAAATAGAACAATGGAATCACATTAATGACATTGGTATTTCTACTGATCTCCCATGGGTCTTAGTCGGAGACCTTAATATAACTATGTTCACTCATGAAAGATCCTCTAATACTAGGCCAACTACCTCAGAATATCCTATCATTCAACAAGTCATTGATAATACTGACCTGAGTGACCTAGGATACATGGGGGCTCAGTTTACCTGGTCCAATAGACAAGAAGGTCCTGATAATATCCAAGCTAGACTTGATAGGGCCTTGGTAAATGGTCACTGGCTGCATCATTACAACCATTCTAAGCTGTTCCATATTGATGCCATAGGCTCTGACCATCTACCAATCCTATTGGTTACTAACTGTAATGAGCACCAAGGAAAAAGGCCTTATAGATATTTCAAATGTTGGTTCAAAGATCCCTCCTGCCAACAAGTGATCAGGGATGCTTACAAAACCAATGTTAGAGGATCCAATGCTTTTAGAATGGTTAGTTGTCTTAGAAATGTCAAAGTTGAGCTCAAGAAATGGAATGTCTCTCATTATGGTAATATTGACCAAAAAGTTCTTTTGTTAACTGATCAACTCAAGAACCTGAATGGTAACCCTTACTCTATTCAGAACAATGAGGCCATAAGGGATGTAGAGCAACAACTTAAGCTTGCTCAAAAGGATCAAGAATCCTTTTACGCCCAAAAAGCTAGAGTTGATTTCATTAAAAATCATGATAGAAATACCTCTTACTATCACACTCATGTGAATAGAAGAAGACATTTCAATCATATCAGCTCTCTCAAACTAGCCAATGGCCAATGGTCTGATGATAGAGGTAATCTTGAAGACCTTCTTGTTTCCCATTTCAAGAATATTTCTACCACTACCAACCCTGTCTTGAATAATGATTTTCTGAATTGCATAGAAACATGTATCACTGATGAGGACAATGATCATTTGTTGAGTCCCATCACTCTTCAAGAGATTAGGAATACTATCAAGCAAATGGCCCCTTGGACTGCTCCTGGCCCAGATGGGTTTCCACCAGGTTTTTATAAACAAAACCTGAATTTGCTTGAAAAGGATGTCTTAGAAACTGTTAAAAGTTTTTTCCACTCTAAACATCTTCTGAGAGAAATGAATCATACATTCATTTCTCTAATTCCTAAAGTGAATAAGCCTACAAGTCCCCTCGACTTGCACCCATTTCCCTTTGCAATTCAAATTATAAAATCATATCCAAAATTCTAGTGAATAGAATGAAACCACTCCTGAGCAAACTTATCTCACCATATCAGGCTGCTTATGTACCTGGTAGAAATATACAAAATAATGTGGTGATAGCCCATGAGTTAGTTCACTCTATGAAGAAAAAGAAAGACAGATGTGGTATCATGGGTCTTAAACTTGATATGTCTAAGGCCTTTGATAGAGTAGAATGGCCATTTTTAATTGCTGTGCTTAAAAAGTTTGGGTTTTCGGATCACTGGTGCCATCTGATCTTGCAGTGCATTAGTACCACCAATATTTCCATCTTACTAAATGGTTCACCTTGTCCCTCTTTTAACCCTACTAGAGGTTTGCGACAAGGTGATCCCTTGTCTCCATATCTGTTCATTTTGTGTATGGAGGCTTTCTCTAGGTATCTCATTCATGCTGAGAACATTAATCTCATCCATGGTTTTAAGGTTACTCCTGAGGCCCCTAGTATATCTCACCTGCTTTTTGCCGATGACTGCCTGCTTTTCACTAAAGCTACCCACTCTGAAACTACTAATCTTATGGCTCTGATCAATGATTTTAGTAGTATTTCTCGGGTCGATGATTAACTTTGAAAAGTCAGCTTGTTTCTTTAGCAAGAATGTTCTCCCAGACCATTGTGTGTCTCTTATCAGATCTATGAATGTTAGAAAAGTTGAACTTAATGAAAAATATCTTGGGATCCCTCTTTTTGTCACTAGAAATAGGACTGCGAGTATGTCTCATTTAAATGATATTCATGATTCTAAAGTTGCTAAATGGAAGGGTAGGCTTCTAACTCAATCTGGTAGATCTGTCCTTGTTCAGCATAATTTAAAATCTACTTCAAACTATCACATGAACTCTTTTCTTCTTCCTGACACCATTGTGGATAAAATGGAAAAATCTCAAAGAGATTTCTGGTGGGGTAAAAATGGTCATGGTGGGTACTACTTTAAGAAATGGGATAAGGTGTGTTCTCATAAACTTCAGGGAGGCCTAGGTTTTAGGAATCTTAAAAAAATGAATCTTGCTCTTTTAACTAAAACTGCTTGGCTTTTAGTTCACTCCCCGATGAGCTTTGGGTTAGGATTTTAAGATGCAAATATTTCAAAACTCGTCATCCAATTCATTATAAAAAACCATGGAGCCAATCCTGGGTCTGGTCTAGTATCTGTCATGGTCTGGATATCCTGAAACAACATGCATTCTGGGACTTAAGAGATGGTTCTACTATTCAGGCTTTTTCTGATAATTGGATTTTAGATGCTTCTTTGCCTCTGTGCTCTAGTTTTCCTAATCCTAATTATAAGGTTTCTGATTTTATAAATCATGAAGATAAGACTTGGAATATAGACTTAGTCGAAGCTTTCTTTACCAGCGATAACAGTCAGAGGATTAGTAGAATGAGAATACCTCTATCTGGATGTGACTCTCTCATTTGGCCTTTTAATAAGAATGGTATTTTGACAGTAAAATCTGTGTATAAGCTATTAGCTAATGAGTTACCTCATAACTCTACACCTAATCCAGATCTAGATTTACACAAGGCTCTCTGGAAGACCCCTCTTTTGCCTAAAACTCAGCTCTTCTTATGGAAATGTGTGGAAAACATCCTCCCAACAGGTAGCAAGCTCTCTAGCTATAACAGCAGCCATGACAACAAGTGTAAATCCTGCAATTCTGGTGCCATTGAATCTACAGAACACATGATTCTTCATTATAGATTTGCTAGGAATGTCTGGTCCAATCTCCCTACTATTAGTCATGTTATTGCTCAAGATTTGAATAGTAATATTAGTATTAAGGACTGGATCTATAAATGGCTCTCTACTAGGAATCTGCTAGATAAATCTGCTATTGTGTTCACCACAGCTTGGTGCATTTGGAAAGATAGGTGCTCTAATGTCTTTGATAAAAAGCAGCTAAATCCTCGGATTACAGCAAAAACTGCTCTTAGTTTGGCTAATGAGATTGTCAGTTCTTCTGTCAATGCTGTCACTTCTAATCATCAGACTGTTTCTGTCAATGTGGATAATTCTCTTAATACTATACCTGAGAATAGCTTACTTGTTTTCTGTGATGCTTCTTTTGATAAGTGTACTAACCACTCTGGTGTTGGTATTGTGGCTATGAATCATGCAGGTTCTTTCAAGGGCTGCAAACTAGTCGCGGGTGTTGCTGCTACTCCTGAAGAAGCTGAAAGCTTAGCCATTCTGGAAGCAGCTAAATGGATACTCTCCAAAAACTATCAGGACATCTTCTTAATTAGCGATGCCAAGAACGTTATGGCTTATCTGAATAATAATAAAGGACAGACTAGCTGGTCCTCTCTCTCAGTTTTAGATGATTGTCTATTTCTTTTAAAAGATATTCATTCTATTACCTTCAAACATCTTAAAAGGAATTTTAATAGTATTGCAGACTTAGCTGCAAAACATAGCCGTATGGAGAAAGTTACAGGCGAATGGAATGAATCCAATATTCCCTACTTTCTCCAAAATGCTGTAAACATTCGCTAAATCAATGATATATTCCTTTTCTAGCAAAAAAAAAAAAGTAATGCGAAAATGCCATATGACCAGTGCAATACCAGCCATATCGAATAACAACGGATTCGATATGTCAAACTGACTTGACAAAAAGATATTCGGAAATTGGGTTAATTGCCTAAATATTTTGAAAACATGGTTCTAATGTACGAGTAAAAATTATCATGGGTGAAATGAACACCAAAAAAATAGGAAGAATGAATCTGGATTCATCTTATCTTAAACTTAAAAAATAGCGAAGGTCAAACTGGATTCATCCTGATGTAAATTAAAAATAAGAAAAAATATTTGAAAATAAGTAGGATGAAACTGTTTACATCCTGGTTGTTTTTACATTCTCGTCCATTTAAACAGTATCAAATTTTACATATCTTTTTCACCCAGGAATTATCATTATTGGGTTAATTGATCAATTTTGTGAATGATATTCATACTACATGGAGATGGAGTCGATGCCAATTCTGCTACCGTTTATGATGGTTGGTTTTATGCCCCTCAATTATTTTTTTCAATGAATAATAAATTTTCCTGGAGATTAATATAAAAACATTATTAATTAGCACTTAACATAAACGTCAAACAAAGAACAGTAGTAATACAATCATCGTCTCAATGCAGTAAATAATACAAACCCACAAAGAACAGTAGTAATACAATCATCGTCTCAATGCAGTAAATTATACAAACCCCTAGCGGTTTTCGTTTTCCCTTTTAAATATGCATGAAGCATTTAAAATCAATAATTTGACTTTATTTTGTTATTATCGACAACATATTTTGCAGCAGCTTTAGCCATGGTAAGAAGGCCTTCGACACTTATGAGAGAAGACACATTATGAGCGAGTTCGTCGGGGACCTCGTATCTGACCATGGATTTAAAGACACAAGAGTTGTGGCCTCTTGGAAATATTTGGAAACTCTCCATGTAAAATGTTACACCCATGTCCAGATATCCTCCTTTGGTTTGCAATATCTCCTTAAGACGCCTATGGTTGTCGATCGTCACAAACTTTTCTTCATTTGATAGCGGTACTGATCCTGAAATGTATTGCAGATCATGTAAGAAAGTTGGAAAATTAAGGCAAAAAATTAATGAGGATACTAGACATTTTATCATGCGTACCTGGAGGATATACGACTAGAAGCACGGTACCAACGCCACCATCACCTTCAATAATTTCTAATTTCTCGAACATACCAGGAAGCAACATTTCAAAGGTTTTGGGGGCATCTTTAGAGGCGATAAGAGCCCATACATCGTCTGCTGGTGCTGCTACGTCAAGCTCGTTGATAAGGGTATACTTCAACGATTCTGCCATGTAGATAGATGAAAACAGCAGGAAGATTAAGAAAAAAATTGATATCTCATTGTGTTTCGCTAAAAGCTAAAATTATGTGGAATAAACTTCGGATGATTTTTGGAATGTATACTGGGTGTTGGGATAGGTTTTCTTGTTGCCCAGTAGTTGCATTTATAGAAAATTTGGAAGGCCATGAAACAAAGTCGTCCCTTCAGAAATGAAGCTACTAGTACTTTCAAGTAAGGACTAAGCAATTTAATTCAATTCATTAATTCAAGTGTGTTCATTTTAATTTAGAGATGATTCTTTATCCACCAAAAAAATAAATAAACCTGTGCATTTAATTACAATACATTTTTGCAAGTGTCTTCAAGCAATTTAAGTTTGGTTGACATTGGAAATTAATCCAGCTAATTTGTTGATAACGGTGATGTATATAATCTATGATTGGGCCGACCGAGCGAAGCAAGGGAGGACCTTTATATGGCCACTTTTTTGTAAAATCTAAGTGATCAATTGACACAAAAAGATTGGAAATGGTTATGACCGAAAAACCAAAAATGTCTCTCCCTTTAGTCCAATTCTATAACTCCTTAGACCGGATCTTATGGAGATGCCCAAGGTCTTCCCAACTCCAAAAACCGTCACCTAAAGTCCCTCTTCCCGCAAGCCTTCCCTAGTGTGCGGGAATCCCAGCGGGAAGACTCAGGATACGGCTAGCCATTAGCCGTTTTAAAAAAGTGAAAAACGAAAAATCATTAACCGTTTCAGTCTTTAAACCCTTGCAACTTAGTGGGACCAAGAGAGATTTTAGCTTAAAAATCGATTAACTTGTTTAAACCGAATAATCATCATCCGTTATGGGGAAATTTTGTAGGAACAACAGAGAAATAAGTGGGGTTTTAGGATTTGGTGGACCCAAAAAATTAGAAAACGGATTATCATCGTCCGTTTTTTTCTTAAATTTGGGAATAACCATAAGAGCTAGCCTCTTCCCAAGCTGAGGTGGTAACGTAGTTGGGAAGCTCTTGGGAAGAGCCATAAGACCCGGTCTTATGTATCCTATCTTTTAGGGGTATAATTGGAAAACAAACTTTAATATAACATATTTAAAAATCCGTGCCTTCGAATTTTACAAATTTTATCTCGTTAGAAAGGTTATAAAAAACTCTACGCAACAAGTACAAACAACAATATCAAATTTAGAGTTTTTACGAAAATTCGGAGGTATTTATCATTTTAGGCACAATTTTAGAAAATTAAACGTATATTCATTATGCAAACCACCACAAAGGATACATAATACTTTATATAGCAAAATTTTGGTTTATGCATCAAATAATTTTCCGTTGCAACTAATAAAACGATGTACTCCCTCCGTTTCAAGAAAAATTATACTTTCATTTTATGCACAATTCTCGAAAATTGAATGCATAGCCACTACGTAAACCACCACAAAGGATGCATAACATTTCATGCAACCATATTTTGGTTTATATATGGATCGACTAATTTTCCGTTTCAGAAAAAGTGGTACTTTCACATCCTGTTCCGGGAAAAGTGATACTTTCGCTCCGTTTCGGGAAAAGTGATACTTTCGTTCCGTTTCGGGAAAAGTGATACTTTCGCTTCGTTTTAGAAAAAGTGATACTTGGCGTAATAAGTTGACCCTGGAACCATGTAAACCGGGAGAAAGTATCACTTTTTCTGAAACGGGGCGAAAGTATCACTTTTTCTGAAACGGGGTGAAAGTATCACCTTTTCTGAAACGAGACGAAACTAGTCTTAGACAAACCCATCTTCAGTTTTTTTTTCGGTCGGGCCTCCCACCGTGGCAACGGTCGTACTAGTTATATCGACCAGAATGACTAATATTTAGCTTAACGTGCCCAACAAGCCTCTTAGTAGTATTAGAAGATCATTTAAGAATTGTAAAGCAAAGAGTTCACACAAAGGAATCTTTTGGACACCCTAACAAGTTTGATTATGTAACAAGGAATTATCCCGCCCTTTGGATCGCAACTTGACGCGTGAATGCGACCTAGTATATTTTATTCACAGTTGAATGTTTGCATGATATGGTGATGCATATGAAGGTCTTGGTCGAACTTGATTAGGCCCTCCATTAATGTTGCTATGCCTCGCAGGCACCACAAAAGACATAAATGAAAGCTTCATTTATGAAAGACACTGCACCTGAATATGAAAATTGCAGCGACTCATGTGAAAACTAAAAATGTGATCAGTTAAGCTGTGGGAGACGTCATTCTCCATTGATGCAGAACCATTCAACCAGTGACTAGATCAAACAGTACTGAGTTAGATAACATACTTGGATAACAATCCAACTTAATTATCAAAGTTTTAGTAGAGGACAACATTTCTTTACGACAATATAAAGAACACGAAATTAGGGGATACAAAAAAACTAATCGGGGATATGAATTACTTACCCCAACTAATAGTGTCTGCTAAGGGGTGGTTTTAGGTGCAAAAATACTAAAATATTCTCCCTTCAAAATAAAAATCAAAAAACTTAATCAAAAAACAAAATCATATCCCCAATTTCCATCTCCACTTCTTATTAATCTCTTTCAGGGTTAGAGTTTTGAAACCCAAATATTCCCCATTCCCTTTCAAATTCTAAACTCTCCCCGCTCTCTTTCAAATTCTCTTCTCCTTCTCTACCGGCTCCTCAATTTGGAAACGAATTATTTTTTTTTTAATTCGGAAGTGATGAAGATGATGCTGCAAGTGATGAAGACCATGCCGGAAACTGGTGCCGGCATGCTTGATAACTAACATTCAATGCCGTAACTAAGTACCGGCATGCTCAATAGAAATCTATCAATGCCGGTAGTCAAGTGAAAAAAAGATTCAACTTTATGGATACTTTACATCATGTGCCGGCATAAAAATTAAAGCAACATACTATGCCGGAAACCGGTGCTGGCATGCTCGAGAATTAACTAATTGTGCCGGAAGTGGACTGATTAAAACCAGAAAAAAATTTAAAACGGAATATTTTTTTACATCGCAGGAAGTGATGAAGACCATGCCGGAATTGATGAAGACCATGCCGGAAACTGAGTGCCGCATGCTTGGTAACTAACATTCAATGTCAGAACTAAATACTGGCATGCTCGATAGAAATCTATCAATGCCGTAGTCAAGTGGAAAAAATATTTAAGTTTCGGATACTTTACATCATGTGCCGCAAAGAAATTCAAGCAACATACCATGCTTAGTAGTGAGATCGGCATGCTCGAGAATTAACTATCTGTGCAGCGAGTGGATCGAAAACTTAAAAAAATTCAAAATGTAACAGGTTTTGAATTTCGAACTAAAAAAATTTCGGACCCCCGCCCCTGCACCCTCGCATAACGTTCGAAAAAAATAACTCTGTCACCAAGCATAGTTTTCGGGTTGAATACTATGCCGGCTTGAATCAAAATGGGGGATAAGCTCGGTGCCGGCATGGTACATGGTATGAATACCATGCCGGTACGAATGGTTCCGACATTGTATTCATACCACGTCCATGTCGGTACCTAGCTTTTTCAACTACCAAAATGGTGGATTCACAGAAAAAAATCAATTTTTCAACCTCTCAGCAGCAATTCTTTCTTCACAATCATCCTCCATTTTCCCCCAAAAAAGTTCCATCTCAGATACTTTTTCTCTCCTTCTACTCTCACCTCACTCACCCAAAATCAAATAAAAACACACACTAATCATTTATCAAAAATCTTATGATTTTACTAATGATTATTGATTAGTGAGGGGTAGATTAGGCATTATTAAAATACTGAGATAAGGGGTGACCTTGATTTTATATTTGGATCCGGTTTTTGTCCTTTTCCTATATCCCCTAATTCCTTTTTATATCCCCAATTTCGCGTTCAATATTTTTTTTTTATAAATAAATAAGAAACCCAGAAATACTATACTTAAGCAATATACCTGGCCGAAAAAAATACCCTTTATATTTCGCGTTCAATATAAAGGGTATTGTTATCCAATCTATTTGCTTTACTTTTTCTTTGCGCCCGAAAAAAATTCTTATATGTCGATTTTCTTTTATGTCAAATTCAAAGTTTGGATATGTGGTAAACTAACAATCGAAATTCGCATACACCTGCGATTATAGGACGCATGAGTTGGGGCAAAGCCCGGTATATGTTGCCCAGACGAACACACTGGTAACCTTGACAAGCCGTGGTTCCTTATCTCAGTTTTTTATTATGTCCGTTTGTTATCAATTTTCATCCAGTCTGCTATCTCATGCTCAACTCATTGCATCTGTGGTGAGAAAGTGTGATTTATCTCATCAGTTAGTATGTGCCCCTTTTAAATAGAACAGTACTACAATTTTTCTTTTATAAATGTAAAGTTAAATAACATCATTATTCCTTTGATTTATTCTAGAGTAGATGAACTTAAGATATCGGAGGAAACTATAAGATAAATTTCAAGAGAATTAATAATGGCTACATCGAAACAGAAATACTTATATGTGTATGTTTTGATTGCCTTTCCACAGGGCCGGGCCTGATAGGCAAGCAGGCAAAGCCCCACTTGTAGGAAACAAAGGCCTAGGGGCAACAAAAAGCCTTGTTTTCAAGGGTTTTTTTATTAAATAAAACAGAAAGATGGACTGGATTGTTATTATATAAATTTGAAGGGCTGGAAATGATTTATATAAATAGTTTAGCTTTATAAAAACGCTTTTAGGTTTCTTCTCCATCTTTTTCTTTCCTCTTCTCTCATCCAGGCTTCTCCGTTTTCCATCTCGAATCATCGTATGCCAGTTTTACTAATTCACATCATCAGTAAGCTATTTAAAGTAGATAAAAGTAAAAGAACATTTTCTTACCCCTTCGATTATCTTCCATAAATTATAAAAAATTTATTGATCACATTTGGTTATCGATTTTTTTTCATTTTAACTTTTAGTTGTCTATTTTTATTATAACAGTATTCTGTTTGTGAATCAGAATTACACACTAACTATGCGATTTGTTCGAAGAAATTCGCAGCGACCTTAGGCCGCCTTGCATATTAGTGTCATTATAGCCCTATCAATAAGGCCGCACAAGAACCGGGTTGAGAGGACTCCATCGAATCAGTATAGTCGGTACAGGATCCGTACTCGATTTGAGAACAGGGATAGAAGTGGGTACAGGACCTGCCAGGGTGGTACTCTACTGGAACTGCACCATTAGTACCTGGCTAATATGAGATGTTAAGATCTAGATATATCTTTAATCTCAGTCGTCCATACTAGGTATAGTATAGACTATCTATCGAGAATCAGTTCATTCATCTTTTCTTCTTTTTTTTTGTCTCAAGAACAAAGAATGACAAACTGCTTTTTTCTCTGTTTCTCTATCGAAAATCAATCCATTCGATTTGTTCTTCTTCTTCACCATCTCTGACTGAGTAAGGTAACTATTCCTCATCTTCTGAATTGATTATTTAGGGTTCTGAATTGATTGAGTTTTGAAAGATGCAGAAAAGGGTAAGATTATTTAGGGTTCTCAATTGATTGATTTCTTTTCTTGAAATTGCTTTGTGTTGATAGATTAAAGATGGGTCTTCCGTAAATTTTTAGTTAGAGTTTTGTTTGAGGTTTAATTTTGATTTCATAGAAAATTAGGGTTTATGTTCATCCCTAAATCAAGTAGGAAATTAGGTTCTTACATATTAGGGGTTTGATTTATAGGTAAGAAAAACATTATAAAATGTATTGTTCTTGAGGTTTCTCTAAATCTTATATAATTTTATAGTGTCCATATAATTTGGGAAGATTTTGTAATTCTAGCTTGAGAGAATACTATATGAGTCCTTTAGATAGACATTGAGCTCTTTCATTGTTTTGGTTTTGATCAGGTGTTGAGGAAGAAGAAACTGTATCTTTGGTGGTGGTTCATTTTGCAGTTGGCAGTTTGTTTTTGCACATTATGTTTAGTTTAGTAGTTAATTGGTTCTCTGCAGCAATGCAAGTTAGTAGCTTAGATGGATGAACCTCTAAATCTTGCTTGCCTCAAGTTTTGCAACTTTAGATTACTTATGTTTAGTTTGTTATTACATTTTTTTTTATCTCAAGAACTGATATTACCTACTTTTTGAGAGGATGTTCTGTAAGGAGAATGTGAACTTGGGTTAACCTGTGCTCTTAGAGCAGTCCCATTGTTTGTTTCTGGTTCTAATGTGAAATTGAAAGTTGTTATCTCTTTACTTTGTGAGCATTATGCAGTGAATGTATGGTGCAGGCTTTGCCTGCTTTATCTTTTGGTAATGTGATTGTCTCTGCCATTGTAAAACAGCTATGGACATGAAGAAAGGACATAGAATTTCAAGTGTTCTTTAGATTGGAATTGTTGTACATCTGAAATGTCTGAAATTATTACTGTTTTTGTTCTTAGACTTTCTTTAGATTGGTATTTTCATTATCTCAGTCTAACATTGTGTTTCTGTTTAGTGTTTGTTAGATGACCACATCAAATGCAACTCCAACTACACATGCAACTCCAACAAGTACAGCTGAAGTAGTTGAAGTTGGTGATAGCAAAAAGAAGCACGACAAAGTGAGATCTGATGTTTGGTTGGAAATGACAAGGATTAGTGAAACTCATGCTCAATGTCATCACTGCAAGGGCAAATATGCTGCTCACAATGACATCAATGGCACTGCTGGATTACGAAAGCATTTGAATAGATGTCCAAGAAATCCTAACAAGAAGAAAGATTAGTGAAACTCATGCTGAATGTCATCATTGCAGCCATCCTTTTTTGTTTGCAAGATGATTGCATTTCATTTATTGTCGTAGAGACAGACTTATGGAACTGTTGGTTTTACTTTTTAGTATTTTGTGACAAAATGAACTTATGGGAATGTTGAACTTAAGTATGTAATGTTGAACATTGAACTTATAAGAATGTTGTTTTAGTATTTGGTAATGTTTTTCAGATAAAAAACATGTACCGGTCTTGTACCGGACCGGTACCGAAAGTACAGGTACAACACCAGGTACAAGTACATGGACCGGTCCTCAGAATGAGGTACCGGTCAACACCAGGTACAGGGACCGGTTCCACAAGAGAACCGTACCTTACCGGACCTTGTGCAGCCTTACCTATCAAAGAAATAAAACACCTTAGTGTCTCTGTACAGGGGCAAAAAAATTCTAGTTCGCTTCGGGGCAAATTATTTTCAGGAAACGGCCAATATTTTTGCAAATGGATATGGAAGATTATGAAAACAGTGAGAGAAAGACACTTTTGATATGTTGAAAATCAAGATCTCATCAGGGACTCAATATAGAAGATTTTGGATTCGGCCATCCGTTTACAAAATGCTCCAATTATATATTATATATTAGGACTTGTAATCCATGATAAGAAAGAAACACCTTTTGGGAGAATGAAAAAGTTCCCATAAAAAAAAAAGCCTGTGTCCATTGTGTGATTCTATTTGATTAATTTATTTTTTTCATTTAAAACATCAGGTCAACAATATGGAGATATAACGGTGAGTTCTTTAGAAAAGAGAAAATGATCTCTCTGACTAAAGATTCTGATCATTACGGTTATTGCTATAAAAAGAGAAGTTTAGAACATAAATTAATCTACAAAATTTCAACTTTAAGTGTAAACAATATTATACCACTTAAAATGAAGTTTTCGGGTGCGGAATCCGCACACAAACATGCATGAAAATGTTGTTGTATCGTTACCCCCTTCTAAGTATCTTTCTCCTCTACTGACTTCAAGGACTTATGAAGCCAAACATAATCAAAGGATTTTAGGAAGAAATGGTGAATTAGCTTCACATAAATAATGCGTTTTATTACTCTGTTAATAACAAGAGAAAATGGGTCATTTGTCCAAAAAAATTTAAAACACGGTTCAAATGGACAAGTAAAAAAAAATACGGGTGAAATAGCCAAAAAAATAGCAAGGATGAAAACTGGATTCATCCCCGGCTTATACTTAAAAATAGCAAGGATGAAACTGGATGCATCCCGTGTAAAATAAAAATAAGAAAAAAATATTTGAAAATGGACAGGATGAAACTGGTTACATCCTGCCTATTTTTAAATTTTTGTCCATTTAAACAGTATCTTTTTAATTTTTGGCTTTTTAAACAGTATCAAAAGCTAAGTGTCTTTTTCACCCAGGAATTGTTGATTTTGGTCTTTTTGACCAATTTTGTGTAATAACAAAATATTGCTGCTTCAAAAAAAAAAAAAATGTTGCGGTACTGAAGATTATGATGTCATGCAATAGATATTACAACCCCACGGATTTGAAGCTAATATTTTGGGATATGTTTCTCTTATCAAGTTCTACATAACTACCAAAAATGAGCACATTCCGAAATATAAAACCTCACAATCCACCGATCTTAATTTCGACCGCCAGAAACCCGTTGATTTTCAACGCCTCATTTTCGAAGTAGTAATGGTGGTGTTATATGTCTCGAAATACGCTCATTTTTGGTAGTTATGTAGAACTTGATAAGAGGAACATATCCCCAAAATATTAGCTTCAAATCCGTTATGGTTTGATTTTTATTCACAAAAATAACGTCCAACGTGTGAAATAGTGTGATAATAAAAGTGTGAAGGAAACCCTCTCATTATATACTATAAGATAATAATAATCTACCTTGTACATTATATTGACCAATTACTAGATGATCATTTTAGAAGAATTGTGAACTTAAGTGTTCACACATAGGAATATCTTGGACACACCTTAACAAGTTTGGTTATGCTTCATGGGAATCAGAGATGATCATGAACACAGTTATCATCACCTGGTTTGCAATTTGACGCGGTAATGAGACCTACTATATGATTCACCCATTGAACGTTAACATCCAAAAGAATTTACTTCATTTTATCTCATTGTGTAGGATTTAACAGAGTGTAGCCGTCAATATTATTGTAAAATAACTGCCAATTACCTGATACGGTATGGTGATGCATACGGAAAATTTTGGGGCAAATGCATGACGGTTGTTATTCGATCATAAACAAATTGACGTTTTTTGTAACTATGGGTAGATCGAAACTGTGCGACATTAACACGATCTAAATATAATCCACATTATGCCTCGTAACAGGGGAAGTATATTTAAAGAAGAGGGTACAAAATTTAGCTTGCTTGCTTGCTATACACAGGCTTCATTTTTGAATGACGGTTGCTTGCATCGACTATGAATTGAAGATTGCATGGAGTCGTACAAATATTAAAAATGCGTTCATGCAGTCACTTTGGTTCTCCGATCTCATGCTCAATTCCTGATTTAATAACGGGGTACTAAAAGTGTGTCATGTATTTCAAAGTGTATGATAAATCTACTAGCTTATAAACTATTTAAGATTTTGTTTATCTTCGAACGCAAAAAAATGATAAACAGAAATGAAAAAGGAAGCTATAGGAAAACGAGTGCATTTGTTGAGTTTATTTTCGTGTTTGTATACAAATTATGTTAGCTAAGATGTCGGGGGAGATTGAAGGCAGAGATAAAAATAATTAAGACTTGGATAATGACAAGAAACAAATTCACCCGCAAACAGCTAATGTTCATTCAACTGGGAACTGGAACTCGCGAGACTATGGTAATAAAGAATAATAGAACATGCTGAGATTCTGTTAGCTGGGGTTATAACTAATAACAGAAAGGAAAAATTCGGAGTGAAAGGTTATTATTGTGCCGTTCAGTGCAGTTTCCTGCGTTTTATGTGTCTTCGATTATTTCGCCTTTCATATTCTTAGGATTCAATTTTCAACTTAAGTTTTAATTTCAGTTTCTGAAATAACACAATTGTAATTCAAGATTCATGGTGAATCAACATTACATTTGTATTTTGTTTACCGGAATAAATGGAGGTTTCCGTGAAACAACATGATGTTCAAATTAATAATGGCTATGTTATATTTTGGGTTAGTGATCCTTCAAAAAATTCAACAAGATGTGTTCCTTCAAAAAATTCGACCCCAACCCTCACCAAATGAATCTTCAATTGCGGCAATGTACCTGTCATCCCCAATTAGTAGCAGAACTCTGTTTTTCTGGATATGTTGGCGTGATACTTTTACCACTCTTGAGGCGACTAGAATTGAGCCATCTTAAAAGTTCTATCACGAGCTGAGGCGCTCACATCCCACAAATTGTTTTTGGACTCTTACATACTGCCAAGAGACTCCTCACTGGGTAATGAAGGGGAATAAAAGATTTCTAGTTCACTAAAGATATACTTTCGCTTAGTTTACGACGGGACTATTTATGCCTTTTTTTTTCGTAGTTATCTCGTTGTACACATTTTCGTTATCAAGGTTTTTTCTCCATGAATTTTCCTTGTCAAGATCTTACTTAGACAACATAAAAGAGAAAACAAAGAATAAAGTTAAAAGTAAAGGCCAAAGGGCACATACGACTAAATTTTTTTGTGTCCATTTTACCTAGACTCATATATTAGCAAATTACACCCATCCTTTATGGTTTTTGGGCATATGACCCATTTTTCGGCATTGCAAAAGGTGTGGTGAATACTTTTCTATAAATTGTCAAGATTTATTTTATATATATGGTAAAAAGAAAAAAAGAGAATTGAAGAAAGCACTAAAATTACGAGTTCATCCATTGAGAAAAAATATATCCACAAAGTATGAGGTGTATGAATCACTTGAATTTCACAAATTATTCAAGTTTATTTACGTCTGCAGAAGATTCCGGTTGATATGAATCACTTGCATCTCTTTAATCAAGTTGCAAGAAGAAGAAGGTAAGAAAATGTTGATGACATATGCCCTCATTTCAGGCAATTAATGTTTAAGCGACCATTAATAGAATGAGTGCGGTGTTTGTTGTGCGAGTAGAATTTAGAAAATTTATTTCAAGAAATGGTCAAAATGAGCTTTCATGCTTGTCTTGAGTCTATGAATTGCACTAGATAAAATGTTGGAAGACACTGAAAATAGAAAGAGTAAATTTTAAAAGCTAATGTAATAACAACATCTAAGTTGTCGTGTAATTAGCTAATGTTTACTTGATTAAGAATAACAATTCTTGTGGCAGTAACATATAATATTTGATAAAGGCTACTATAAAAACAATAACGATGCCATATAGTCCGTGTAGTGCATGAATGTAGCACATATTTCTTATTCTTATTCTTAAGATGTGACTTTTAGTTTTTATAGTCGACTATTGTAATATAATTCAAGGTTTAAGCTGAGCTTTTTATAACGGAGAGTTCCTAAGTCTCCTTTATCTTTCGTGCGCATTTTTCTTTCCTAATACACTAACAATTTTTTTAAAAAGAATTTCAGCTGAATTTATCAATTATTCAATATGTATTTTTCCTAATTATATCAAAATATATAAAATGAAATAAATTTTCAACACTCTGTAAAAGATAAAAGTATTCAACAACTCATAAGATACAAGTAACAAAGTAATAAATTAGGATTCAATTTTATTTATTTTTTGATAGCATAGAACAGTAATCCATAGACGACTCCTAAATCCACCCATTTAGGACTTTTTACGCTATTATAAGGATAACGGTTCAAACCTCCTCTCTGTAATGGTAGGGAGCACGAAAACCGTTAGACCATGGTTCTCAATTTAAATTCACATCAAACTCAATTGTATTCTTATCTTCAATCATAAAAACTATGTGGGAGCAGAAGTTTCCTTTCATTCACATCAAATGAAAATGACACTTAAACACAACAAAAAAAAACCACCAGAACACTTAATGACACTTAGGTCATAAATTCCATTCCCACCAAAACAACAAACCACAAGTTAAAAACTCATTTTCTATCACACTTTAATTCTAAGACCAGTACATGCCAAGTTCATGTTAGGCCTTCCGTAAAAACTTCAATTTTTTTTTTTTTTTTTTTTTTTTTTTTGGTAATTCAATTTTTATTAATGGAAATCAAGATTACATAGATCTCAAGTACATCAAATTGAGAAAGTAAAAAGAAACAACAAGCTTGTAGCGGTACATGATTGAAAATTCCGACAAGTTAAAGAGAAGGAATTCCAAAATCGACCTAATACAAGAATGTAAGAACCAATAGAATCGAGAGAAGATGGTCTTCATAATATTCATGGACCATTTGATAAATCGTCTTCCTGATGATGCTCCAATGGTATAGGAGTAATTTGCAAATTTGTTGACCGCAGAATAGAGAGTAATCTGAATCCGGCGATGTACTTGAACAAACATATAATCAAGATCAGATAACCATTAAAATAAAAGAGAATCACCATTAAGGTGAAGACAAGAATCACCATGAAGATGAAGATAAAAACTCTCATATCTGTCTGTCTAATAAGATTCAAATCTGATACAACTATAATTTTCTCGATCCGAATATGAAATTAGGGAATTTGCACCCTTCTCAACATGGACGGTTCATTCACGAAATTCAGGAGTAGAGATCAAAGCTACTCTACTGAAGGTTGCCAACTAGTTCTCAAACTTATTTGTTTAAACTTTCGCAAATCATTTGGTGAATAGGGCGATACAATAGGGTGGTGACCCGTGAATAACATTTATGAATTTATCCTTTTACTCATAGTTGACCCTCTCCTTTCGGTGAGACTTTTATTTTTATGCTTTAACTAGCTCCTCTGTTGTGTGCGACCGGCGGAAAATCCCATTTAAATGCTTGTAAGCTGATTTGTTATAGTTAAACATTATCATTACTGAGAACACTTAACGTGGTGGTTTTTGCCTCTCTGGTCATCTGCTCCTTATGTTAGCAACAAATGTTGGTCATAGCTCACTTATCAATTATCATATTTCAAACGACAATATGTTGAGTGCCTATAAGCCTAAGCCTTAATTTCACCTTGGCCAGTCAATAAGTGTATTATATTGTTTGCAAACATAGCATCCACAATCCATGCTTGGTGATTAACAAAGTAATTTGCTGCACTTGCTTGGTGTTCTATGCAAGAGTTGTGTTGTTCAGCCGCATCATTTGCGTGTTCATAGGATCCTCAAATTTTTTCCGCAAAGTACAATAAGTTGTCCACACTTAACTTAAGTTGTTCCAAATGGGCTCATTTCTGTGTAACTGGCCCAGCAAAGCTCAAACTCATCTACTCTTCTTATACACTAGTAGTCTAGTACCCTTTTGAAAAGCTAGGTTCTAACTCATTTTAACATCATCTCTGTTTGGTATGAATTGATCCGGTTTGTTAATTATCTCATGCTTAACTCATTAGATATTTTTTGAAGAAGTGTGAATTATCTTAATCAGTTAGTTATGTGCCTCCCTATAAATAAGTAGGATATAACAACAATTTTATTTCACATCAATGTAAGATAAAGGTTTCCAAGTTAAATAATATCATATCTATGGTGTATTCTGGAATGGACAAACCTAAGATGTCGGAGAAAACTGTAAGAAAAAAATTAAGAGAAATAATAACAGCTAACTTGGAAGAAGAATCAAACGGAGAAGAGGACAGTGGTTCACTTCTTGGCTTCCAAAACAGTGTTGGAGTTGATACTTGTGAAGAGCACGAGTAAGTGTGGAGAACAATGTATCCGTCGATAATCAGTAACCTAAAGCCTTCCATTTTGGAATGCATGTTAGGCACCTTATTAATACATTTTTTCAATTGGTTAACATTTTAATTTTTAAAAGGATGTTAGTAAATCAATACATTTGTTCAAGAGCCCTACACCATAACAGTATAATACCTCATTACATTGTTGCAAGCGTCTTCAAGCAGCTTAGGAAATTAATCCAGCTGATTTGTAGATACAGTGCTAGTTTAATTTATAGATTTTTTTTGAAGCATTTATTTATAGATTCGCTTGACCATTGGCTTATACATTCATTTTAATGTGGCTGTTAGAATCATTAGGTGAAGATTATTTCGGACCTATCAACCAAAGTAGGGATTTATTTTCTTTGGACAAGCGAACTAAATACGTTATGTTATACAAGTGAAATTTATACGACAGACCCGAGCACCATTTTTAAGGACACACTACAAGTTTAATTTTGTTTTCAAGAATTTTGGTGTAGAAACTTTAGCTTTCAAACTCAAATTGCAAATATACCGAATTACCACCCTAGGACTTACGACTTTGTTTAACAGACATATACAGGAGGAAACAAACATTGTATTACTAAGATCTTGACCAACTTGATTAGCCCCAATGTTAAATGGGATGTGTTTGTACCCATTAAAATGGTGCACGTGTGTACGACATAAGCTATTGCATAACGGTGAAATACAGTTTATTGGAGAAGCCCGTATAGTTTATTATAGAAACCCGTCGGTTTATTAAGGAAACCCGTCGGTTTATTTAAGAAAACCATGGGCTTATCGTAGAAGCCCATTCAAGTCTAGCCTATTATAAAATCCCAAAAGAATTATTTTGGAATTCATTTTGAGATAGACACAAATCTTGGGAAAATATACAAGAATATTCCAAGATATACTCAAATTCTCGTGAAGATAGACAAGGATCTTACAGATAAACTCAATCTTATCAAGATATACAAGGATATTTCAAGATATATTCAAATCATATGAAGATACACAAGGATCTTTCAAGATAAACATAAATCTGCGGAAGATAGACATGGATCTTCAAGGATAAGAACAAATCTATGTAGTTATTTTGGATAACTACAAATCTAGGGCTAACTACAACTAGATTTGGTTTTTGCCTATAAATAGAGGCCAAAATCCAACTCAAAGGAGATGAAATTCTAGGTTTGCTAACCATACAATTGTAAACCACACATCAATACAATTTCTCCCCTACGGGGTTCCACCGTGGATGTAGGCACAACTTGCCGAACCACGTTAAATTCTTATGTCTCTTTATTTTTCTTCAATTTGTTTCATAACCCTAATTTATTTAATCATCATCAAATCATGGTGTTTTGTGCCTAAAAGCAATTTTGGGTACTAACATTGGCGCCGACTAAGGGAACTACGAGTAAAGGATCGTGTTCCCCCACAGAGACAAATTGTTTTCAAAGCATTTTTGAAAATTATTGTTTTAAAAATGTTGTGGAAAAAGGTTGCAGAAAGTTCTGAAAGTTATGATTCAAAAAGTTGCTAACAGAGTTGCAGAAAGTTTACAATTTTTTTGGAGAAAGTTGCAGCAAGTTTTCAGAAAATTTGTGATCCAGAAAGTTGCGAACAAAGTTGAGAAAAATTGCAATCCTGAAAGTTGCGAACAAAGTTGCAGAAAGTTTACAACTTTTTCGGAGAACGTTGCAGAAAGTTTTCAGAAAGCTGTGATCCAGAACGTTGTGATCCGGAAAAGTTGCAGAACGTTTTCAGAATGGTTACAGAAAGTTTTCGGAAAGTTGTGATCCAGAACGTTGCGATCCAGAAAAGTTGCAGAACGTTTCCAGAATGGTTGCAGAAAGTTTTCGGAAAGTTGTGATCCAGAACGTTGCGATCTAGAAAAGTTGTAGAAAGTTTCCATAAACTGTTGCGAAAGGGGTGAAGAAACCGTGACAAACTGTTGCAAAAAAGCGTTGCGAAAACCTATCTTCATCCAGCCTCCAGTACACCAGCGATCATGCGCTGACTAATCAGTGCCACGTGTGTCCACATCAGCAACTTTGGTCCATTCAAAAGCTGACACGTCAGCAGATCCGGTCCAGTCAGCACGCGCCCACCACACCAACACAGACTGCCATTGCAGCACGGTGACACGTCAGCAGCCACTCACACGCCAACAACGTTGGTCTAATCATAGATTGCCACGTCATACATTCTGATTCAGTTAGCACAGTGCCACGTAAGCGTTCTGCCACGTCATCACTTCACTCTTTTGTAACAGCTAGATTCGGTGACACATTGCCACGTCAGCGAGTACGGTACCACGTCAGCACATTAATCCAATCAGTCACTGCCATGTCATCATAGAAGGTGACACATCAACAACGGTTATCCAGTCAGCGACGACCACATCAGCATAGGCGATCTAGTAAGCGATGACACGTCAACACTGTCCTGCCACGTCAACACTGCCCGTCCATTCATAGACTTCCATTTCAGCATTTGGATCCAGTCAGCATTCCACGTCAGCATAGTGTGCCACGTCTACGACAGCATGCGCGCTTCGTGCAAATATTGTTTCATCAATAACTTCTTCGTTTTATGTCCGAATTGAGTGATTTTTGGCTCGTTTGAATCGACTTTCGATTCCCTACAGCATGGTAGCAAAAATTTATATATCAGAGAAACCTTTTTATGCACTTGGGACAGCAACATGATCGAGTTCAAGGTTCGTGGATAACAATATGATCGAATTCAAAGTTCGTTTGGTTTGTTGCTTGAGGTTCACAAACAACATGCTCAATAGAAGATAAGCAAAGAAGGAAAAGTTGTCACGTACGACGAAAGGGTCTAGAATCGAGGGACACGCCACACCAAGACAACATTTTGAGGCGATTCGAAAAACAAAAATCATGATGACCTAGAAATAGATATGGCAATGAAAAAGATACCCGATTATAAGTCTAGAGCCATCTAGCAAGTGAGGAACGGATATAATAGATCTATTTACTACTTCATCCGGGGGCGTCTTTGCTATTAAATATCTCTACAGATGTTGGGGGAGGCTAAAGTGTCGTTGACCATGCAATTAAAAGCAACTTGTTTAAAGAAGTCGAACAATAGAAGACATCTTTTTCAGTATCATGGCAAGTAATGGGGGCGGCTAAGGTTGAAGAAACAAACACCGGAGAGAGAAGAAAAAAAGCGAAGTGTTTTGACAGAAGTACTTCAAAAATAAGAGTAAAATGTTTCAATAAAAGATGAAGCAAAAGGAAATATATGACAAAAAGCTATATACTGTCAACATGTACTCTGGAGATTGTCGTACATTCATTATTCGTAGGCACAAGAGATTTGAGTCAGCAAATTCTACGCCAGTACGAGAACATGTGGGCAATCACTGTGCCTAACAAGTTACGGGAGGATCCTGCATTCGAGTAAGTTCTGGCAATATCTTACCAAAGAAATGAATCAAGATGTGCCAAAGCAAGACCGAACTAGCTGGGAAATTAACGTTCCTGGTTAGCTAATGGTGGCACCTGCATTCGAACAAGTGGAAAACAGATAAATAAAATGCTATTATATGAAAGAGAAACAACAAAGAGGCTGGTCACTAACTCCAGGTCAAAACAAGGAAGTGCTAACAGAGAGCGCATCTAAATGTCAAGCCTCACATGCCGGTACGTGCGTAAATTTATATAAGAAATTTTTTAGTACATTATTGGTACATTGAACGTGTTTCCAGTGTGCTAGGCACGCAGTATGAGGTTGCATGGAAATTTGAAGTACAATTGCTATACTTAGAAATGTTGACATAAACCCGGGCACTCCGAAAAGTTATCTACGCTAAATTCGCGGCAAGATGATCGTAAAAGAATGGGGTCATCATAGGAACGATGCGAAGAACATGGCTTATTGAGGAAGCCCAACCGGACTTATTAAGGAAGTTCGGGGGTTTATTAAGGAAACCAACACGTGGGTTTAATGAGGAAACCCACATGGCTTATTGAGGAAGCCCAACCCGACTTATTAAGGAAGTTCAGAGGTTTATTGAGGAAACCAACCCGTGGGTTTATTGAGGAAACCCATATGGCTTATTGAGGAAGCCCAACCGGACTTATTAAGGAAGTCCAGAGGTTTATTGAGGAAACCCACATGGCTTATTGAGGAAGCCCAATTGGACTTATTAAGGAAGTCTGGAGGTTTATTGATGAAACCAACCCGTGGGTTTATTGAGGAAACCCACATGGCTTATTGAGGAAGCCCAACCGGACTTATTAAGGAAGTCCGGAGGTTTATTGAGGAAACCCACATGGCTTATTAAGGAAGCCAAACCGGACTTATTAAAGAAGTCCAGAGGTTTATTGAGGAGTGGAAATTGAACTATTGTCCCTCCTTTGATGGGACTTCATAAATATCCCTAACAGACTTTATAAATGTCCCTAGTGGCATAATTGAAATTTTATCAAAAAAAGTTATTTTCATGGTTTCCATTTTTATCCTTTATGTATTATATACTCAATTCCACTTCTTTACTTCTCAGCAAAACACGAACACAGAATTTTCATCTCGTCGCCATCACCATCTTCATCTTCATCGCCACCACCATCTTCATCGTTCCCATCACCACCATCATCTCGATCGCCTCCACCACAACCAGCACCACCACCTCCGTTACCTCCGCCACCACTATCACCAGATCTATTAAGGTCAATATGTTCTGCTATTGTTAAATTTAAACTGAGAGATTGAAGAACGAAAGGTGAAATTAGGGTTCCTAAGATGAAATTAAGATTGGGATCGAGTTAGATTATCAAAGAATTATCATCATCTTGAGTTCCTCCACCAAAGCCAACACCATCACCTCTGTTACCTCTGCAACCGCTATCAACAGATCTATTAAAGCTAATATGTTATGCGGTTGTGAAATCTAAACTAAGAGATTGAAGAACGGAATATGAAATTAGGGTTCCTATGATGAAATTAAGATTGGGATCGAGTTAGATTAGCAAAGAAGATGAAGTTTTTGTTTGATTTGGGTCACAGTTGGTGATGTGAACTATTGGTGCTATTTTTAATGGAGGTTTGAATCGGTGTTCGAGATCGAGTTCAATATGTTGATGGTGTTCCAGGTATAGCAATTGTCCTTTCAGTAACCTACTTACTTCAGTTTTTATTGGATCAACTACTGTTGTTGATCCCGTTTATTGGATCAACTCCTATTGTTGACCCAATTTTTATTGGATCAACTACTGTTGTTGACGCCTTTTTTTTTAGGTTGGTGGTAATGACTGTATTATAATTATATTTGTGTTTGATGCTTTTGATGGTGGTGGAAGGTATAGTTGTAGTGGTAATGACTGTATTATAATTATATATTGATCTTGATTCATGATGGTAGATGACATGGTATTTCGAAGTAATCTTAATGTTAATTCTCAAATAGAAAGGGATTTGCTTATAAGGGATCTAGGTAATGTACCAATTCTTGGAGATAAAGAAAACAAGATCAGTATTACGGATAACCTCCACACTAAAAGATGTTACGAGTTGTTTCAGGTAGCTCTATTGACTGCAATTTTAAAAATTGTTTGTGGTGTTAGTCGATACCTAATAAAGTAAGCTTCGTATTATTGGAAGTCTTCCATAACTCCCATCATACTAGAGCAACGTTGAGGTATAGAGGGGCTTAATTGGACAGAGCTAATCGAGTTTTCCGTAATGCAAAACTGGTGACATCAAATCATCTTCATATGCACTGTCCTTATGCTTTTGAGGTTTGACATATTTTATAAAAGCATTTCGTATATCATGGCCGATACCAAGTAATATATGCCACCTATTTGAGGCATGGAATTAGAATGTCTTACATGGCAGAGTTTAGGAGATTTGGAACTTAATCCATTGTGCAATTATCTGGAATATATGGAGAGAGCGAAACAACAGAGCCTTTGAAGAAAGGAATAAATGTGTTCATGAGATTATTATGCTAGTGAAGAAAACTATTGTGCGTTTATACTTTTGTACAATTACAAACTAAATGGGATGAGTTGTTTGAACTAATTCATATACTACCATGTTCCACCCCTAGTTAGTAATTTTTGGTACGAGAAAATTTCGGGACGTCAAATGTACGAGTATTATTCGTTTTGACGGAATGTAAATTCGGTCCAATATTAAGTTAACGATTCTTGATTCTGTTATAATTCGGAACGAGTATAATTCATTTTAGAGATACGAATTCGGCACATAAATTTAGCTTATATTATTAACAAATAAAGAAATCATTTTTAACATTATTTCACCTTAGGTACTATGATTTAATGATTCAAAAGAATTGTACATATGATATATGCAATATAATCAACAAATAACATGTACGTTGGTGGTATAGGGCTTAGATTGGTGTATGTATGATTTTAAATTTAAAAAATATGATACAAAATGATAATTTGGTGATGACGTGACAAAGTATCATATGCGTCGTATAATTTGGTAATTCATAAATACGTGTATACTTTGTTTTAATCTGGAAATTCAAAAATTTAAGTCGGTATTCCAAATGTACGAATGATACGGACGGATACAGGAGGTACGAACGGCTCCGCAAATTATACGGGTAGAATTCGCGAACTTGTTAAATGAACTAGAGTTCCACCATAACATTTTTTTTGCCTAAATTTATAATGTTCTGTATAACGAAAATATCCAATTCGAAATACTAGCCAGTTATCTCTTTCGTCCCGGGTGTTGCTAAAATTGCATGCATTAGACACAGGTGTAATTTAATTTTAACAAAGGAAGGATAATATTATATATAAAAGTAAACCTAGACATAAACTTTCTTTTTGAGCTCTTCATCCTCTTTTTCTTCCTCAATATTTCCTTCTTCGTGACTTCGTCTCATCTTGTTGAATAGAAGAAATACTACATCTCTGACATCATTAATGTAATAATAAAAGTCATCTAAAGCTTGTTATTACTGTGCAAAATCTATGGACATTACTGGTTAGTGTTTTACTGTGACTTAGTAGTTATCCGATGGAAATGAAGTTAATTTTTTTGTTTGTTTGTTGGTAATGGAAGTGATTATAGAAAAAATTTAGAAAAACGAACATAAGAATTTGACTTAGATTAAGATTTGGTGGACTAAACTTTAAAACATAGTTGGCTAAATTGTTAGACCAGGTGGACTCTAAATGGCACAAATTGCTTCAACAATAGCTAGTTGAGCTTTTCATGTTAAAATTTTGGGGGCTACAACCAGGTTTAATCAATTGTGGCTCCACCCCAGGATGAATGGCAATGATCATTTGTCATATTTACCTCATATATTATAGAAAATTTCATACATATCCTCTATGTAATTAATATGGGTGTCCAACAAATTTTTAAGATAACACCAGCATCTAATCCAAAATTTATTGGGTCCCAAAAGCCGCATCCGCATCCAATCCATTAATATATGGTTCAGACACCTGCCTCAAAAAAAGGATGAGCAAATTTAGATCCGCGATTTAATCCCAAATGTTCACCCCTAGTCTTTAGACATGTTGATCGTGTTCACCTGTTAGGCATTAATCAAATTTGTGTTAGTCACATGAAACTTGGCCCATTTCAGCATAAGTTGAACAATAACTTATCTCATGTTTGAATATGTGCAGGAAAAGTATGAAGCTATTTATACGCGCTAAATAAACATGATAGACCCAAAACAAAAATTCTTCGTCAATTTGAGGGTATACGATCTGGATAACATCGTTTCTTTCGTATATAAACTTTAGGTGTTAGAGGAAACCATAAGATATTAGGATTAACTATACGAGCACTGATAGCTTTCCGTGGTCATTTTTGAATATACACCTCTTTTAAAACTAAGGTATGAGTGAGGAAAATTAAAAGAATCCAGTGATTTTGGACAGACAGTTTAAATGAACTACTTAAGAACCGCTCATTTACATATGTAAGTGGGCCACCGCCTCTCGGAAAAAAACAAGGGATCGTGATTCGTGAGCGATTTTTTTGGGAGTCAATTTGGTTGGTTTATCAAGAATTTTTGAAAAGAATAATGAGGTAAGGAATGTGGCATGAAATTCATGGGCTTTAGGATTCACCTGCTAACTTGGATATAGGAAAGGACTATCAGGTCAACAAAATAGTTTATGGTTCCATTGAAAATTTTGAGGAGAAAAGAAAAGAAATGTTGATGTTACTAATACCAAAAAAAAAAAAACCCAGAAAATACTAGTCAATTAATGGAAAAGCCGAAAAAGCTAGAAAATATCGTGTTTGGATACCAGAAGCAGAAGTGTTTCCGCTTCTCCAAAATCAGAAGTCGGGAGCATAAATCGGAAGCAAAAACATTTTGCCTCATAAAAGATTAACTTTTTTGCTTCTTGAAGTGATCTGAAATTATGTACCCAAATTAATTTCTGATTTATTTGCTTCCAGAAGTCAAAAACCAATTTCTGCGTGTATCCAAACAGCCTAATATGATTATTAAACAATTAATATCATTCATGTTTATTGATTATACGTGCATTCACGCGGTCATGCTTATCTTATTGTTCACTCTACTATGGGTAGAAAAACAGAAAAAAGTGTGCCCTGTCAACTCGTTATGTGCACAATATAAATAAAAACTAATAATTAATTCACTGTTCCGATTGTACCATCGGCTTTTTATTTACTAGTGTTCGGCACGTACGCAAGTGCAAGCTTGATCCGGGTCAGTACCTTATGGAAACTTATGGTGAAAGCGGGGGTGTGTTTAAAAAAAACTTAAATTACTATTATACCCTCATATTATTTCCTTCTCATCACTTCTACCGCATAGAATAAGGGCAAAATAGTTCAAATAAAACTTGCAGCTTCATACATTGTTCATCTACAGTGCCTAAGGAGTATTCCCTTTATATAATAAAATAGATTTATTTTAAGTTAACTAACATGGTATCCTTGGATTCTTTTGAAAAAGATGAACCGGAGATGTTTGAGAAAACTGTGAGAATTCTTTTCCGAAGCATTGGTAATAGTTTTATGAATTTATTTTATCCTTTATGTTCCAAAAAGTGTCGTGGTCAGTCGAAGGTGTGCACATCGTGTTTTCAGTAAAAAAGATCATGTAATTGGTTGACCAAAGGGAGACCTTCTATAGGGTAGCTCATATGGATTTTGTCTGTCACACTTTTATGGTTCTCAAAATTGAGTTCCAAAAAAAAATTTGATTTTCCAAAATTGATCAATTCTAGATCGTTTTTCTTCAAACTTTTCCAGTAAACAAATCTTAATCATAATATATCTCATAAATCGAAAGAAATATCGAAAAATATCATCCATGATCAAATAATTTCTTGATTGAAACTTCATTGAAAAAAAAATGTTTTCTTAAAATTTTGATTTTTCAATTTTCATAAATAGTACGTCGTTTTTCTTCGAAAATATACCCCAATATAGTTTATAATCACTTTATTTTATATGGGTTGAAAGGAATTTTGATAAATTTGATCAAAATCGAAAAAAAAAATGTTTCAAAAAAACCCAGAAAAAAGGCTCCATGGGTTCTTTTGTAACACATATAACTGTTACAAATTCCGTGACCGAGACCGTTACTAAGAAAGACTCCATGGGTTATTTTGTAACACATATAACTGTTGCGGATATTCTTTTGAACTGTGGTCAAATAGTTTATAATTAATGTATCTGTTGCAAATTTTTTGTTTTTCTTGGGCGACCCCAACTGCTGCAGCAGTAATCTAGTTTTAAATTTAAAATATCATGTAATCAGTTTCATGTCACTAAGGGCCTTTGATTGTCCGTGTACTTGGTTTAAGTTAGGGAAAATTATGCTAAGGCCCGACCCATGGATAACCCATAATATGAGGCCCTTAATTAAAAGAAGTTTAAATCTAGGCCCCAAATTATTAAAAGACATGCATACCCCTACATATATTGTCAAGCCCCTAATTAAATAAAATTTAAAACTAAGTCTCTAATTAAATAAAATTTAAAACTAAGCCCAAAATTATTAAAAATACATGTATTCATTTACAATAATTTCTTAGCATGTGTAACTAGAAGTTACACACGCATCCGTCTAGTGTAATTGAGAGTTACATATGCATCTATCTAGTGTAATTGAAAGTTACACATGCATCTGATTTGTGTATTCAACGTCAACTCCTATTCCAGCGAGACCATTACCACATTTAAGCAATTAGCTTTAATGAAGTTATCTGGAACCTGAAATATAACAACAAGCAATCAGAAGTGCTTTCATCTGATAATCTCAAACATCTCGATCTATAAAATACACATGATACACTATCTTAGCATGTGTAACTGGGAGTTACACATGCATCCGTCATGTGTAATTGATAGTTACACATGCATATGACTTGGATACCTAGCATGTGGAATTTTTTGGTTGCAATTTTGTTCATTTTAGCATGTGTAACTAGGAGTTACACATGCATCTGTCTAGTGTAAAGAGGAGTTACACATGCATCATGTGTAACTGAGAGTTACGTATGCACTCGACTTGTGTGGCGAGAGTTACAGATGCACTCGACTTGTGTAACCGAGAGTTACACACATCTATATAAAGCACACATTTTCAACTATAAAAGAGCTAAGAATCATCACTTCTCACCTCGTTATTCAAGAGTCTAACCGACACCAAAGAATCACCTTCAATCCTTGAGAAAGTGCATATGCAACTTTCTTTCTAAAGAACTACATAACCATATTTCAAAAGCATCCAATCAATGTTACGGAACTATATAAAAATTAAGAAAAATCAAAGGAAAAGATGTTGTGCCACAAGAGCTGTACATAACAATAGCAATTAAGCTTCTGTGAAAAAAAAAATCCCTAATTACCTCATTTGATTCATTTAGCAAAGCACTTATTTCAGAGAGGTTGAGAACCCAGGGGATGTTCAAACTGGAAAGCATCTCAATACTGCATAAACAAAGGATGCGAGTTTTATTTATTCACACATGCCTGAGTAGTATTCCAAAGATCAGACCCAGAATATAGAAAACATGAATGCATGATGTGAGAAGATTAACTACTGTAAATAGGAGTTACACGTGCATTTGAATAGTGTAACTAGGAGTTACAGATGTACCACGATTTGTGGCGAGAGTTACACATCCATATAATGCAAAGAAATGTCGAGTGTCTTACACCTAAACTCGTAAGAAATGTCTAATGTCTAGTGCAACAAAAGTTGTTCAGCAAATCAAGTTCAATAAAGATAACAGTGAAGGTGCAAAACCATACATGTGAGGGATGTATTTTAGGCAGCCCCAAGTCGCCTTGCCTCACATAGAAAATCCAATTACATAGAATTTTGATCCTAGACCCAACTGGTTAGCAAGCTCTTCTACATCTAAAGCAGTACTCTTATCTGTAGGTTTCGATTCGGATCACTTTCTCCATACCTAGCTCTATCAAATTAGCATGAGTAACTGGTGGTTACATATCTAATTAGCATGTGTAACTAGTAGTTACAGTTCTAATTAGCATGTGTAACTAGTAGTTACAGTTCTAATTAGCATGTGTAACTAGTAGCTACACATTCATATAACTTGCGTACTTGTAAAGTCTGAAGGCATCATACTTCAAAAGCTAATAGTCCATACCAATGCTTAATGTTGATGATAAATAAAATGAACCAATACACTATACACACCTGTACTAGTGCCAAAAGAAAAATGGAAACGAATATTGCTCAATATTTTACCTTTTAACAGACACACATGAACCATCTAACTACAGAAATAAGTTATAATGGCAGGTCACAATAAGTTATAATGGCAGGTCAAATTTCATTAAAAAAAAAGTAGACAAATAGATCTCTTAATTCCCATTTTAGGAATGACACTGACCTGGAGTATATTGGCTTTCCAGAATTACTCAAAACAAAAAGTGCTTCTTCAGTTTCCACCAAGACATTAAGCCATCATCTTGCACTTCAAAAATAAACCGAAATGTCCCAATAAATTCTTTTAATCACTGTACAAGAAAAGAATGTCATACTTCCACATATAAATAATGCTTACGGATTCTTAGTAGGTATACGTGCATATGGATTGTGTAACCAGCAGTTAGAAACACAAAGGACTTGTGTAACCTGTAGTTACACATCCATATGACTTGTTTACCCAGAGCATATATGTTATTTCCATTACCACTAGAAACAGGGACATAACATAAAGATACTGACGAATCTTAAACAGTAAAGTCTACTTAATAAATAATATCAAATGACACTTAATCAGCTGAATGTATATGCTAGTGCAATTTAACACGTCCATCCTTAACACCTTCTAGAAATACAACTGGTACTTGTCTTACGGTAGATTCGACTGCAGGCTACGAATTCAGAAATTCCAACATTTACATAGTAACCAAAATATTGGAAGCATGACATCGGAAATGAAGTACCTAACTATAAACAAATAACTCAGATACAACCAGTTAGAAACAACCAAGAATTTTACCTCAAGAGCAAAACACCGGCAAAGATGGCATCTCGAATCAAGTACCAATGATCATCTTCATCGGTTGACTTCTATTTTCTTCTCTGGTTTCTTTCATATATGTCAACACAGATGAACCCAGTGATAAGAATGAATCATATCTCTCTAATTTCTCAGGAAAATACAACAATTGAGGAATCGAACTCTTTTGTAATTCAAGACTGTTTTCTGTTGGTTCATCTATAGCCACAAAATCAAAACACCAAACAAACTAAACAAACAAATAAAGCAGTTCATAAAAAATTAGAACAAAAGGTCAGCAAATCTATAGAGGAACCTAGCAAATAAATAACTAAAAGGGAACTAAAATCAGCTAATTACTCGTGACGACGACCACCACCACTAGCATCAACAGCAGAAACTTCAAATGGTTTATCCAATTTTTTCTTACAATCCCCTTCAATTTATCAATTCTGAAAAACACCACCACTGACTTCAAATCCTCCTCCAATATCACCATCGCCTCCTCATCCTCCTATAGAACCTGCACCTGCACCACCAACACCATCAAACCAGTTCATATGGAACCAAAAATTAAGAGTGGATGAAATTCAAATTTTACCAAATTTTTAGCTTCTGATTCTGCAGATTCATTAGGCGAAACATTGACGTTGTTGTTGATGACTTCCAATGAAGCAACGAGAGTTCGAGATTTTGGAATTGAAAAAGATAACAACAACATCATAATCGATTAGATTCCACATTTATCAATCAAATTTTGAGAAAATATTAAGTAATTTGGAATCGGAGCATAAAACAAACTTACCTGATCATTTGCTTTTGGAGAAACAAGAAAATAAGAATCACGAATCTCTACAGACTCCATAGATGATTTGAGATCTGGCGACGTTACTTTAGTTTCTTAAGGAACGGGTGAAATCATCATATGAGATGGAGAAACAATCTTCATAAACAAAAATCAGAAACAAAATACAAAATCAGTATACGAAGTAAGAAGAAAGAGGTTAAGATAGAGATTTTGGTTTTGTTTTGGTCTCGATCTTACATCTTTGGATTCGTTGTGAAGAAGTTCGTTTCACTGGAGTTTCGTTGTTTGGGAGGTGTTTGAATTGGAGTTTTGAGTAAAGTAAGAAGAAATACGAAGAAGATATAGGTAGTAATTTACAGATCGATTGTGTTAAAATTCTTCTTGGTAGTTTGTTTTCAGAGATCTCTAACAATGGTGCCATGATTTTCTCGATGGAGAGAGAAGTGAGAGAAACTGAAAATGAAAATGAATCTGGAAATGAAACCTATAGCCCATTTCATTAGGTATATGTAGTAAAGGGCATTCTTGGTATTACGAATTTTCCTCAATTCCTAAATTTTATTACCATGCCCTGAAATCTAAAGTTCTGGGCCTAAAAATATTAAAAAGTGAAAGTATGGAGTTGATAGAGGAGGATCCATTTAGTGGGGCTTCTATATATTTGAACCCATATAGTAGGGGGTTCTAGTATTTTTCACTTTAAGTTTACGGTTTACCAAACAATTGATAAATGTAAGAGAAAGAACAGAAACCGCCATTATAATGGTGCACTTTTCTCTATCTAGAGGTCGGTAAATTCTAGTATAGAGGAGGTTCCGGCTAAAAGTGGGTGAGGGAGTGAAGGCCTCTTATCCAACATTATGTAGATTGCAACTTATACTCCAAATCCTTTTTGTAAATTACTCCCTCCGTTCTTAAATAATAGGATGGTTTCTATAAATAGATGTTTCAAAAAAATAGGCTGGTTTCCTAATTTGGAAAGTCAAATGTTACTTTAGTTTTCTGGGACCACTTTTCTTCAAACTTGTTTTGATGACAAGTGTCATGTGGACCATTTCACTTTACTTTTTTTTCCTGACAAGTGTCATGGGGACCATTTCACTTCACTTCTTTTATTGACAAGTATCGTGAGGACCACTTTCAATGATTAGTTCTCTTAGTTTCCTTAATTTTCTCTAAAAACAAAACCAGCGTATTAATTAAGAACGGAGGGAGTATATAGCGAAGTCTTTGCAGTTCCATACTTAATTGTTTTGCCATTTCATATGAGCTTTAACTTTCCTGGCATGTTTAGGGGCGACCCCAAAAGAATTAGGGGCGACACTAAAAGACAAAAAAGGTCATCCAAACGTAAATCTAAGCTACCCCTTATCTTAAATTTTTCGAAATGGCCAATATGCCCTTATATAATCGAGAGCCTACACCATAATCGGTAGGTTAAAGGTGAATCGGTAGGTTAAATTGAAACTATACCTACCGATTATTGTGTAGATACTTCGGCTAATAATCCCTTTTATAATCGGTAGCTTATCCAACTTTTAAGACTACCGATTATAAGGAGCCCCATATTCAACCTTGGACAAATTCCATAGGTTTTGAGGGGTGCAGAGCCAACCATAACCACTTGGCTTGAGCTATGGATGTAGCCATAATCGGAAGCCTAATAGGTTACATACACTACCGATTATAAGTTGCCCCAAAATGAGTTTTTTCTAAAATCCTTCACGTAATGAATTTTGAAATCTACCATAATCGGTAGGGTATATAATTATATAACCCACCAATTATAACGAGCCCCGGATCCAACCTTTGCCATATTTCATAGGTTTTGAGTGTACATGACCCACCATAACCACTTGGTTCGTGTTTTGGATGCAGTGTTAATCGGGAGTTATATATATTACAAAACCATCCGATTATGGGTTGCCACAAAATGAGTTTTTTCTAAAATCCTTCATGTAAGGGAATTTGAAATATACCATAATCGGTAGAGTTAACAACCTACGATTATAAGGAGCCCCAGATCGAACTCTTGCCAAATTCCATAGGTTTTGAGTGTACAGAGCCGGGCATAACCATGTGGTTCGTGATTTGGATGTAGCCATAATCGTAAGCCAAATAGGTTCCACAACCTACCGATTATAGGTTGCCCCAAAATGAGTTTTTTCTAAAATCCTTCATGTGATGAATTTTGAAATCTACCATAATCGGTAGAGTTTATTATTTCTTACCGTCCGATTATACGAAGCCCCAAATCCAACCTGTGCCAAAATCCATAGGTTTAGAGGGTACAGAGCCAGGCATAACCATGTGGTTCCTGATTTGGATGTAGCCATAATCGTAAGCCAAATAGGTTCCAAATTTTGAAATCTTCCATAATCGGTAAATTATCAAACTTATAACACTACCGATTATAAGTGGCCCCAGATTCACCAAAACTTGGATGTAGTCATAATCGGAAGACCAATAGGTTACAAAACCTCCGATTATCGGTTGCCGCATATTCAAAATTTGAAAGCTACCATAATCGGTAGATATTCTAACTTAAATACCTACCGATTATTGGTTTTCCAAGATTCAACCTACGTCAAATTAGCCGTTGTAGTTTAAAACAAATTTAAGAAATAGCCGTTGGAGTTTTGGGGAAAAAGAAAAAGAGTTGTTGGACCCTAAACCTATATAAAGAAACTCATATCTATCAACCCAATTGCACCAAACTCTTTCCTCTTTTCAGTTCTAACTTTGAAAACAAAAACATGGATATTGCTTTTGCCGAAGAAGAAGATTGTGTTATTTATAGAGCGCACGTTGTGGTAACTGCTCATGATCGTGTTCACAAGCTCCACAAATCGGAATCCCAAGAGCATCTATGGAACCGTATTTTAATGGTATTTGAGGCGTTAGATGGTAATCGAATTCAAAGATCATCCAATGACATTAAGATGAGGTTAAAGGAGCTCGATAAAGAGATTGACAAACTTGAAGATGAGGAAATATTTGTTAGGGACGCTTTTCCTTGGTGGACATATGAAAAACGAGTAAGTATCTCTGTAACTCCGACTCACATTAACATAAGTTAGTACAAACTTGTTACTCATTCGTAATTTCAGAGAAATCTTGCGGATCGCCGGTATGTGGACCTCTACGGGAAATGATTTGAACATGAAGGATGCTACAAAATGAAGAGGGACAATTTCTATGGTCACTGGAAGTTATGATCTGTTTTAATACTTTTAAGTGATTGTAAGAGTGGTTTTAAAGTGATTGTAACGTTAAGGTCTTTATGTAATGGCTACAATCGGAATATTATTAATATAACAGCCTACGATTATTTATACGCGGTAGTTTTTGGTTAAATAAGCAACCTATTACCATAATCGGACACTTTATGAGTTAATTGAATTTCCGAATGTTATGTTGTTTGGATACAGAAAACAAATTTTTCTTCACATTGTCATAATCGAAGGAAACATACAAAATAAACCTATCGAATACTATAATCAGAAGTTTAAGAAATTCACCTCGTTACCGAATATGGTGTTGTTTGGTTACAGATCACAAAGGACTTTAGAGTGTCATAATCGGAGGCTAAGGAATCATGTTAGTTCCCGATTATGGTGTTGTTTGGATACAGAAAACAAAATTTTCTTCACATAGAATAATCGTAGGAATAATATAAACTAACCCTACCGATGATAATAATCGGAAGTTTAATAAGTTACATTAGTTCCCGAATATTGTGTGGTTTGGTTACAGAACAAAAATTATTTGTTCACAAAGCATAATCGGTAGGCAACGAAATTCATAATCTTCCGAATATGATGTTTTTTTTTGCAAAATCCCCAGATTCGGTAGGTACATAATATAAATAGCTCCCGATTCTGATAATAAAATTGCAATATCCCCAGAATCGGGAGCTATGTATATAAAGTAACCTTCCGATTGTTTGTATAAAATTCAACAGTTTCATATCTCTGCATGTGATTCGCTTGCGAGTCATCGTTAAATGCATAAAGATAGCAATAAAACCATTCATAATTCATAAAACGAATCATTCACAAACCATAAATATAACGTACCAACTTATAATCCGACACAAACGACATAATCCGACATATCCATAAAGTTAACAAAACACCGAGAGTTTAGTTTTTCCTATTTTCTTTGACTTTGCGAGCTTTACTACCTCTACGACTTGGACCAACATCATCATTGGTTTCATCAACTTGAGTGCTCGATGATGCCCGAGTTCTTTTGGTCACCTTCTTTGTAGGTTTCTTTTGCAATTTTTCCCCGAATTGAGATGCATACTCCTCATTGTCAACGTTATCAATCAACTCTTGGTGCTTTTTTATCTTCTCAATTGACACAGGATCTCCGGACTTTATGCAATTAGTGCACCATTTGGACAAACCTCTTAACCTGTTCATATGTTTTAAAACATAGCATACCATCAAACGGCTACTACTCTGATTTTGACCTATAAAATTAAACTAAATTAAGAAACCAATACGTACCAATCTACCAAAACCCGAAGGTTTCTCTTTGAGGATACTCTTGTACGAATCGGGCTTTGCTTTAAGATCACGGATTACACGAAGATGAGAAACATTCCGGTACCAATCCATATAGTTGGGAGCATTTTCAAAACCTTGTTTGGCTGCCCTTCCTTGGTTGATCAAGTAATGCGCCCTTTTATCCCAATGGAATTTACAAGATGGTGTACCCTTGTAAACCACCGTGATAGAATCTTTTTCAGACTCGCAGTTCTCCAGATCCAAAGTGAAATTGCCATGGATTTTCTCCTTTGGTATACATTGTACAAAGCCGTGTTGTCGCATCACCCTTGAAGCATTATACATCACATATCCTGTGGGGTGCCACAACGGTCCAAAATAAAGGGCCAAATCGGACCGACCCGCGATATGTCCATCAGCTCGGTCTTCCTTGTATGGATCAAAGCATACGACTTGGGCATTCAGTCAGTCCAAAATCTCCCTCAAACGAATCAGTTGCTGCTCCTTCGTCCTAGAATGGTTGTCATCGAGGACGTACTTTGTTCCTCTAGGGTCACCTTTCGCCCACGCCGGGTTTTCAATGGCCAATCCCAAGAAAGGTAAGTGGTCGTAGATCCATGTCTATATTGTCATTTTTGCAAGTATTAGGAAATTGATTCTTCAATGGTAGAAAAATAAAAAAATAACAAAGTATGTAGAGTTAATAAACAATACCTGCAGTAGACTCACGTTCCCGGCCACTTGGCTAATTCCAAGCCTCGACGCCTTTCTCAACTCTTCCATCAACCACGCATGGCATGTCGTGCCCCAAGAGTACTCATGCACTTTATCGAGAGTATCCAGAAGTTGTAAAAGGTTGGCGTCGACCCGATTGCCACTGGTATTGGGGAAAATGACACATCCCAATACACATAGGAGATATGCGGTGGCCGCGTGGTTGACTTTCTCATCCGTTAATGTTCCCTTATCTTCTTTTTCCTTGGTGCCCTTGAACATATCCATCAGAGTACCCAGTTGAACTGTCTAGTTCTATACTTCATACATCTTTTGAACTCAGTTGCTGATGTTTCTTCATCCCAACCCAAACACTTTTTAGTTAGAGCATAAAGTTTGGTCCATTCCAACAGCTTTGTGAACTCAGCCCTAACACCTTTGCCATGGCCATGGAGTCTAACAATCTGCACAACATCATCTGGGGTAATCGTCATCTCCCTAAACGGCATACGGAAGGTGTCGGTATCAAGATAAAGTCTCTCCACAAACACCGATATAGCCACCCGGTCATGTTCCAACATAGAGTTCTCCGCAACATCAGCCAACCCATAATTTGCAATAATTCTCCTGAACCTTTCACATTTATCCTTCAAAGGCCAATCCAGCATTTTAGTTGGTGCGGCGGTCGGTTTGAGTATACGAACCGCATCGGAATGATACTATTAAACACATGACAAGTTAAAAAAAATTTTAAAATAACCTAAAACTATAACCCTTAAAACTATTACGAAGAAAAAGATAATAGTTAAATAAAATGGAAACGATTATTACCTCGGTTTCATATATTTCTTTGGCCCAGGAGTCTTTGAATCCAAATAACAATTTTCCTCCATCCTCCCGGCAGCCCAAGTATTACACCTTCGGAATAACCCGCACCTTCGAGTCTTTGTGGGACAAGGTGTTTTTTCTTTCGAGGAGGATTTTTCTTTCGGCTTCTCCTTCTTCTTGCGCACCACTACCTTGTCCTACTTCTGGTACTCTATCTTCAGGTGCTTCTAGTTGAATTTATGGTTGTGATTGTGGAACACTTGGTTGAACACCTTCTTGAACTGGTTGTGATTGAGAGGCACTTGGTTGAACACCTTCTTGAACTGGTTGTGATTGAGAGGCACTTGGTTGAACACCTTCTTGAACCGGTTCTGATTGAGGGGAACTTGGTTGAACACCTTATTGACTTGCTTGTTGAGTTCCATCTTGAGCACTTGAAGCGGCTTTAGCAGTCCTAGCTCTCCTTGCACTAGCTGTCAGGTTCTGACGCCTTTCCTTCCTTGCACTAGATGAGACAATTGCATCTTCGATTTTTTTACCTCGCCTATCCCTAAACAACAAAAGAAAGTACAACAGGTTAGTAAACTATATAATCGGAAGTTAATGTAAAACCAACGCTCTCGAATATACATATTCGGTTGGTTGAGTTAACCAATTGCCTCCGATTACGCTTAATCGTAAATATCAGTTCACCTAAAGCTACCGAATACGTATAATCGGAAACAAAAGAAAATTTTTGGTGTTCGAATATGTTTATCTACACACAATAATCGGAAGCTAAATTTCAACATAACCCTCCGAATACCAATAATCGAAAGTCATAAAAAGTCCACCCTTACGAATGCATTACAATCAGAAGCCTCACAAAACTAATTTCTACCGAATATGCATCACTTTGTGTCCAGAAATTACTCAAGTGGTTCAGCCTAAACAATCGGAAGGAAATTACAAAATATATCACCCGATTATTGCATCTTTAATACTTGTTCTTCCCTAGTATATTCGGAAGGCAAAAACACAATTAACTTCCGATTATGATCGATTTAGGCCTCAGTAATGAAAAATGTTCTATAATCGATAAGCAACCTAAATATTTACCACCCGAATATGACAAATGTTCTCGTGAAATGAAGAATTCGACCACAATAGGAAGTTTAAAACAATAACTAACCTACCGAATCTGGGTAATAACCGAAAACCCGAAAAAAAAAAACATGGATTCGTCGAATGAAGCAATATAAACCAAATTAATGGTAGAATCTTACCTAATCAGCGCCATTTCAAGTTGCCTGAGAATTTGGCTATCAGTATCGCCTACATCAGGGACTTCATCTTCTTCGTGTTCTTCGGGTTCGTGAGTTAAAACCTCTTTATTACGGGCATGCAATCCAATATTCGGATCCTCACCGCGCACTACGTTTTTGGTTCGAGCTTTCTTACGTTCCTTTTCTTTCATCTTTATAGAGAATAATCGACGATGATTCGGTTCGATGATTAACGATGTATTATGCGGAGTTGAACGAGGGGGAAAGTTTTCCTCTCTGCAATCGGAGGAGGAGAAGAGGAGTTGAAGTTGAAAACAATTGAAATGAAATGAATTTAGGTTGACATTGGTTTTATCTGTCAAACGGTTATTAATCGGTAGGTAATACCACCTCATTAGCTACCGATTGTTGAGTAGCCCAAAATCGGTAGAGGGGTTACTTATAACCTACCGATTATTGGAAGCCCCAAATTGAACCTTTGCCAAATTCCATAGTTTCAAGGTACAAAGCCGACCATAACCATCGATTCGTGTTTTGGATGTAGCCATAATCGGAAGATAAATAGATTACCCAACCTCCCGATTATAGGTTGCCCCAAAATGAGTTTTTTCTATAATACTTCATTGCAGAAATTTGAAATCTACCATAATCGGTAGGAATTGTTACTTTTACCATCCCGATCATGGGAAGCCCTAAATCGTTAGCTTAGACATTTTTTTATTCGTCCGATTATGTAGGCGCCCCAAATTTCACCATTGCAAAATTCTAAAGTTTTCTTATTTCTATACTTTAACAATCGGTAGTCTCGTGAGGTTCTTTTTCCTACCGATTGTTATAGAAGCTTTATACGAGTTTGGCACAAAATCTT
Source organism: Papaver armeniacum (assembly GCA_023531295.1). NCBI lineage: Eukaryota > Viridiplantae > Streptophyta > Magnoliopsida > Ranunculales > Papaveraceae > Papaver > Papaver armeniacum. The sequence continues at coordinate 113,165 of JAJJWW010006476.1, forward strand.
AATCGGTAGTATAATATCGTTACTAAGCTTCCGATTTCTTTATAATAATCGGGCACAAAATAGCTTCCGATTATGTAAGGGCATAAACGTATTCTCCGTGTTTTTGGACATCCCTTAACGGTGTATATGGGTTGGGAATAAAAAAGTCGCCCCTGATTCTTTTGGGGACGCCCCCTAAAAATGCCAGGTTAACTTTGCCATTTCTTAAATCAATTGTTTACAACTTGTTGAAGTATGCAGTTTTACCTTCTTTTGAGATCAATAATTACAACCAACACAGGCGTCTTAATCTAGTAAAAACTAAAAAGTAAACAATTAAAAGGGAGATTTATTATGAGCTGCCCGACTCAGATTTGACTGGTAGCTCTGACTCGGACCAAGGTAGACAGTTTTTCATATCCTCTTTACTTGGTGGCTCGGCTCAAAATTGTACCCATTTTCCATCCAAACAGATTATCCAAGCGACCAAAATTCTAAACTAAACCCGCCAGGGTCGATGTAATTCCCAAAATAATTTACTTGATATGGAAAAAAATATAAATCGAGACTTCTATTGTTATGAGTCATGCAGGCTGCAGCAGTATTTGGAAGAAGAAAAAACCACAAATATCCGGAGATGTTCAACAAATACCACCATACGAGTAACTACTAGCATGTGCATTTTTGAAGAATGCAAATGCAGCCGAGTCATAGAAACAAAAAAATCAACGATTGTGTGAGTTTTATTTTAATTTGTGAGCATTTCGTGATTTGTATTAAATGAATCATGCCATTGTGAGATCGATCTAAAATAAAATGAAATAATAATAATCATGCCATTGTGAGAAGTTCCATAGGCATGTGGTAGCTTGATAGGATCCCCCGCGCAAAGTTCACACTTTCATTTGATAAGGTCGGGAAAAACAATTTTATTGCGCTTATCCCTAAGAAGGCGGGTGTAGAGGAAGTAAAGATTTTCGGCCTATCGGCCTTATTGGGAGTGTGTACAAAATCATTTCAAAGGTTTTGGCGGAGCGTTTAAAGGTACACCTTCCTACTCTAATCTCAACAACTCAATCTAGTTTTATTAAAGGAAGACAAATTCTTGATGGATTATTGATAGCAAACGAATGTGTGGATTCTAGACTTCGTCAAAAATCACCAAGGGTTGGTTTGCAAGCTTGATTTTGAAAAGGCGTTTCATAATGTGAATTGGAATTTTTTAAATGAAGTCTTGTTCAAAATGGGGTTTGGTGGTGTTTGGAGGGCTTGGATTAGAAATTGTATAACATTCTCAAAGTTCTCGGTTCTTGTTAATGGATCGTCTTTCGGTTACTTTGGTAGTGAAAATGGACTTCGTCAAGGAGATCCTCTTTCTCCTTTTCTCTTTACTATTGTTGGTGAAGTTTTAAGTTGTATGTTGAGCAAAGCACAAAAACTTGATCAAATCTCGGGTTTTTCGGTCAAGGAGGGGGGAACAAAAATAAATCACTTGCAATTTGCCGATGATACTATCATTTTTCTTGATGCTAAGAGAGAACAAGTCGATGCCCTTCGTTACCTTCTTCTTTGTTTCGAGTTAACTTCGGGTTTGAAGATAAATTTCTCTAAAAGTAGCTTATTTGGGGTCGCGGTCGAGGAGGAAGTTGAAAATTATGCTAACATGCTAGGATGCAAGTTTGCAAGTTTTCCTAGCATATATCTTGGCTTACCTTTGGGAGACAAGGTAGGAGGCACTCATAAATGGGACAAAACACTTGAAATTTGTGGGAAAAGAGTTACTTCTTGGAATGGGAAAACAATAGCAAGAGGAGGTAAGTTAACTCTCATCAAAAGCATTTTACCTAGTTTACCCATTTATTATCTCTCTATTTTTCTTGCTCCTTGCTCCATAACTAAGAAAATTGATAGAGTTGTGAGTAATTTCTTATGGGATGATCAAAATAAGAAAAGAATACACAATATTGGGTGGAAATTGTCTTCAAAATCAAAAGAAAAGGGTGGTCTTGGTATAAGAAGAACTAAGCAAGTGAACTCGGCTTTGCTCAAAAAATGGTGGTGGCGCTTTGGTGTAGAGAAAGATGCGTTGTGGAGGAAGCTCATAGTTAAAAAGTTTGGCGAAACATTTACCGGTTGGGAAACTCTCCAACCCAAACGATCGAAAGGTGGTAGCTTGTGGTTCAATCTTACTAATATAAAGAAAGACACAATTGTTTGGCGAAACCTTATTTTGGTGAAGCTTTTTCTTTATTACCAATATAACCTCAAATATCAATTTACAATAAAATAAAAGTTAGGTACTGTACGTAATAGTGCTACTGTGGAAAGGATACATCTGTCAAATGTCAAATAGGTACGCAGAGGTTTTAACATCGAATCCTACTGAACACAATTTCGCTCACTATTAGCCTTTGTGTTTCCCTCTTCTTTGTTTTTCTCGATTGACGATGACTCGCCGAAACAAAAACAAACCAGACCAAAAGTATCGAGGAATTTTGATTTTTGATTTTTCCACTCTCTCGAATCCTTGAGTCCGTGTGATTCATTCAAAATGACGACATATCATATCGCTTTGTGTTTCCATGCCAACCCTCCAACAAAAACCGTTCGTGGTAATCACCGAAAGGGGAATTCAAGAATTGAAACCCAGAACGTGAAATTTGATTAGATCACCCATGAAATTTTGAACAATTAGAGTAGCTAATTCCAGAATAACTACTTCCACTGAAAAAAGACTCGGATCAAGTTCGGCGAGAAATCTTAACTTAGTGCACATTAAATATTTGTGGAAATTCCTTAATTTAGTACGTGTGTTCCGGAAAGATTAGCATATTGCACATTAGGTGTTTGTTGAAATGTCGTTTTTTTTTTTTTTGAAGTATAAATTGAAATGTATAGTCATGTTCATTGTGATCCAACTATAGAAAAACCACTTCCATATGTTCCCCCTACTGTGTATATGTATATTGAATTGTTATCATGGGCTGACACTTGACATCATTGCCGACAATGTATGCCGAACCTCCTATACAATTGGCTTTGGTAATTAGCTAATTCTGATATATTATTCTTTTAAATATAATGGGTTTTTCCAATTTGTGGAGTTATGCAATGAAAAGTTTGTTCTGCATGTCTCATTGTTAACTGTATAAGCATGAACAGTCTGTTTTGCACAAAGTTATGAGCATTAAGTTCGACTGAGTACAATGTACGCTCTTAATTAGTGAGTAATTTTGGGTTGTTGGATGGTTAACTCTATGTGGCAGGCGCATTGCGCGTGCGATTTTATTAGGGTGAGTTAGTTAAAAAATGATTTGTTCTATCTCTTTTTGATGGAGAAGAAACTAATTAGATTCTGACCCAGGGTTGGATTAGTTTAAGATAAAGGAGGATACAAGTGGGTTTAGATTTGGGTATTTAGTAGAGATTGTAGATGAAGTGATATTGGAGCAAGACTATGAAGAAAAATAATAATTTTGTAGTTGTTCTGCAGAGGAAGAAGAAGAAGAATGGACAAATAAGGAGGACAAGGAGGAAGAATCTGTGATATTAGGTAGGGATGAGGAAAGGTAATGAATTTTCCTTGAAAATGTTCTTCAAAGGTGTATCTATCCTTTAAGGCATGTGATTTGGGGTCTGGGTTTTCAGGGAAAACTTGATTTTTCTGTAGAGCAATCAGTTGCTCAATATTTCCTTTGATGGATGGTATGGTGGAGGCATTGGACAACAAGATTCGTCCTGCTGTTGCTTTTACAGCTTCTGAGATTGTTTATGATCAAGTAAGTTATTCTTCCTTATTACCAATTTATGTACATCTGTGTTCGTCTATTTTGCTGTGTGGATCGAAAGCCATTAGTCCCATCAGGTTGTCAATTGTGCACCAGTGAAACCAAGTTACTTGACCAACATTTGATATTATAGATGCAGCCAAATTTATCCTCAGATTTGTTAGCATTCTGGCATGGTGTTTCTTCCTTAACGTTGAACGCCACTTTGACAGATTGTTCGTGAAGAAAGACTTGAGATGTTATTGTGTGGGTTGATTTGGTTGCACTCGGGATATTATTGGGATGAGATGTTGTTGGTTGATGCTCCATATTTTTTGCTTGCATATAATAGATAGTTTGTTCCATATTATAGATATTATAAACAGTTGGTTACACATTCCAACTCAATTTAGAAAAGCCTTTCCCCGAGGAAAAATTGTATCAGACTACCAACACAAGAATATTCAACATAGTGCTTCCCTAGCTATATCTTTTTAAGTTTCAGATATTTTCTGACAGTATTCATGATTTATACTGAAACCATGCAAGCAAACTGAAATGTTTATGGTGTCATGACTATATCTTTTTAACTGTTGAATGGAGGTCAGAAATACTTTTACGCATGGAGGTGTTTTTGTTGTTACGACTTGAAACAATGTGAGGAGGCTTTGCTGAGCCAATGAAAATTTCTTCCTTCCATGTTGCAATTTTTTTTAAGTGGGATTTGCTTTTGTTGTTTTGGTCAGACATGCTTTTTGTTTGATTATAGAGATGATAGTGTTGATGGCGTGCACAGATTGCATATATTTATTAATGTAAATGTGCTCAAATTAGGCATCACATCAGCTACTCTTTTCTCTCTTAAATTTTAATTCCTATACTCTGCCACTTTTTTTTTTTTTTTTTTTGGTTTTGATACATTGCGCCGGGTTTAAGGAGAACCCAAAACCTTACAAAGAAAAGCAAAAAAGAAGAAACAAAGAAACACTATTTCCTGACATAAATTTTCCTACTCCTATCCTCAGATAAAATCTCCTGCATCTCACAATCAAAACTGTCTGGGCTAATGACAACAAACTTTTCACTAGGGTGCCTTTTAGCTAGTAAATCCGCTGCTCTGTTAACTTCCCTATAGATTTGAGAATATCTAACAGCCTCAAACTCTTTTAGCAGATGGAGAATTCTTCTCCAGATATGCAGAACACACCAAGGAATACTCTCACAGCCAGAGAGCATCCTATAAACAGTCTGGGAATCTGTACTGATGTGCAGTCTTTTGCACTTATAAATCCTAGCCAGAATCAAACCAGTCTCCACCCCTTGCAGCTCATGTGCAGTAACAGGAGCAGGAACAGAACCACTACAAGCAGCAGCAATAGTTTGACCATGATGGTTTCGAATAATAGCTCCACTTCCTGCAGTCTCCTCCTTTCTAGACCCATCTATATTGACCATCACCTCATCTTCAGAAGGGAACAACCAAGAACAAGTCACAACTTTAGCAATTTTGAACTCGCAATCGATCCCCCATGAATCTTCTGATATGAGGTTGATCAAGAGCAGAAATTTTGGTTGCAATACATTTAAGTCTAACATCCAAGCAGATAAGATGACTAACCCCATCAGGTCCCAGCTTTTTAGCAGTGAAGACTCTGCGATTCCTCTCCCTCCACACATGATAAACATAGCTATTGAGGCATAGCTTTCTAACTGTTGCAATAGCCCCATTTCCAGTGAAGTTATTAAGACACCACATAATCTCAGCATCCCAAGAGTTAGCAAGCTCTCTGATCACCCCTAATTTGATAAGCAATCCCACCCAGATAGATCTAGAGAAGTATACTCTGCCACTTTATCCCCCATACCCTGCATAATTTTTGGACAATTTGGTACAAAGAAATATATTCGTCTTAGTTGTAAGACTTATATGTAAGGTTTTTAGACTACTTGATACTAACTTACTTTATATGCAGGTAAATGAGGATTTGGGGTGAGAATAATCTCACAGAGGTAACCAGACAAATTATAAAAACCCAGCAGGCATGGCTTTCCGGAAAACAGAGGACAAAAGCATCAAGAGATATCAGAGAGAAAATCATAAACATTTTTGTATCGTTATTATTAGACCCATTACCATATCTCAAAGGCGTGTATTCATCATATTATATTCGTGCGGTTGCAGTTGTTTTAATGGTGAAACTATTCTGGCGAGTTCTGGATCTATAGATCAATTAATTCACCTTTGTACTTCACGTGAGGCTAATTACTATGATGAACGATGCCATGGTGCCATGTGATGGTGGTGGGACTTCTGGTGGTTGCATGAAATGAATGGCAGGCGCATCGCGCGTGCGTGCTATACTAGTATCTATAAAGAATTTGAAGATTTCAACAAAAGTATTAGATTCAAGATTGGAGCGGGTAGAGAAACTAGATTTTGGGAAGATTTTTGGCTTGGTGAAGGAAGATTATGTGATATGTTTCCTTTGGCTTATGAAGCTTCAAAGACCAAGGAGTTTGTTGTGGCTAGTATGTATGAAGTGAGGGAAGGTGGTGTAAGGTGGGCGTTTATGTCTAGACAAAGATACTCTCAAACCATTACAAGTGAGGTGTTATCTATATCAAATCTTCTTTCTTCCATATGCCGGATTATCCAATCAATGTTGTTTGGAGTAATGAGTACCCTCACAAAATCAATTTCTTTCTTTGGCTTCTTTCTCATGATCGAGTAATGACGGCGAATAAACTCTTAAGAAGAGGTATGGATGTCTCTAGTGTATGTCGTTTTTGTGAGGAAGACGATGAATCAAGTTCACACTTGTTTTATGGTTGTTGGAGAATCCGGAGAATATGGGACTACTTTGTTGAAGGGTGCCTCTTTGGATGGTCATACGACCCTAATATCGTTACATCTATGGAGGCTTGGAAGTTTAATTGGGGAGATGAAAGACTTAGTCGAATATGGAACAACATCCCGGTTGCAATATGGTGGTGTATATGGAAAGAACGAAATGCAAGAACCTTCGATAACAAAAAGAAAACTTTAGCAAGCCTCATTAGAGATATCAAATTACAAGCGTTCTTTTGGGCCGAATCGAATACAAATATGTTAGAGCTTACTGCAAATATGGTGATTTCTTTATGGGATTCGTTATACCGGTCTCCGTAATATGGTTTTTCTATTTGTATCTTTCTTCTTGGGTAGCCGAATCCCCTTTCGGTTCCCCTTTTTTTGTTCGGTTGTAATCATTGGGTTAAGGTATCCCTAAGTACCTTTTTTTTTCAATGAATTTTCTATTTGACCGATCAAAAAAAAAAGGTCAGGACGCTCTTCATTTCCCTTTTCAAAACTGATGCTTAATTAATGATAATCTATCTGTTCATGCTTATCTCATTATTCACTACTACGGTCTATGGATGAAAAAAGTGTGCACTAATGATCTTGCTATATATGTGCGCTATATAGATAAGAATTTGCAATACACTATTCAGATTTCCTTGGAAGTTTTTTTAAAGATAATTTTTTTTTGATCGGTTAATAGCAGAAATTCATTGAAAAAGAGGTACTTAATGGGTACCTCAACCCAATAAATACAACCGATACAAAAAAAAAGGAGATCGGATTTGGAATCGATCACCCAAAGAAAAAACAAAGAACAAAAAGTCAAGTGGGAATAATAATGAACCAAATCCAACTCAAAGCGGCTCACAAAAATACGAGTCCCACAAAGCTATTACCGCATTAGCCGTTAAATCCAATATTTTCGTGTTTGATTCCGCCCAAAAATAAGCTTGAATCTTAATATCTCGAATAAGACTTTCTAAGTTTCGCTTTTTGTGATCGAAGATTCTAGAGTTCCTTTCTTTCCAAATGCACCACCATATCATGACTCCAAGTTTTTATAGTTTCGGAGATGTTACTATCGTAATTCCAATTGGAGTTGCATCCTTTGGAAAAATAGTCCCAAACTCTCTTTGTTCGCCAACAATCATAGAATAAATGAGCACTTGTTTCATCTTCTTCTTCACAAAACCGGCACACCCTATCCACATCCATACCCCTTCTAATAAGCTTGTCCGTCGTCATCAACCTTTCACGGTATAGAAGCCATAAAAAAAAGTTTACTTTGTACGGATAATGTTGACTCCAAATAATCTCACTTGGAAAGCTAATATCGCCTTGGTCGCAAAGAGAATCAAACCCTCATTTAACCGTATAAGTATCAACCGTATTGTTTCTATCCACCATCCACAATCTAGAATCTACGACCCTTCTTAAATATTCCCCATTTCTAGCAGTGAGTTTATGGAAGCAATCTCCCTCATTATGGCTTGAGCATATCTACTTCGAGACATGAACTTCCATTTGATGCCGTTACTTGAAAATTCATATAACGTAGCCACCACTTTCCCTTTTGTTCTTGAAGCTTCAAATGCCAATGGAAAAGTATTGCATAAGACGGCATCTCCAATCCAAAAATCTTCCCAAAATCTAATTTTATTTCCCGCACCGATAACTAAGACGGTTTATTCATCGTATCTTGAAATAGATGAACCTGAGATGTTCGAGGAAATTGTTAGAATTCTTTTTCCGCGCATTAGTAATTCTTTTTAAGAGGGTGTCTTTAAAAAGCTACAAACAAGCTAAGGTGTGTACCTAGGATAACAAATCCAAGGCTACTTCTAAAATATTGTACTATTAGTTTTCTAAATATACACGACGTATTGAGTTTTGATGTGTATCTTTCTTCTAGGACCAGGGTCATGTAAGCTGAAGTTATCCAAACGGTGGTTGGATTTCAAAAGAACGCGTAATTGGATTTCAAAAGAACGCGTAATTGGGATATGGAAACTAATTGGGGGATATAGCTAAATGACAAAATAGGGATCCAAATATCCTAGCTGGGTTACCCCTTATATAATCAAATTATTAATTCCTAATCTAACCCTCCCTAATCATAATTAGTTATTAATCCTGATTAGTAAATATTAATGATTTGGGGGATATAATTAGTGTATTTATGTTTATTTGAATTTGTGTGGGTTAGTTGAGAGTAGAATGAGGGAAAAAAATTTGAGTATAATTTTTTTTTTGAAAATGGAAGATGATTGTGATGAGAGACTTACTTTTTCTTCTTGAATCTTTAGCTCAATTACAACAACAATCATATCTTCAATCTTCGATTAATGATAACAACTCACAATTGTTGTATGATGAACCAACACCTTTGAATCATTATTTTCTTGACCATGAAATGTTTTGTGAAGAACCAACTCAAGAAAGTAAACATGTTCAAGCATACAAGCAACCCCAACACACGAGGTAATGCTTCAAAGAGGTCGAAAATTTGATTTATTTTTTTTGAAACCGCCATTTCGTCTCGAAAAAACCTTAGTACCGGCATGCTCGTTGTATGAATTCTACGCGGTATCATTTAACCGCATTGTATTCATAGATATTTGTATTAGGGACAAAATATCCCCCACTTGTTCAAGAACATACCTACGTGGTATTCAAACCAAGATTGTATGCCGGTACACATTTATACTTTTTACCTACCAGCGAATATTCTAAGGAATATTCAAACCGGCAGTGTGAGTACATGACACAGAATGCCGGTTTACGATACCGGCATAGAAACTTAAATGTCGAGGATGCCGGTTTTACATGAAAAACATACAAAAGCTAATGATATTTTGAACTTAAATACCGGCATTTGTTTCTTTCAACTTCCTCTGCCGGAACCTAATACCGGTATAGTGAGTCAATTACCATTTATGCCGGTTCTTAATCCCTATAGCTTACTTTACTTATCGATAATGCCGGTTTTGAACTAATCCAATTTTCTTTTCATTCATTCCTTAGATTGTTACCTACAACGATCAACCAAACTCCAAACCACTCAATAGGGATACGTCGGAGTATCTTTGAAATGTCGCGGGTATGTTACCAAACAATACTTTCACCTAGTTTTTACAATTTTATGTTGGGATTTGCTTGTAATCTCCATAATGTTGTCCTTATGTAGGGAATAAACTATGAAAAGGAAGCAATTGCTTGGGCAAAAGCGACGGCTCTTAATAACATGTGTGTCTTAGTGAGGAATTCCCAACGTTCAGATGTTCGTTTTGAGATGGTTTGCGAGAGAAGTGGAAAATATAATGAGAAAAATAGCCATAAGAGAAAGGGTTATGCATATGAAAAGAAGACTAAGAGGGTATACAAGACGATTACGGAAGGATGACTGCCCCTTTAAGCTTGTATTCTATCTAAGAGGTTCAAAAGTAGAAGAAAAGAATGGGAATGTAAGGTGTGGTTTGGCCGTCACAACCACCCCGATCCGAAAGATTTTGAAGGTCACTCCCTAGTTGCGAAGCTAAAACCTGATCAATTCGAGGATGTAAAGATGATAACCAAAGCATGTATCAAACCAAGAGTGATTCAAAGAACCTTCAAGGAAAAGGATAAGACCAACGTTTCTTCACTCAAGACAATTTATAGCGCACAAGCAACCATTAAAAGGTTGGAATGGGAAGGGAGGAGTGTTATGCAAGAATTTGAGAAGATAGTTTGGGATCACAATTACACGCGTATCATTAAAAGAGGTCCGGACCATAAGCCGCTTCAAATATTCATTTCGCATCCTTTGCTTTCACAATTGTCTCATACGTGTTGTGATGTTCTTATGATGGACTGTACCTACAAGACAAACAAATACAACATGCCGTTGTTCAACATCGTGGGGTGGGGCAAACATCGGACAAGGTAACATTCACATTGGCTTGGTGTTTAATGGAAAACGAGAGGGATTACAATTATCATTGGGCATTGTGGCAATTGAAATTATTGTTCCCGGAAAATCGTTTTCCGAAGGTCATCATAACCGATCAATTTGACGCACTAATGAATGCCATATCCGACGTAAACCGGATGCACAAAATTTCCTATGTACATATCATATAGGTGAAAATGTGAAAAAACATTGTCATGCTTTGTTTGAACCCTCTAAGGCTGATATTAAGAAGAGAATGGTTGATCAACTAGAGGAAGATGTTCGAAAAGAGAAACTATCACCCGAAGAAGAAGAAAATGAAAGAGGAAAGATTAAAGAGCGAGTCGACAAAGAACACGATGAAAATCATAAAAGGTGGTTGGAATTTCTAAAGGATTGGGAGAAAGTTTATTGGTCTCTTACCGAGGACATGTATGAAAAGAGATTGAACAAGTTTATTGCCAAATATAACGAAGTGTATCCAAGTGTCGTCTCATATTGTCGGGATAATTGGTTGGATAAGTTCAAGGAAAAATTTGTGCGTGCGTGGAAAAATCGTTATAGACATTATGGCAATGAAGCAACTAGTATAGCTGAGTCCTCTCATGGGATATTTAAAGATCTCATCCAGTCCGGCCAGGGAAACGTGGTTACGGTCACCGAGGCAATGGAGCAACACTTTAAGGCCGATATCGATAGGATCAAGAAGGATTTTGAGAAAAGTTCAATGGAAAGGATGACTCAATTTCTTGAACATACTAAGTTGCTCCAAGGAATAGAGTTTAACGTCTCTCGTTGGGCAATAAAACATATGATGAGACAAATGCAATATGAGAAAATTTACTAAATCCGGGTGATGTGTGTATTTGTCCCGACATGTCTTCATTGGGGCTTCCGTGTCGTCATATGCTTGTGAAGTATGAAGAAGTGATACCTATTGATGTTATTGATCCTTTTTGGAAGCAATTATCTTTCGACCTTCCCCTACGAAGCTCCCTGGGACAATCACCATGGGATACAAAAGAGGCTTTAGAATTTTATGAAGCTTACTCACGTGGCAACTCTGGCTAGCCGACAAGTATTGTTGAGCCAACTAAGACTAATTACACGGCCATGGATAGCACAAAGTGAAGAGCCAACAAAGGGAGATCCGCGGGTAGACCACAAACTAAAATTGCAAGGAAGAAACAAAGAAAAGAGTTAAAACAAATGACTCGACGTGAAGAGGAACTCGCGGCAACTAAAAAACGAGATGTATGTGCAAGTGAGATTTCGAATAAGATTCGCCGAAACGCCCGTTCCAAATAAAAGGGGTAGGCCGAGGAAGGAACCGATATCAAGTCAACAACAATCGACAAGTTCCGAACCTACACCCATTGTCGATGTATCGGAGGTTCAAAGGAAAAGGGGAAGGTCGCCAAATGTACCAACATTAAGCAACCAAGGAAAACAAGGTGAGCATTCCGAACCTACACCAACAGTTGATGTATCCGAGGTTCAAAAGAAAAGGGGAAGGCCGCCGAAGGTACCAACATTAAGCAACCAAGGGCAACAAGGTGAGGTTCAAAAGAAAAGGGGAAGGCCGCCGAAGGTACCAACATTAAGCTACCAAGGACAAAAAGGTGAGCATTCGAACCTACACCAATAGTCGATATATCCGCGGTTCAAAGGAAAAGGGAAGGCCCCTAAGGTACCAACATTAAGCAACCAAGGACAACAAGTTGAGCATTCCGAACCTACACCAATAGTTGATGTATCCGAGGTTCAAAAGAAAAGGGGAAGGCCGCCGAAGGTACCAACATTAAGTAACCAAGGGCAACAAGGTGAGCATTCCGAACCTACACCAACAGTCGATGTATCTGAGGTTCAAAGGAAAAGGCGTAGGGGTAGGCCAAGGAAGTATAATATCCCATCACATACCGAAGACATTTGGAGGGTAGAGATTGCAGAGGATGGTTTGGATATAATTAAGCTAAAATTTGGTAATATGACGATGTATAAGGATTCGCAAACGGGTAGGACTTATAGACACTAACATACGAAGATAGAGTCTTACATAGACCAACTTCCTGAGGTTATTCGCGAGTTTGTTGTGTACACGGATGATGTCGATGGAGATGGAAATTGTGGCTATCATGGCGTCACCGAACAATTAGGAATCTTCGAGACGACTATTAGTAAAGGAATGACACCATGCCGATATGCTAGGATGAGGATGGCCGATCAACTTGTGAAGAATAGGAGCTTTTATGAGCAATTGGTTGGTCACGACGAGGTGTTTGATGATATGTGTGCTCAAGTGTTAGGACCCGAGCAGGAGATGGCATTTCTTCCTCCTCAATATTGGATGAGGATGCTTCTTTGTGGGCATCTAGTTGCGGATACATTTAATTGTGTCGTTCATTATTTTACCCCCACCGTAGTCACAACATTTACACCAAAGTGGCAAAAATGCGAGGGATCCCTTAAGACGAGAAGAGTTGTTTTGGCGTACGTGAACGGCAATCATTTCCTCATTCTTAAACTCAAGGATAATTGTCCATTGCCAACTGTTTGTGGGATGGTTAAAAACAAGGAACTAGATCCAAATATATGGAAGGGATGGATGGCGTTGAACGAGGAGAATCACCAATTATGGGATGCTTTGGCCTTATCAAAGAAACCTCTTGAAGAGGAGGAGTTGCAACTTCATACGTGTGGAAGCGATGATGAGTAATTTGGATTTATGTGGTTTACTAATACGCCACCTTTTGTTTTTTTGGAAGTTTGAATTGTAATCATTAAACCATATGCCATGTACGTTCCATTGTGATTTAATTCAAACTTTACTACGGTGGTCCTCGTACCGGAACTCTATACCGGTGTTCGGAAAATTAAACTTAGAAATTGCAATTTGCAAGACACATAAAATAACATAAGCAAAGACCTAATACCATAAAATAACATACGCAAAGTGTAAATAAACCAAATGTAAAGTTAAGATGTTCCAAACCGAAAACAAACGAAGCAAAGATGTTCAAAGTTTACCAATCCACACAAACAAACATAAACCAAACTAATACTATCAAAGAATCACACGATCACTCGGTTCTTGACCTCTTGTATAACCTCTTCTTCTTTTCGCCCCACAAGTCTTTTGCCTCAAGATCTTCTATTTGGTCTATCTTTTGACGACGTTCTCCATTTCTTTTCGGGTCAAAGAACTCTCCTTTCTTGCTCTTCTTCTTAAAGAACCTTGCCAAGTTTCCATTCTCGACGATTTGTTAAAGGATTTTTCAACATGTATTTAGTATGTACAATTTTATAAGTTGATACATATAGATTAAGTGAATAGTAATGAACGCACCAACAACGTAACGAGTTGTAGAAGTCCGGCACGATGATCTCGGAGTTGTGGAGGGACGTGCCGGGTGGTGGAGGGACCTCTACCGTATCCGGCGCATACAACATAAGGATGTGAGTACTTGTAGATGCCCGTTTAGGAATGTTGGTTCACTATCAAAACCGTTCTCAGCCAATTCCCAATCATCCTTATCCAAAGACAAGTTCTTCTTCTTCCCTTTCGATCCAATGTGCAAGAATTGGTTCTCGGGGTCGTAGCATACCGCAGTATGGTTCTCATTTGATTGGCGTTTAGTAAAGTCGTGAGAATATTTATGATAATATGTATCCGTGAGATCTTTCTGCTTGTAACCGAGTTGGCGCATCACGCGGAGAGGGTTATGCATAACAAATCCTTTTGGATGAAAGAACGGTCCGTAGTAAAATGAAACATTTTCATGTCTCTCGAAGGTGAACTCCTCGACATTCCTATAAGGGTCAAACACAACATGTTCCACAGTAAACGAGTCCAAAGCCAATCTCATTTCTAAAAACCGTTTCTTGTTAGGCGAAGGGGTATTTTGGAAGTAGTATTTCTGAGCTAGAGCCATATTCGGTTGGTAATCACGCCAAATATCCAATCCTTTATACCATATGAACAAATCTCGGAAGTGTTCATAAGCCCACACCCGTGCCCATAAATTGTATAAGAAAATAAATAGTTGGAAACTAAAAATGTAATGATAACAATCACAAAATATGTAGTTCACTATACCCGAATCACAATGAAATTCCCATTAAATTGACGGCCTTTCGCCTTAGAAGCTCGACGCATTTCGCCAAAAAATGTGCCAAGAAAGCAAGTGCCCCATGAATACTTATGAACGTCTTCCAACGGATCCAAGTTGTAGGTTGTTCATATGCACCCTGTTACCATTAGAGTCAGGGAATATAGCGGTTCCCAAAATGAACAACATATATGCAGCAGCAGTTTGTTGAGCTTGTGCGGGAGTCAATTCCCTATTCTTCGTATTCCCAAACAATTGAATGAGTTGGACGAATGTTATAGTCTTTGTCCGAGCAGTTTTTTCTTGTACAAATTTGCCAACGTGGTTTCCTTGTTCCATCCAAACAACTTTTCAGTGAGATCATAGATCTTTTCCCACCCTAGGTCCTTCGACTTGTCTCCAACCTTAACCGGTTTCCCAAGAACCTCTAGTCCTATTATCCTTTGGACATCTTCAGGGATAATGGTCATCTCGCCAAAATTAAAATGCATGGTGTCGTTTCACCATAAAACCTCTCCAAAAAGCAGTTTGCAGTGACGGTATCGGTGGCCACATAATTTTCTATCGCATGATACAACCGGATGCTCGACTATTTGTTGAACAGCCGGACACTCATCCTCCAAAAGCCACACATCCGATTGTTGATGGTGGCTAACACGCCAGGCTTTCCTGTAGTCCTATAAAAACACAACGAACTTAATTAAATTGATCACAGGTAAATAATATAATAACAAGATACAAACGTCTTACATAAGTTTGATAGATCCAACGAGCCCAAGAGTCTTTATACGAAAATAAAAGTTGCGGGTTTATCGGTTGAACCCAATGTTTGCCATCATTGCACATCGGGAATCAAGTCTAACTTATCGGGGAAGTGAGGTGGGGTGCCTTTTCATCATCGGTTTGTCCTAAGCCACCTGCTTGTGAGGATGAGCCACCCCGCTATTTCCGGTTCGTGGAGTTTCCCACTCATCATCATCATCAGTGCTGGTTGAGTCGCTTATAGGATGATCCCGAATTGTGACCTTAGCAGTAGCCGGATTTTGACGTTTACGTCGAGAAGACTTACGTTTTGATTCTTCAACAGCTTTTCCTTTTCCTTTGTCCTTTCTTGGTGCGTGAGACCTATGTTCCAACACGTTAAACCTGAGTTACATCTTGGATGCCTAAGCATACAAAAGGAACACACACTAAAACCGGCATGCTAAATAGACATATAAACTATGCCTGAATGCATACCGGCATTCTTGGAAATAAATTACTCTATGCCGGTTATATTGAATTATATATAGAAAATTCTAAGCCGTGTGAAACAAAAACCGGTATATGAAGGGAAATGAATATGTTGAAAAAGAAGAAGAGCCAATGAGGATGATCCTTGACACCCCCATTCCGGACGATGTCTTTGAACATATTAGGGAAATGCTCAAAGGCTCCGCAATTGTTGAAAAGGGATGGAAATAGATTATCTCTAACTAAGTGCAATCCATTCACTGTTTTTTTAATTTAAAGTTTCTAATCCAATGTAGTCGATTACTTCAGACCGAAATAAAAGAGAATTTGATATGAATTAATCAAAGTGTTGGCATTGCGGAAATCAAAACAACGACGCCGGTTTTATGTCAACTCTCTAAGAGTATTTGAAACTTTAGATACCGGCATTGTCAAAACGAATCTTACTATGCCGGTTTTCTATCACATATTTAAGAGTATTTGGACATTTGCAATACCGGCATTTACCTTAGCAAACGCAACAATGCCGGTACATGTCAGTTTCTATACAGGAACCAAATAATTTAACCTGATTGTTTAGGCATAAAAATTGCTATGCCGGGACTAGGTTCCGCCAGTGTTTTGAGCATTCTGTATATGTCGGTATGTGTACATATATTTCTAAAACTGACCTCTACTATGCCGGAACATTTTAACTTTCAAACTAGAAATCTTAACATGTTCAACATAAACCAAAGAACTAAAGAGTTAACCCACAGTACAAACCAAAACAAGTTTGAATTTTTTTTGACGTAACCAAAGACTTAAAGAGTTAACCATCACTAATTGTCATCAATTCTCTTCCACTAAATTAGTCTTTTGTTTCTTTTGGGTCGGCGCCTTCCTTGTTTCCCCATGCATATCTTTGACAGTAGGGTGGGTTTCTTCAATTCTATGAAGCTTTTCCTCGAGTTCCTTGATTTCTTGAAGAGATAGCACCACCCCGTCCTTATGCTTGCAACCTAACATCTTCGTAACCTTGCCCGACGTCGCTAGATTAATACATCAAACACATAATCAGTATATATGTTAATATATGATTATGTTTACATTTAATGACTATAAGCAATTAAGAAAACGTACCACCATTCCAAAAGTCCTAAGAAGGTGGGCCATCGTAGGTTGTGGAGGTGGAGGAATTTCAACCGGAGGGTTTTCTTGGTGTGGAGCTTCGACGGAGGGAGGGCGCACGACATAAGGATGTGACCATTCTAGGTAATCCCTCATGTAGCTGTCATCAACTTCATAACCATTTTCCGCAATCTCCCACTTACTAATATCAACCAAACGACGTGGCTCTCTATCCCTCCAATGTGTTGGTTCCGGTTCTGGATCATACACTACATGCAACTTGTTGGGAGTTGAATTGCACCGAGAAAAGTAAGGAAGATAATTATCAATGAGGTCGACCAAAGACGGGATAATTGCTTAAATTCATGTTGGCGCATCACACGGCATGGATCGGCCATGATGTATCCTTTTGGGTGGTACAACGGCCCATGGTAAAATGCAACATCTCTTGGAATTGGACGTTATCCTATAATCTCCTTATAAGTGTCGAACACAACGTCTTCCTTCCTCATAGCATCCAGAGCCAATCTCATATCGATGACTCGACCTTTGTTCTGGGCTTCGGTTTCTTGTTAAACTCAAACCTCTGAGCTCTAGGGGTATCGGGTTCAGGAAGGTCTTTGATCTTCAAGAATTGGCAGTCCTTGAATAAGGTTGGGAAGTGTTCATAACACCACAACTAATCCAATGTGAACATAAGTAAAAAAAAATACATCTCAACAATAGATTAAATAAATTTGTACCTGGAGTAGAGTGAAATTCCCGACAAATTGGTTTGTTTTAGCCAATGAAGCCCTTCTCATCTCCGCCATCAAATGTGCCATGACCGCGGTGCCCCAAGAATATCCATAGACACCTTCCAACGGGTCAAGGTACTGGAGAAAGTTTGCACTTACCCTGTTGCCATTAGTGTCAGGGAATGCCCTAGTGCCCAAGATGTATAACAGGTACGCGGCGGCTGTATACCGAATCTGTGCAGGGTCCCATCCATCCTTCAAGCTTCTAGCCTTTGTATTTTCAAACATCTTCTTAAGCATCGTCAGCTTGAATGTCTTCGTCTTACTTCCGTTCGATGCTACATAAAAGCTATCCGAAGAAGTTTTGAAGTCCCAACCAAACAGATTTTTGGTCAAATCGTGCAACTTCAACCAATCTAGTTCCCGAGACTCAACTTCTTCTGAAATTGATTTGCCGATAACAGTCAAGCCTAGAATGTTATGAGCATCTTCAGGAATCAAGGTCATCTCACCAAACGGGAAGTGCATTGTATCAGTTTCACCATGGTACCTTTCGACGAAGCAATTGACGGTCATAGTATCTGGATTCACGTAATTTTCAACCAAAGAATACAGACCAGAGTTCTTTACTAATGTTTGGACATCTTCATGCTCCGACGACAATTTCCACTCGGTAGCGGCTTGGTTTGACAAACATGCACAGTACCTTAGTATGATCCTAAAAATATGAGATAATACGATTAAGAGATGATGTAAAAGATAAAACAACGCACATGCACAAAATTTTACCATCATCGCGGTCGGGTATCTGATGAGTGCCAAATAGTGCATATTTATACACCTTTTTATTGGCATTTTACTCATCTTTTGCGCTTAGAAATCAGATATTATCCCAGATTCTATGTTTTCTTTGTTTTCAAGAATAAATACTTGTATTAATTAATTTTGTGTTTTTAGGCAATAAATAAAGCTCGGAGAATCTGAGGAGCCAAAAGAGCAGAAGAATTGGAGTCGAGCATCTATGGAGCAGATAGCCAAAGCCCGCGCGCGAATCAGTTGCAACCCAACAAGGAAGACATGGGCTAGAGCTACCCACGACCCGGATCCGAACCCGCTCATCCCGAGCCGTTGAGATCTCGCCCAGATGCATCATACGGTCGCTCCTTCGCTCACATCTATTTCTCGATGCTCCGCTCAACACCAAATCTACCCAATACTTCTCGGCCCGTTCGAGATCGCTGACTTCATCCAACGCTCGCTGAGGCCTCCTCATCTTCCCCTGATGCACATGCTTCACAGCAAAATACCCTAACCCTATACCCATCGAGCAAAACCAGTTTTCCTCTTCTCCTTCTCTTTCTTCTCTCTGAAACCATCTCCTCCACCTCCTTCACCCGTGCCACATTGCGAGCCATCCCCATCCCCGCCCACGCCCACCTTCGCCATCACCACCTCCTTCTCTTCCTGACACAGCAACAACCAATCCCAACAGCCGCACCCCTCTCTAGGTCTAGGTTTTCTCTTTCTTAGCTTCTCCAACCCTAGAAGCTAACTTAGAGAAAAACTAGAGCTAGGGTTTTCATCACCACAGTCGAAGCATGGAGTTGCAGAGCGATTAGACAAGAGGAGAGACGATCAGAGAGTATGGGTGAGAGTTTATTTTATTATTAATTTCTATTTTGAAAATAAATTAGGGTTTGAAGTTTTGGGTATTTGGGCATGTATAAATTGAAGGGAGTTGTGGGTGTGATAGTTCATGCCTGGGCTAGCCAGAGCACCAACCTTGTTTAATTTCTAGTTTAATTTGTTTTTGAATCATGTTGTAAATCAGTTTGCTAGGGTTTAGATGAAACCCTAATCTACCACTGTGTTTTTCATACTTCATATGTTTTTCTTGAATGCTTAACTATTTTTAAGATAAAATTTGATCTTAGTATGTCTACACCTTGATCTCACAGTGTATGCCCTGTATGCATTGTAGTTAGAATCCTACGTGTTGAATATGCTACAACTCAATCTTAACTAGACTATTATTGATTCTCAGATTAGTTGTGCTTTAGTTAGACAGCTAATGCTTGGATAAATACCTTAGTTGTGATCAAAACTATCAAATGGAGAAACACCTTAGAGACAGGAGCATCCTTTTAGTGTAGTTTGTATTATCTTAATTATGTTTTAATTCTATCAGCCAGGGTGTTTGATGAAACCCCTGTTCCTATGTTGAGTAACTCATATAAAAATTTGTGTTCTTGCTGTTATGAATTGAATTGAGTGATTGTATCTTTGTATGAATCTAACAAACTTGTGATAGTTTGTACTTTGTAAGAAGACAAGCTATGCTAGGAGTAAGTTAGTGAAATCGGTTGAATTACCTTAGAAGTAATTAGTTAGCTAACAAACCAAATAAGCTTGTGATAGTTTGTACTGTGAAAAGACAAGCTATACTAGGAGTAAATTAGGAGAGTTTGCTAAATAATTTCTCTACCTGAGGCCTTCAAAGGGAGGCACAAGACGTGAATGGAGTGTGTTTTGCCTTAGCATAGGGTTGTGAGGTGAAGTCTAACAACCTGGTAGCTTCCAATTAGTTATAACTTGTTTTTCTGCCTTAGCTTAGAGTCACAAAACACTCGGTCGTATCGACAAACCCTGAATTGTGTTACACTTTGCTAGAATTCAGTAAGTAAGCCTAGAAATCAACCAGCTAGCACCACAAGTCTCTGTGGTTCGACCCGTATTTGCCACGTCTCTGATAGACGCCGTGCACTTGCGGTTATCACAAGTAGGCTTAAAACATAAACATCTCTAAAGGCCTACCAAGTTTTTGGCGCCGCTGCCGGGGACTTGGCGCGTGCTCTGTTGATCCATTTCTTGCTTCACTGAAATCCATTCTATCCATGTACATATTTGCTTTGCATTTTTGTTTGAACCTTTAGCAGTGTAACGTGTAACGTGTAGTCATCTGTAACCTGTGCATCGAACTACTATATCATTGTATTCAGCTGTTATCTTTCTCTTTCTCTGCATTAATCCATTGCATATTGTTTGCATCTTCATTGCACTTATCTGTTTACATCTTCATTATAACCTAATCATTGGCATCTTGGTGTGCACTTGCACTTGCACTAGCACTTGCATCTCTAGCTGCATCTTCAGCTGTCACACTCATTCAATCACCATCTCACTTCAACTGAGCTCAAGTCTACCTAGCTTGAGCTGTCAAACAACCCAGCTCCATTGTGACTTTCAATTAATCATTGCTAAACCCTCATCTAGGTTAGCTGACTTTGTAATGGTTCTGTTAAGCAAGTCTGGGTACTAAACTTCTGTGTTGAGTAACAGGTGCCTAACATCAGCTGAGCAAGCCCAAGAAGGTACATGTGCTGCTGTGCTGCTGAGCAGCTGAGCCAACCCAAGGAAACTAAGGAAGAGTGCAGGACTTGAGGTTAGTAACTGAGCATCTCTGCTCTGTGAATATCTTATGAATGATATGTACATGAACTGTGACATTACTGAACCTTGATCTGTGAATGGTTGAAATTGTGCTGAGCATTCTGTTGGTGTATTTGTGACCTGTTGTTTTGCATGATAGAATAGCTGCCCTGCACCCCTTGCCTGCTAGACCAGTGAATCAGTGCATTGCTCTATGCATGGTGAGCCATCTGGCTTACGTCCTTAGCCGAGTGCCCTGTAGCTGTGAGCTCAAGCTAATACTTGGATAGCCAAGTTAGTTGAAAATCACGGTTGAAGTCAACTGCAATAGTTGACATCAACTCAGCTGTTGGTTTGGGCATAATCTTTATTGTTCGTATGCTAATACCACATCTGTGAGTGATATACCCTGCTGATACCAGATGCTGTCATCTTTGTATGCTGAAACTGATTGTATCCTGTGACTGGCCTGCACAACCACAAGATAATCATTTGCAACCTGTAACTCTGCACATAGCCAACCTGTGCTTGGCCTGACCAGTGCATAAGCTGCACTGCACTTGGCCTGTGCTGTGAAGGCTAGCAAATACCTGCAAAAAGCACATCTTTGTGCTAAGCCCTGTGAAATGGTGTGGCAATTTCTGTGAATACACCCTCAGCTGAGCTGCTCTCGGGCCTGTGTCAATTAAGCTTATGAACCATCTGCTCTGCACATGTATGCATGCTGTGAACTGAAGATATCCAAATCTGGTGTTTACCTGTGTTGATTTCACTAAGCTACCCTGTGCACCTGCAACTAAACTGACTTGCATACAACCTAGGATGAACATAAATCAGTATGATCTGAGTTGTGTAATCCTTAGCCTTCATCTTCCCTGAGCCAAGCTCCAGCCCCTGAAGCTGTTGAGCTTGTGCTGTACTTTGTTCACTGTTGCATCTGCTGACCCAGTGAAACCTTTGAGGTTGTCAATTGTATGCCATGCTCTCATGAGAAATCATTTCTTGCTGTAATTACAAACCTGCTGAGAGACTTTGCCAAGTCAATTTACCTTACACCTTTGGTGCACAGCCTTGTTAACCCTATCACCCTTGAGCATAGCCTGTGGAAACCAAGCTGACCTTGGTCAGTAGACTAAAGCCCCTGCAGTTTGTGAAAACCAAGTCGACCTTGCTCATGTTTGTAACACCTAACCTCCACCCCTGTGTGTGAGTTAGGGCTTGGATAGCGACTAGCAGCAAGACCCCCGAGCTTACCACCACCCCGTGCTATGTGAAACCGCCAATCCGTGCACTAAATCGTCACGTGCATGACCAGCCTGCTCATTTGCAATCAGTGCTCGTCGGTGTGTTGTTTTTAAGAATTAGTGACTCCCTGTGCTCTGTGTTGTTCTGAGCACATAAACTCTGCCTCACTTAATCCTGTCCTGCACAAGCTGTGCTGTGTTTAAATGTTGCATCATTTGGCCAAACTACACACACCCTGAAACCCACAGACTGGGTTGCGCATACAACCTGCACAAAAATAACCTGGGCTGAACATAAGCTGAAGCCCATTTATTGGGCTTTGAATTCTGAACATTCAGCCCACATAAGCCACATTGCTGGGCTTTGCACAAATCTGAAGCCCACACCCACTAGGCTTTGCAAACAACCTGGGCTCTGCACACAACCTTCAGCCCATATAACTTGGCCTGCATAGCTGGGCCGTTCAGCAACTGGGCTGTACATCCCAAATAAACCAAATCCCACTTAAACCAAAATGCAGCCCATTTAAACCAAACTTTAAGCCCACATAAACCAAAACCCATTGAAACCAAAGCCCATTTTCATGTTATATTTGTATGAATGTTAATGTTTCTGTACATTATCTTTTGGGTTGACCCGCAACTCTTTAGATTGTTAGTGTATGGTGAATTTTTGTATATAATCCCGTAGGACTTTTTAATTTTTCTTTCTTGATTCGGTTGAGTCTTCTTGCGCATATATTATGCTAATCCGATATGACCTCCATTGAGAATGTTGGATTCTAGCCTTGACTAATGAAGCTCAACCTTGCTCCCGCCGACATCCCAGTAATCTCTTCCCTTTTCTCTTATCAAAGCATAGTTCTCGTGGTATGTGACTTGTTTAAATTTGTATTATATGTTGACACATTGAGGACAATGTTTGATTTAGGTTTGGGGGTGGATTTGCATTTAGAGTTTTTAGTCTTTTAGTTTACCTTGTATTTTCAAAAAAAAAAAAAAAAAAAAAAAAAAAAAAAAAAAAAAAAAAAACTCTTTTTGTAAAAACCTCTAACTTTTAGAGATTTTAGAGTCACTAGCATGCTTCTAGCTATGTTTACATAGAGAATCTGACCGAAATAACAGAAGTTAGAAGTAACGGAGAACACAATCGGGTTTCTTAGTTGATTAAAGCGTTAAAGTTGGATTTAACCATACCGGAGGGCAAATTAGGTGCTGTTTAGATATTCGGTAGTAGAATTGTGATCACCCATAGTGGAGACTACCCATTTTACATCAAGTGAGGCACCAACCTTCAATTTTTTGCAACTTTCTAGAAAAAGTCGTTAGAGTGTGTGTCACCGTACGTCAATTCCGGGTAGGAATGGCGAGCTACCCAACTTCGCACCATTTTCAAAGACTACTTTTGATCTCTTGAGTGCTAGTTTTTGTCAATCATGAGGGTGACGTCTAAAGATGAAAACTCCTTCTAAATATCGATTGCAGTTAGCATCACTCTCTCTCTCAATCAACAGACCCATAGAAACATATCATCGTCAGCAAGCGGAGCATCATCAGAATATTGAAAGAAAAATTGATATAGTCCAAGGTTTATGTGCAACAAAGAAAAGAAAATAGGATGAGAATTAATAGAATTTATAAAATCAAGACAATACAAGTTGTGGAAAAATTGAGTGTTAAAGTCCTTTGTCCATGGAGTTAGTTGTTTCATTATTTGTATTTTTATTTTCACTTATTGTAAACACCAAAAAATCAAAAAAAAAAAAAAATCAAAAAATAATAAAAAATCAAAAATCAAAAAATAAAAATAAAATCAAAAATAAAATAAAATTGTAGTTTATTTTCTTAGTTTTGATACCACCATGGTAAAGAAGAATTGAAAAAGAAAAATCCAAACAACAAGGAATTTGAGTAGAAAAGTTAAAAATTGTCAAGTTTTGTGAAGTTTAGAAGTTCGTCATCAACATTTGAAGACCGAAGACCGAAGATTGAAGACGTTTCTATGGTTCTTATGAGAGAGTGATATTAATTGCCGATCGGGTGAGAAGTGAGTGAGTACTCCCACCCCTTGCTAATGGTTGATTTCGTTTCTTAGAGATCATCGGAAAAGATTCTTTTTGTCCACACTTCGTGGAGTCTCCGAAATTATTTGGAAGGTTATCCTTCTTACCTACAACGTGTGCGGGATTTTCTCTCTTTATTCCCGCCTGCACACATGAGAGACTAAAAAGCGATCTTTTTGAGTGCAATTATCATAAAACCTTAATGGTGAGGCGAAGTTGAGACTTATGATCACAATCGAATCCGAATTCTTTCATATGGTATGGTTACTTCTCGCTCAGCACTTAAGGATGAGAATGCGTTCTTTGGTAGTTCTAACTTCCTGTTACTAGCATGCATAAACTCTATGTCCTCATAGCTTCTTGGAGGCTTGAGACTCTTTTACACTCTCAAGTTGGAGAAGATTTTGTGGGTACACCTCGGTAAACCCTCACGAGACTACAACTCGTCCACTAGGGACACCTAGGGGTTTAAAGGCTTAGTGCATACGCTAAATGCATTCGAGAGACTGCTGACAGGGGGTATATTTAGGATTTCTTCATTTTGTTTCACTTGAGGACAAGTAAAATTCAGGTTTGGGGGTATTTGATGAGTGCCAAATAGTGCATATTTATACACCTTTTATTGGCATTTTACTCATCTTTTGCGCTTAGAAATCAAATATTATCCCGTTATTCTCAGTGTTTTCTTTGTTTTCAAGAATAAATACTTGTATTAATTAATTTTGTGTTTTTAGGCAATAAATAAAGCTCGGAGAATCGAGGAGCCAAAAGAGCAAAGAGGGAGTCGAGCATCTATGGAGCAGATAGCCAAGCCCGCGCGCGAATCAGTTGCAACCCAACAAGGAAGACATGGGCTAGAGCTACCCACGACCCGGATCCGAACCCGCTCATCCCGAGCCGTTGAGATCTCTCCCAGATGCATCATACGGTCGCTCCTTCGCTCACATCTATTTCTCGATGCTCCGCTCAACACCAAATCTACTCAATACTTCCTCAGCCGTTCAGATCGCACCAGCTTCATCCAACGCTCGCTGAGGCCTCCTCATCTTCCCCTGATGCACATGCTTCACAGCAAAATATCCTAACCCTATACCCATCGAGAAAAACCAGTTTTCCTCTTCTCCTTCTCTTTCTTCTCTACAGAAACCATCTCCTCCACCTCCTTCACCCGTACCATGTTGCAGAGCCATCCCCATTCCCCTGCCTTGACCACCTTCGCCATCACCACCTCCTTCTCTTCCCTTCCCGACACAAACAACAACCAATCCCAACAGCCCGCACCCCTCTCTAGGTCTAGGTTTTCTCTTTCTTAGCTTCTCCAACCCTAGAAGCTAACTTAGAGAAAAACTAGAGCTAGGTTTTCATCACCAGGTCGAAGCATGGAGTTGCGACAGCGATTAGACAAGAGGAGAGACGATCGAGAGTATGGGTGAGAGTTTATTTTATTATTAATTTCTATTTTAAAAATAAATTAGGGTTTGAAGTTTTGGGTATTTGGGCATGTATAAATTGAAGGGAGTTGTGGGTGTGATAGTTCATGCCTGGCCTAGCCGAGCATCATTTTTGTGTAGTTTGTAGTATCTTAATTATGTTTTAATTCTATCGCCCGTGGTGTTTGATGAAACCCCGTTCCTATGTTGAGTAACTCATATCAAAATTTGTGTTCTTGCTGTTATGAATTGAATTGAGTGATTGTATGTTATATGAATCTAACAAACTTGTGATAGTTTATACTGTAAGAAGACAAGCTATGCTAGGAGTAAGTTAGTGAAATCAGTTGAATTACCTTAGAAGTAATTAGTTAGCTAACAAACCAAATAAGCTTGTGATAGTTTGTACTGTGAAAAGACAAGCTATACTAGGAGTAAATTAGGAGAGTTTGCTAAAGAATTTCTCTACCTGAGGCCTTCAAAGGGAGGCACAAGACGTGAATGGAGTGTGTTTTGCCTTAGCATAGGGTTGTGAGGTGAAGTCTAACAACCTGGTAGCTTCCAATTAGTTATAACTTGTTTTTCTGCCTTAGCTTAGAGTCACAAAACACTCGGTCGTATCGACAAAACCCCGAATTGTGTTACACTTTGCTAGAATTCAGTAAGTAAGCCTAGAAATCAACCAGCTAGCACCACAAGTCTCTGTGGTTCGACCCGTATTTGCCACATCTCCGATAGACGCTGTGCACTTGCGGTTATCACAAGTAGGCTTAAAACATAAACATCTCTAAAGGCCTACCAGTATCATGTCATCAAGGTGAGGAAGGTGACAACCTTTAACTTTGTGTTTTCCCTTGCCCTTGTCCTTGCCTTGTGTTAGTTGTTGACTAGTCCCACCAACTTCGCTTTGGCTTGCTAATTGACTTTGGGGAACCTCATCATCTTCCTCCTCACTTTCCACTCCATCATGCTCATCGTCCTCAAGTGTTCCAGACCTTCACGGATTGCAAGTGCACTACGTTCACCACCACTCTCCCAAATTGACCCTCTTGTTTGAAACCCCAAACGTTTCTTGCGACCCCGCGTTTTTCCCGTGGAGGGTGGACTCGAGGAGTATCAAGACCGTCCTTCCTTCTTCTCTTAGTGAGAATAGGACCTTTATTTTTCTTCGCTTCTTTGACTCTTGACCTATAACATAAGCAAACAAAACAAACATTAGAAAAGGCATGGCAGTTTAGGAACCGCATAGCAATTCCTAAACAAACCAATGCCGTGTAACATGGACCTAAGCATAAGAACTTAAATATCGAGCATGCCGGTATCGTTGTACCGGCATTTTCTGGAAACTAAATTATGTGCCGGTATTGAGCACCATTTCAGTGATGTTCCTGTATGTTTTAAGTGTAATACTGTTGATGGTGGATTTTCGTTTAAGGTTAAATTTGTAAATAACCGAAAGCTCATACGCTGACATCTTGTAAAAGATAAAGCCATTTATAAGTGACGGATACTCCTCACTTAATTCACCAAGAATGGAGCATGTAGCAACAATCCCATTCGTGAATACATGAAATTCCTCCAGGTTGGAGCATGTAGCAACAATCCCTTCCTGTGAATTTCATATCAGCCTTGTATTTCCAGTACTCATTATCAGTGTGGCATGACGACTGAGTGTTACTCTTACAGAGTAACACGAACCTCCAAGCACTATAATGACTCATTATCAGTGTGGCATGACGACTGAGTGTTACTCTTACAGAGTAACACGAATCTCCAAGCACTATAATGAAACCATGTACGAAATACCCATACAAAGTTGATTCTCGGTGTGTTATACTAGCCCGAGCCCTCTCGGTGTGTTATACTAGCCCGATTGAGCCCTCTCGGTGTGTTATACTAGCCCGATTGAGCATCAGACCGACCATATCAGTCCGGATATGATTCGATCGCAGCCATCCAACTCCACAAGCATGATTGATGACCCTGAGATCAATTCCATCACCCCCAAGCAGGTATGGAATACACACGGCCGACCCCGCATGGTCGACTATTGGCCTTTGCTTGCCAAGAAACCGTCCATACCAAGCATTATGGACGGAAAACCCTAAATTAGGGTTTGCGGCATATTACATGTGCCGCAAAACGGTCTCAACCATCCATCTTCGCAGGTATAGATGGAGGGTATAGATGTAGACTCAAAGGGCCCGGAGCATGTCGACACAATCACCATGTGACCGCCTACACACTTGACCAATCGGTCAAAACCAACCATGATTGGTTACAACACATTCGCCCGCCTGAAAGAGCATGGTCGCACGGCTTTGCAAGCCAAAATTAGGGTTCAAGCCATCACGCGCGTCCATCTTCTCCGGCACGAATGGAGGGTCACAGATCAAATCGAGCAGGTCCGGTCATACCAGCATGACCACCGTGGGCCCATCTACCCCCTCATGTAATCGGCCAAGGCATATCATGCCCGGCTAATCCAAAACGCCCGCCCAAACATGCGTGGTTACACTTCCCAAATTGCAAATTGATCTCGACCGCTCAACTTCACCGGACGAATTGAGTGGCTTAGATCACGTTTTCATGGGATAGTCAGGTATAGGCGTGAACATCAGCCTACCATCTTCACGTCAAATAGCCGGCCAAGACCGACCAAGTTAGGTCGTCTTGGAAAACGCGTCGGAAAAGAGTGTGGCGCGCGGCTTCTTGCGGTATCAAACTTCTATCGCAAAATCAATCTCGACCACTCCTCTTTGACGGTCAAATTGAGTGGCCCAGATCGCGCTTTCATGAGGGAACGGAATACAGGCACCTACACCATCATGCCGTCAACACGCATGTATGGTCGGTCCTCTCCAAAATCCTTCCCATGCTTGGTTTCGACCAAGCTGAAGAGTGATGCTTGCGCACCTCTTCAAAAAACCCTAATATTCATTAACCGCCGCAGATGAGTGTCTCAAGGCTCATCTCATCCGTCCAACTTCACCAGCTTGGTTATACAACCCCGGTCGAGTCAATTGGTCGCAAGGCGTCATTACCCATCACCTTACCACACCACAATGCAAGACTCGCATAAAATACACACGATACTTCACAAGTATCGACTTTCTCGAATAACGAATTATTCAATTCAAGATTACATGCTATCTTTCGTGGATCCACGATCCACATTCCAGGACATCAATCATGTCACAAACGGGGGATACATACGGGGTATTGGTCTGGCGGTTTACGGCGTGCAGCGTGTAACGCGCCATCACAAGAACGTGTTAGGAAGTCATGGACGGTTAGAGATGAACAGAAAAGTGGGCAAGGCGGTCGTGTGTTACCGACACACAACTCCACTACTCCATCATTCCACTACCTCCACTTCCCACGAGAAACGTGAATGAGGCTCAATGACTTGTATAAATAGGTTCTCCGCCCTATTTCCAACAACAAGGAATAACGGAGAACAACACAAGTTCAGACGAGATATAAAACCAAGTGTTAATACAAATCGTATTCAAACACCCCAGCCTCGCTTTGCATCAACCGCAAGCCTGCTCATCTTTCTCGTTACAAGTCATAAGCAAGCCAACATCTTCACAATCTCAACACCTTCTTCGCTTCCCTCCCTAAGATCAACCCCATCTCCTTCACTTTGTGACCGAAACAAGTCTGGAACGGCCATTTCTTGGTTTAGGCCGGACTTGCACGATTGATCTCTCGAATCTACAAGCACTCACCGCGCAAAGTGCATTTGTTGAAGGTTTAGATTCATTCCTCATCCACACCCCAAATTACCCAATTCTGCAGAGTAGTTTTCACCCATCAACAATTGGCGACCACAAGTGGGAGATTAATCTCGGTCGTAAAATCAATTTCTTTGAAATCCGATTCAATTTCATCAATTTCAAAAGGGTAGATCTTAGAACCAATTCAATCAGCAATTCATTCCAAGATGGTGGAACCGAGGTCCGGATCAATCAACTCGATGGAGCCAAAGCATGGATGACACTTCGGTGTTGATGTACCCGTCGGTGGAGCTACAATGGTCAATACATCTCGTGGAGTCACAATTCTATCACCAACACTAGCGGAGCAGAGACATCCCAGAGGGCGTAACACCTCCCATCACCAGAGCCAGAGCAGCCGCAAATCCCGGCATCTCTTCGAGCGTAACGCCTCCAAAGTGGTTACCGAGCAACAACTTTCACTCCTCCATCGACGAGGAGCCGAGACACAAGAGGAAGACCGCCGTCTAGTACCATTGCAGACTTGATGGAGAAACAGGAAATTCTTGCTAAAACTCAAACAGATATGGCCGCAACTCGTAAAGAGGTACTCACTTTCCTTAAAACTTTGATCGAACGATTGCCGCAAGATTCACGGCAACCCTTGGAGTCGGCGAGAGACGCATTCAATACACCGGAGCGGGTGTTTCCACTCGGACTCACATGAATGAAGAAACTCGTGTTGCTCCCGAGCGCCAAGGGAGAGAGACCAGTCTTCCAACTTCATTACGCGTGAAGATCTAGAGCGACTTCTCCAAAATCGAGGAAAAGGGGACCGAACGGACGTACACCAACATCAGCCGCCATACCCTCAAGATGTGCAACGGATTCCTCTACCAAGAGGTTACACCTCTCCCAGTTCTCCTCTACGACGGTATCGGGTAATGCTCGTGGAACACATTTCTCGATTCTTGAAGCTTTGGGGAACATGAATACAATCATGTTTTACGCCTAAAAGAATTCTCAAAATCACTCACGGGAGGGCATACACTGGTACAACAACATTGCGCCTAACAAAGATATACAATTGGAGCTAGATGGTCGGTGCTTTCTATAGGAAGTATTTCTTCGTGTCCGAACAAATCACGTTTTCAGACTGGGAAGAATTCTCCAATGAACAATGAACATCCCAACGACTTCGTTAAAAGATTCGTAACCCAAGCACCGGATCTGTCACGACCCGAATGTTTCCGAACGGCAATTGGTGGAATCATGCATCAATGGGATGATACCCATATACCGCGCTCGTTAGAGAATCAGGCTTTTAAACATTCTCTCGAACTCCACAAGCCGCAAAACGTTCAAGAATAACTGACCAAAGACTACTAGAAAGAACCCGAGTTGTTCAAGTGAAGATTTGCGTGAAAGTCGAGGAAGCAAAGCGTCTCACAAACAAACAATACAACACTGGCCCTTCGTGAGTGTGGTAAGCGGAGGAGAAAAGAGGAAAGCTTCGATAACGTAACAACAAACGAAGCGAACATCTCAAAGACACAAGACTTCGTCTCGAAAAGGAACAGACAAAACTCCCGCACAAAACGCCAAAGACACTGGTTTTCCTTTTCCCATGAATGAAGTGATAGAGCTCTTGGAAGCGTGGATCCAAGATGATGCCGTAAAACTACCCCCTATCAGGCGTCCTCCGACCGAGGAAGAAATAGCAGATCCCAAGATATCTGTTGCTACCACAGGTTCGTCCATCATCCAACCAAAGATTGCAACAAAGTTGAAACAAATATTCAGTGGGGAAAAGGTAGAGACAGGGGAACTCCAGCTTGGAAATGAAGGTGTTCATAAATATCCTCTACCTATCAGAACTACATGATTTCGGGGACTCTGTTCGCAAGACAAGACAATCTATGATGGAGCGCATATGTGAAATCTTGTACTTCTCCAAAGGGAAGCGTCAAGACATATTTACGGCCCTCAACCACGTTGTGTCGAGGGAGGCGTTTGCATCCGACGATCGGTCCAGAACCCCGTCTTTCCCGAAAGACATGAGCAAGCGGAAACGGGGACTCCTAACCGTCACTCGTTTGAGAAACGTTGAGTTTGATAACGCGTTGATCGATACGGCTTCAGAATTTAACATCATCACTGTCAAGACCTTGAGAGCGGCAAAGATCTCAAAGCAAGAAGCTACTCGTCATCCAACCGTGGTCAGGGATTCAGGAGGAGAACTCAGAGATTCATATGGGTACATCGACCTTGAAGTCAAATTGGGAGACGCCTCAACACAAGCAAAGTTCTATGTAGTCAAAGATCATCCCAACTACGACATGATCCTAGGGCGCTCTTGGATGCATGACAACAAAGCCATACTGGAAGTCTGTCCTCTACCGGTTTCGATACTGAAAGAGTCTCCAACACGCCCGCTCGGACTACT
This sequence comes from Papaver armeniacum, assembly GCA_023531295.1. Lineage (NCBI taxonomy): Eukaryota > Viridiplantae > Streptophyta > Magnoliopsida > Ranunculales > Papaveraceae > Papaver > Papaver armeniacum. Next base: position 145,207 of record JAJJWW010006476.1, read on the forward strand.
CGATGACTGCCGCGCCGCACCAAAGAACTTGCCAATATGACACAACTTCCCGGAGAGAGCACTGTCGGCATACATTAAAAGGTTCCGATCTCAAGTAAGTCTCATCACGCAACTCTCTTTGCAAACTACCGCTCCTCATTCTGACAAGTCCTGGGGACTGACTCCGACCAACGGACCAACCTCGACTAAGAGATGTGAATGGGAAGCCGGCCCTTTCAAACGTTTTATCAAGAGTGTAGAGGCTGTCTTGGTCAAAGGCGATGAGAAGAATGTCCAAGTATCTGCACGACCAAACCCGTTTGGAATTGGAGACCTGGTAACGAAGATGACTGCGTTCAATATTGGGAGCATGACGGTGAAGATGACCACTCCACCCGACTCACCCACCGAAAGAGAAGATGAACCGTACCTGGTAGCAGATGTTATCCTAGGTGGCTACTGCAAGCTCATCAACGCTGATAACCTGGAGGGCATAACAATTCACTCACGATGGCTCAAACCTTACCGAACTTAAGATACTTGTGCTACCATTTTCCAAAGATCCTCCACACCTTAAAACGCGTGCTATATTTTTCCAGCGTGTTTCCTTTTACGGTTTCATGTCATATTTGTAATTTCTCCCAGAAAATGATTGCAATACTTGCATTCATAGTTAGGGTTTCAATTTTCAATTTTCAATTTTCAATTAAAGCATCATTTTTCATCTGAGAACCTCTCCACTCCTAAAGACACAAAGTCCTGAGTCAGCCTAAATCAACTGGAGCAAGAAAGGAAACCCTAAGCGAACATTTCTCGGGAAGAAGGGAATAGAACGTGTGCACAAGAAGTGATTTGAGCCATCTGCCCCAGCAAAGCCAGGAAGATCTTGCATCAAGAGTACAGTTTCGACAAAAGGATTATAAAAAAAAAAAAAAAAAAAAAAAAGACTTTTGTTCAAACAATGAAACGAAAGAAAACTTGAACTCAGCTGCCACTGAGTACAAGGGAGATATTCAAAGGTACGGAACATGCTTGGAAAAGAAAGAATGAAATTCTAATCGCCAAAAGAGTAAGCCTCGCCTGCATCACCGTCAGATTCTGCTCCATCACCTGCTGATGCGCCTCCCTTCGAATCTCCCTCAATCTCTGCATCAGACATCTCCGCAGCAGCAGCGTACTTCATCCCAACATCAGCAGCGGGAGCATCAAAGGGCATAACAACACCAGGGGTCGTGCAAATTTCTTTCACATGTTCAGACTCCTCTGTATCAGAATCAAGAATTATCACGCCGTCCTGGATCGGGTAATCACACTTGTCTTCATTTGGAGGTCGTTTATGCTCAACTCTCCGCCTCTTCAACCGCGCTGCAAATCTCTCTGCCCTTGCGCTTACTAGTGTCTGCAGCGTTTCCTCGCGCCTCCGCCGCTCCTCCATGTCAATCGCAGCCGAAAGTGCACAGATACGTCCTCCAGCAATGAAGGTGTGGGATAGACATCCCCGGATAGCACGGCCGACTTCGCGAAGAGGAAGATCGATCTTAGCCATTACTTCTCCGTGCGCATGGTTTTCAGGCTTGTCAACTTCAAAACTTCTTTCTGGGGAAGCAACAGAATGAGCGTCTACCGCTTCCATGATAATCTGCAGAGAAGAGGAGGTTATGAGCACAAAAAAAAGAGGATCATCAAATCTATCGATCGGTTAATCAGAAAATCGAGAAGCACTACGAGATATGGAATAAACGACCACGTGAGATGATTCTTTATAATCTCACAAGTCGAAAGTAATCCCGAAAAGGAAAAGAAGTCTTTACTTACCACCTATGAAGGCTGCTAATTCGGGATAACAATCGACGAGGCTTATCGGATATACCCGAGGAAAGCCGTATGTGATGAAAGAAGTACACCGAAGGAGCGGCCGAGCTCATACATGTACAAGAGGAACCAAAGCGACTCATCGGATCAAGTCCTGCTTCCTTCGCATCCTTAATCAAGACCGACCAGTTCCAGGGAAACGCCTGACAATGTGAAACTATCCGGAAAATATGTATTCAATCTAGCTTGGTCATTTCTGTGTGTCACCATCTCATGCCTACCACACAATAGTGTAACCATTATCTGCTAGGCAGGGGACTTAATGTTGATGGTGGATTTTCGTTTAAGGTTAAATTTGTAAATAACCGGAAAGCTCATACGCTGACATCTTGTAAAAGATAAAGCCATTTATAAGTGACGAATACTCCTCACTTAATTCACCAAGAATGGAGCATGTAGCAACAATCCCATTCTGTGAATACAAGAAATTCCTCCAGGTTGGAGCATGCAACAACAATCCCTTCCTGTGAACTTCATATCAGCCTTGTATTTCCAGTACTCATTATCGGTGTGGCATGACGACCGAGTGTTACTCTTACGCAGTAACACGAACCTCCAAGCACTATAATGACTCATTATCGGTGTGGCATGACGATCGAGTGTTACTCTTACAGAGTAACACGAATCTCCAAGCACTATAATGAAACCATGTACGAAATACCCATACATGTTGATTCTCGGTGTGTTATATTAGCCCGAGCCCTCTCGGTGTGTTATACTAGCCCGATTGAGCCCCTATACTAGCCCGATTGAGCATCCGGCACCGACCATATCACCAGGATATGATTCGATCGCAGCCATCCAACTCCACAAGCATGATTGGATGACCCCGGATCAATTCCATCACCCCAAGCGGTATGGAATACACACAAATCGACCCCGCATGGTCGACTATTGGCCTTTTGCTTGCCAAGAAACCGTCCATACCAAGCATTATGGACGGAAAACCTAAATTAGGGTTTGCGGCATATTACATGTGCCGCAAAACGGTCTCAACCATCCATCTTCGCAGGTATAGATGGAGGGTGTAGATGTAGACTCAAAGGGCCCGGAGCATGTCGACACAATCACCATGTGACCGCCTACACACTTGACCAATCGGTCAAAACCAACCATGATTGGTTACAACACATTCGCCCGCCTGAAAGAGCATGGTCGCACGGCTTTGCAAGCCAAAATTAGGGTTCAAGCCATCACGCGCGTCCATCTTCTCGGCACGAATGGAGGGTCACAGATCAAATCGGCAGTCCGGTCATACCAAAGATGACCACCGTGGGCCCATCTACCCCCTCATGTAATCGGCCAAGGCATATCATGCCCGGCTAATCCAAAACGCCCGCCCAAACATGCGTGGTTACACTTCCCAAATTGCAAATTGATCTCGACCGCTCAACTTCACCGGACGAATGAGTGGCTTAGATCACGTTTTCATGGGATAGTCGGGTATAGGCGTGAACATCAGCCTACCATCTTCACATCAAACCAGTAGGCCAAGACCGAGCCAAGTTAGGTCGTCTTGGAAAACGCGCCGGAAAAGAGTGTGGCGCGCGGCTTCTTGCGGTATCAAACTTCTATCGCAAAATCAATCTCGACCACTCCTCTTTGACGGTCAAATTGAGTGGCCCAGATCGCGCTTTCATGAGGGAACGGAATACAGGCACCTACACCATCATGCCGTCAACACGCATGTATGGTCGGTCCTCTCCAAAATCCTTCCCATGCTTGGTTTCGACTAAGCTGAGAGTGATGCTTGCGCACCTCTTCAAAAAACCCTAATATTCATTAACGGTCGCAGATGAGTGTCTCAAGGCTCATCTCATCCGTCCAACTTCACCAGCCTTGGTTATACAACCCCGGTCGGAGTCAATTGGTCGAAGGCGTCATTACCCATCACCTTACCACACCACAATGCGCACCCGCATAAAATACACACGATACTTCACAAGTATCGACTTTCTCGAATAACGCAGTTATTCAATTCAAAGCATTACATGCTATCTTTCGTGGATCCACGATCCACATTCCAGACATCAATCATGTCACAAACCGGGGGATACATATCTTTGGGGTATTGGTGGCGGTTTACAGCGTGTAGCGTGCAACGCGCCATCACAAGAACGTGTTAGGAAGTCATGGACGGTTAGAGATGAACGGGGAAAAGTGGGCAAGACTGGTCGTGTGTTACCGACACACAACTCTACTACTCCATCATTCCACTACCTCCACTTCCCACGAGAAACGTGAATGAGGCTCAATGACTTGTATAAATAGGTTCTCCGCCCTATTTCCAACAACAAGGAATAACGGAGAACAACACAAGTTCGATCGAGACAGGAAAAACCAAGTGTTAATACAAATCGTATTCAAACACCCAGAGCCTCGCTTGCATCAACCGCAAGCCCGCTCATCTTTCGTTACAAGTCATAAGCAAGCCAACATCTTCACAATCTCAACACCTTCTTCGCTTCCCTCCCTAAAATCAACCCCATCTCCTTCACTTTGTGACCGAAACAAGTCTGGAACGGCCATTTCTTGGTTTAGGCCGGACTTGCACAGATTGATCTCTCGAATCTACAAGCACTCACCGCGCAGTGCATTTGTTGAAGGTTTAGATTCATTCCTCATCCACACCCCAAATTACCAAATTCTGCAGGAGTAGTTTTCACCCATCAACAAATACCGGCATTTCCGAATTGAACTAACAGATGTCGGTTTTTAAATACCGGCATTCACGAAACCTAGATAGAATGCCGGTACACACAATTAAGTTCATGTGTGTTTTTAGTTGACTACCGGTATGGTATTCAACCCTAATTGTATGTTAGGTATAAAAATTCGATTTCAGAATGCAAACCGGTATGGTATTCGACCCAAATTCTATGCCGGTACCTAAACCGGCTTGGTATTCAAACCAAGATCCAATGCAGGTACTCTCTGTAACTCGACAGTTTCAGCTATTGTTGGCGATTCTAACATAAACCCATGGCTACAAATCGAGTAAAACAATCATAAATGAGTTCAAAAATCACTTACCTTCTCAGAGAAGCCATGAGTGTTTGATCATCCGGGTACGCTGCTGCGTCCTCTTCTATTTGTTGAGCAATGTTCTCGATTCTTTGTTCATGTGTTTGTTGAGCAGCCGATTTGGTTCTCGGTTTTGCTTTCGATTTGGTTCTTGGAGGCATGGTTATGTTATGTTAATCGACAAAGAAATTTTTGATTCAACGATTAATCGTCGATGAAGAATGAACGATGAGGAAGAAGATGAAGAAAAATAAATAAATTGGATGAACTAACCTATGCCGGTACGAATTTGAATTGGGGGATATATGATTTGGGTTATTTGATGTTTATGTTTTAGTTGAAAGGGTATAACAGTCTTTTCATAATGTTTTTAATTAATCTAAGGGTGTTTTACTATTTTCGCCCCCAAAAAACACCCCTTAACAGCCACCTTTGGTTGGGGAAAGTAATTCATATCCCCCAATTAGTTTCCATATCCCCCAATTACGCGTTCTTTCAAAAGTTTGTATTAACAATGTATGTTAATTCCGGCAGTGTTGGATATCTGGTTCCTATAAACTATATAAGCTGAATCTAGTTGTCATTGAATTCAAAATTCCATATAAAAATACATTTAAATAAATATATTTTTTTTTTATTAGCAAAGAAAGGAATTTTATTGATCAAAGGAGAGGATATAAAAGGATTATACCACCCTAAGGCAAAGACCAAAGAAAAAAAAAAGAGCAAAGCCTACAGACAGGCAAAGCTCAAAGAAAATGGCCTACAAACAGACCCAAAACCGAAGGCTAAACTACTAAACATCAAAAAAAAAAAAAAGTAGAATGCCAATTATTCATTACGTCATTGGAAGAAATAAGTTCAAAATCTTTGATAGCTAAGGACCAAGAGCAAAGGCAATACATGGCCTTATTAGTGAAAGCAACTTCATTGCTGACTTTTCCATTGAATGCTCTAGCATTCCTCTCTTGCCAGATGTGATAGACACATTTTTGTGTCTAATTTGTCTCGCTTCTTTATATTGATAGTGCTCATTTTTATACTTATTATGGTGTTTTATGTGTGTAGGTATTTTTGGCCAATAAATATTTTTGAAAAAAATCGGCTCGAAAAGTTGTCAAAAGCACCCCGGAGAACATTTGCTAAACGGACCCCTAGTTTGGATAAGGGGCAACCAAGGGGGAACCCCCAAAGACACCTGTTATCGGCACCCCCTCAATGGATAAGGGGCACCATCATCTTCACGGTTTAAAAAATCAGTTTTGGCGGGAAAACAGACGAGACATCTGCGTGTTTCTCTGGAGCAAATTTGGACGTGTTCTTGGTGGATTTTCTCATGGGTTTGGATTCTTTTGGACCTGTTAGAGTAAAACAGGGTTGGTGTGTGCGGTTGAATCGAACAAATTGGGCTTAATCATCTGGTAGGAGCGAAACAGGGAGAGAAAAGTTACGGGTTTCTGCTGGGATAAATTTGGAAGATTTATGGAAGATAAGTCCTGATATGATTCGTATCTATCAAATATAGAAGTTGGAGTAATTTAGGAAGGATTTTACAGCCTGTAACCACGTAAGAAGATTCGCAGAGAAGAAAATTCCGGGACTTGCTGCCGAAGAAAAAAAAAGAGATATTCTCGAGATTTAGTCGAGATATTTCGAACCTGTGGGATATATATAGGTTTCTGTGAGTCGAAAAAAGGGTCACGTACATTTTGAGGAAGTTTAGAGAAGAACAGAGAACGAAATCAAGAGTTGCAGGAAATTTTTTCTCATTGGTGCACAAGGAAGAACACGAAGAACAAAAGGCCATTGAAGACGATCGTTTTGGGTCTTAAAATTAGCGACAAAGCAACAGTATTTACAACAGTTTTCTGTAACAGTTCCATTATAACAGCTGTTTTGTAACACCGATACACTGTTTCAAACAGTCTGTGTTATTACTTTTCACTCTTTTAATCATCCTTTGAGCAACAAACACATATTTTGAGACCATGATTAATATGAGGAGCTAAACCCCATTGCTGAGGCGATAGAGGAAGCTATTTTTCCAACTAAAAGTGGTATATTCTATTTTATCTTTTTATTTGTAATTATTATATGATTATTTGCCTTGAACTATTATTGAATATGATTTTTATTTGAGTGATTGTGATCTATTTTGATGGAGTATGCTTAGTTTAAGACTTTTGATGCTTCATACTTGGTATTTACAATTATTACTTTTGAAAATCTACTTGTTGCAATATTTTAGAATCAAATTAAACAAGAAAATTGCATAAATATAAGTATTGGTTTAATCACTTTGAACTTAGAAAATAGTGGAATCTTAGCCTCAGTGTTTCTTTTAATATTGATATCATCTTTGTTTAAGTTTGCTATAATTTTTAGTGTGTTTTCTACTTTAGTTTTGAATTTAAGTCTAAAAAAAATCCTTCACAAGTCTGAGAAACGACACTCTTTTTACCACTATATCACAACCACATCAATTTTTGGTGCGACCGACGTAGACTTGTTTTTAGGGTTTTAGATTTATTTTTCTTTTTCTTTTTTAGATTTTTATTATTTATTTCTATTTTACGTTTTTGGTAGGGCTGCCAATGGGTACCCGTTTACCCGGAACCGACCTGGACCCGGGTCCTAATATCATACCCATTAATAGTTTTTGGACCCATCGGGTAGACCCGATAAGGAACCGGTTAGTATCGGGTATTTATCGGGTCTACCCGACGGGTACCCGATAAAATTTATAATAAAAGTCATTATAATGGCTCGTCTTCTCATTCTGTTGTTTCTCCTCTACCTCGTACAGTCGTACTCATACTGTAATTTGATTTTTCATGAACGCATCTATTGCTTTCACTAGAGTTTACCCACTTCGTCTTCTTATCAATTGGGGTTTGGTCTATTTTGAAGGATTTTCATGTACTTAGTTTATTTCTAAAGATGAGTGTGAAAAGAGTTTTCAGATTGTTGTATTTGTGGGCATCTCTGTACATTGATTGAAAATTCATTTTCAATCTAATACTAGAGATCTCGAATTGCGTGGTTTAGATATATGGGGAACAGACAGTCAACAAAGCAAAACAGTTAATTTTAGATCTTTGTTACATTTATATCAAACCATGCACCTAAACGATCGAGCTTTAATTATTTTCTCTATATGAACGAGAAAGGATAGAAATTTTAATTATGGGTTTTAGTATTATCACAGTTTTGAAAGTTTTTCTTGAGGATGTGTTCAAAATTTACAAGAACAGAAGTATAAATCTGGCTTTGAAAAGAAGCAACGAAACTGTTTCCCTTATGTATTGCAGCAGGTAGATCTATCATATAGTGGTACTTAAAATTAAATTTGAGAATTCGATTAATCCAAGCGGCTGCCATTGTATTATATTTCTTGTTCTTCATCTTATCATTGTTCTCCAGGACGGCGGAACATCATAAGATGTACAGGGAAGAAATTAAAACTAGAGTTTCTATACCCGATAACTACCCGGACCCGTTAATTACCCGGTGTTTTTATAGGGTCCGGTTCTGGGTCCAAAAAATGGGAACCGGACCCGGAACCGTTAGGACCCGGAACCGACTCAAATAATAGGGTCCGGTTCTGGGTAGTATATTACCCGGACCCGATAGGACCCGTTGACACCCCTAGTTTTGGGTATTTATCTTTTGTCTACAGGTTTTGGGTCATAAAGAAAATTGAGCCAAGGAATTTGGTGATTTCATAAAGACTTGCAGTTAAAGATTAAAGCGAAGAGAACGAAAAAGGAAGACAATTTTTTTTTATTTTTTTTTATTTTTTTAGAAAAAAAAACTGTATTAGGGTTTATTATTTTTGTAATTTTTCTTTTCTTCTTGGACATTTGGACTTTGGGACATTATGTTTATTTTTACCCTACGGAAGGGTACTTTTAAATATAAACTGTTTGCAGAGAATGAGGACAATTACGATATTGTTTCTGCACCTTGGGTTCGTACACTGACATAGGAGTCATTGGCCCGAGTCGACTACAACCGATTCATCCCCCGTCTGGAACGGGAGGTAAGATTCTAAACACTCTCGAATCCCCTGTTAGCGAGTTACTGTCTTTCTTCGTTTGCATATATGCTGAGGACTTGAATACGGATGCTTTAATTTCCTAGTAAAGGGCAAGGACTGGCCATACAAGATAAGGGTTCGGATTTCATCACCGTTCTCTTCTTGCCCGCCTTAGGAAAACGATACCAAACGCGAACCTAAGCTTAAAGTACTGACTAGAACAAGACCGATAGGGTAACGATCTTAATAGGAAAGTCATTCGAAAAATATTGGTTACTCTTTTAAGCATACTTCGAAGTTCATGATGGTTTATGTGAGTTGAATGTGTGACTGCGCCGCCTTGTAATTCCGGTGAGGCCTTGGGTATCAAAGCTCCATCGAGCTTCCCTCGCCTCTATTCAACTTACTTTGACTCGGATTGATTCCAGAGGGGTTTGCTTAAATTGTAACGAATTCCCTTTCGAAGGATTAGAAGCTGGTCTAGAAACAATCTAAGTGGAGCCATCATGCTTTTTTGTTTGCTAGAAATCAATAGGTTTGATTTGGTTGAGTCAGCCTTGTTTTGTGATTGCATAGAATCCCCTTCCTTATTCTTTTGCATGCCGGAACGTAAAAGAGACGCCCTAGGTAGATTTGTTAAAGAGAAACCTAGTATTTCTAAGCGTCTCGATTACCTCAATTTAGAAAGTCCGATTTTTGAAGAGTCCGTTTTTGAACGTCCGTTCAAGGAGAAAATCCCTAATATTCCGATAGAGCCAGAAATGGAAACTTTGAAAGATTTGTTGAACCCGACTAGGACTACTCGTCTCTCGTGTATCAGGTTAGCTGAAACGGAAGCAAATTATGAACTTAAACCTGGGACCTTACAGCTTCTCCCAATCTTCTTAGGGAAAGAAAATGAAAACCCTTATTTCCATGTTAGGGATTTTGAAGAAATTTGTAGTACCCTAAAAATTAGAGATCTTGATGATGATTCTCTGAAACTTAGGTTATTCCCTTTTTTCCTGAAAGATAAAGCCAAATCGTGGTTATATAGTTTGGCTTCCGGGTCAATTGAAACATATGAACAACTTACATCTGCCTTTTTGAACAAGTTTTTCCCTAGGCACAAAACATCGTCTATTAGGACGCAAATCTGCACGTTTTCTCAACAGGAGGGAGAATCTTTGTATAGGTATTTGGAAAGGTTCAATGATCTATTAGCCCAATGTCCTCATCATGGTCTAGAAAAGGTTAGGTTAGTTCAGATCCTTTATTAGGGTTTAGATTATTCCACTACGACCACAGTAGAATCTATGGGTACAGGTGGGTTTGAAAACCAAAAAGTTGATGAGGCGATGACATATTTGCATGAAATCGCTGAAAAGACCCAACAATGGGAAAGTAATAGGGGACCCCAGAAAACAATTCTTCTAGGCAAGAGGAAACGTTAATAAGGTAGAAGGAAGCTTTGAATCAGATGCCAAATTTGCCGCTATAGCGAAAAGGTTAGAAGATTTAGAAGTGGGTCACACTAGTGGTATATTGGAGCCTTTTTGGGAAGGACAGAATAATGAAGAGCAAGCCAATGCTCTCTATAATAACACTAGATTTGATAATCTTCAGAGGTTTGACCCATATTTAGAAACTTATAATCCTGGTTGGAAAAACCATCCGAACTTTTCTTGGTCTAAAGGCCAGAGGCAAGGTCAGTTTAGTAATTCTAATGCTCCCCCAGGTTTTGGTTACACTAAGAATTCTTCAGGCCCAGAAAATAAAACGATTAGCTTAGAGGAATCTATTAAGATGTTAGCAAAAACTCAGGAAATGTTAGCACAGAGACATGTTAGTTTTCAATAGGAAACCAAGCAGAACTTTCAAACTAATGCTCAGAATCTTACTAAGTTAGAACTTCAAGTGGGCCAAATAGCTAAGACCTTAAGTGAAAGAGATAACATAAGGTTCCCTAGTCAGACTAATCCCAATCCTAGAGGAGTTCATGAATTAGGTGCAAAACCATCGAATCAATTGAATGCTATTAGAACCCTTAGGAGTGGTAGAGTAGTAGACAATCAGGTAACCATGCCCGATAGTGAACATAATGTAGTTCACCCCTCAGGACCAGCACTAGCTGAGGGGACTGATAAAATTTCGATGATGCCAATTCGGTTCCTGAGAGGTCAGATTCTATGCCTAGAGCCCCGTTTCCCCAAATATTAGTACCAACAAAGAAGGAATCGAACTTTAATGACATATTGGAGGTTTTTAAGCAAGTTACCATAAACCTTCCTTTATTAGATGCAATTAGGCAAATTCCTCGCTATGCCAAGTTCCTTAAGGATATGTGTACGCGAAAGCGAAAACTTAGCGTCCATAAGAAAGCCTTTTTAGCTAGTCACGTAAGTTCCATCATTCGTAAAACCAAAACTCCAAAGTACAAAGACCCAGTTCCCCTACAATTGCTTGTACAATAGGTAAACACCGGGTAGAAAAAGCTTTACTTGACTTAGGAGCCGTGTGAACTTACTTTGCCATACCATGTGTACTTACAACTAGGACTTGGTGAAATGAAACCTACTCGAGATGACATTGCAAGTTAGGCGATAGGTCTGTTAAAATTCCTCGAGGTGTTATTGAGGATGTTCTTATTGAGGTCGACAAGTTTATTTATCCAGTGGATTTCGTGGTCCTAGATACCCACCCTGTCCCCGACCCAGAGAACCAGATACTTGTGATATTAGGTTGCCCATTTTTAGCTACGTCTAATGCGATCATTAACTGCCGAAATGGTGTGATGAAATTATCTTTTGGTAATATGACTATGGAGATGAACATTTTTAATGTCAGTAAGCTACCTTATGAGCTAGATGACGCATGTGTTGAAGAGGTGAATATGATAGAAGCCTTAGTTCAGGAGTCATTACCAAACATTTTATCTGAAGACCCATTAGAAAGTTGTCTATCCCATTTTGGTTTAGATTTTGATGACGATAGCACTATTGAACAAGTGAATGCTCTATTAGATTCTACCCCTGTGTTAGACACTAATAGATGGAAAGCTAGGTTCGAACAATTACCAGTTTCTGAGACTACCTTAATTCTTTCTTTAGAAGGGCCTCCTAAGTTAGACCTAAAACCACTACCCGACACTCTAAAGTATGTGTTTTGAGGCCCATCTGAGACTTTACCTGTGATTGTAGCTTCCGATTTGGATAGTGATCAGGAAAGTAGGCTAGTAAAAGTACTTCAAGACAATAAGGAAGCTTTAGGGTGGACAATAGCAGACATTAAGGGTATAAGTCCTACTGTGTGTATGCATCAGATTCATTTAGAAGAAGACTCCAAACCTTCTAGGGAGATGCAACGTCGACTGAACCCTAACATGAAAGAGGTAGTTCAAAAAGAGGTGATTAAGTTATTAGATGCGGGTATTATCTACCCAATTTCAGATAAGTAAGTGGGTCAGCCCCGTTCAGGTTGTCCCCAAGAAATCGGTATCAATGTAGTCCGAATGATAATAATGAGTTAATCCCAACCCGAGTGACCATGGGATGGTGTGTCTGTATCAACTATAGGAAATTGAACAAGGTCACAAGGAAGGATCACTTTCCCTTCCTTTTATCAACCAAATGCTAGATTAGCTAGACATAGTCATTATTGCTTCTTAGATGGCTACTCCGGTTATAATCGATCGTTATTGCCCAGTAAGACCAAGAGAAAACCACTTTTACCCGTCCCTTTGGTACCTTTGCGTATAGATGCATGCCTTTCGGGCTATGTAATTCCCGCGACTTTTCGGCGTTGTATGATGAGCATATTTTCCGATATGGTAGAACGGTTTCTAGAGGTCTTTATGGATGATTTTTCAGGTGTTTGGTTCATCTTTTGATGAGTGCTTGCATCATTTGACATTAGTGTTGACTAGGTGTAAGGAAAAGAATTTAGTGCTTAATTGGGAAAAATGCCATTTCATGGTTAAATCAGGAATTGTGTTAGGGCACATCGTTTCTTCAAAGGGTATAAAGGTAGATAAAGCCAAAGTTGACCTTATTAAGACTTTACAGGTCCCAAAAACCGTAAAAGATATTAGGTCATTCCTAGGGCATGCAGGTTTTTACCGTCGATTCATTAAGGATTTTAGCTTGATTTCTAGACCTCTTTGCAATTTTCTTGAAAAAGATGTTAAGTTTGTCTTTGATGATGCTTGTTTAAAGGCTTTTGAGAAGCTTAAGAATTTAATCACTACCGCCCGATAGTCCAGAACCTAACTGGAACCTACCCTCGAAATTATGTGTGATGCTTCAGATTATGCTATAGGTATTGTGCTAGGTCAGCGAGAAAACAAATTACTTCATGTGATTTACTATGCTAGCAAAACTCGAATGATGCCCAAATGAACTATACAACTACCGAGAAGGAACCGTTAGCCATCGTGTTTGCCTTGGATAAGTTTAGATCCTACCTATTAGGTTCTAAGATCGTAATCTATACCGATCATGCTGCTTTGAAATACCTTTTGTCTAAGAAGGATACCAAACCTAGATTGATTAGGTGCCGAAAAAGGGTTAGAAAGGGTGCCGAAATACCTTTTGTTACAAGAATTTTGTCCGGACATTAGAGACAAAAGGGTGCCGAAAATGTAGTAGCATACCACTTGTCAAGGCTAGTTTTTAGTTCCCCTAATGATTCTCTTTCTATAAGGGATAGCTTTCCTGATGAACAATTGTTCTCTGTTTCCCAATCACCTTGGTATGCGAATATAGTGAATTATCTTGTTCTTCGGGTCGAATGCCTCAACATTGGGGTAAGCAAGATCGTTCTAGGTTTTTAGCCGAGGTTAAGCATTTGTTTTGGGACGATCCTTATCTGTTTAAGTATTGTCCAGACCAGATTATTAGGAGATGTGTACCTGAGAGTGACCAGTCCAGTATTATCTCCTTTTGTCATGAACATGTATGTGGGGGTCATTTTAGTGCTAAGAAGATTGCTGCTAAGATATTGAAGTATGGTTTTTACTGTCCTTCGTTGTTTTAAGACTCCCATAGTCATTGTGTTTCTTGTGAGCATTGCCAGAGGTTAGGAACCATTTTTCGTAGAAATATGATGCCTTTGAACCCTATTTTAGTGATTGAGGTCTTTGATGTGTGGGGCATTGATTTTATGGGTCCATTTCCTAATTCTTTTGGTTATCTTTACATACTTGTCGTTGTAGACTATGTGTCTAAGTGGGTTGAGGCGGTTCCGTGTAAAACAAATGACCACAGGGTCGTAGTCCATTTTTTGAAAGAGAACATACTTACACGTTTTGGTACGCCGCGAGCTATAATTAGTGATGGAGGTTCACACTTTTGTAATAGACCGTTTGCTCTTTTAATGAAATAATATGGTATTACCCAAAAAGTAGCTACCCCATATCACCCACATACTAGTGGTCAGGTAGAGGTCTCCAATAGGGAAATTAAGCGTATTTTAGAGAAAAAAGTCAATCCCAATAGGAAAGACTGGTCGTCGAGGCTTACTGATGCCTTATGGGCTTATCGTACTGCGTTTAAAACACCCATTGGAATGTCACCTTATCGTCTAGTATTTGGCAAGGCATGTCACCTTCCTGTCGAGTTAGAACATAAAGCTATTGGGCTATTAAGCAGCTAAACTTTTCACTTGACAAGGCAGGAGCTCACAGAAAGCTCCAGCTCAATGAGTTGGATGAGATTCGTAAAGATGCATACGATAGTGCTGAGGAGTATAAGAACAAAATGAAACTTGTGCATGATAAGAATATTTTACGAAAGTCATTTTCTCCAGGTCAAAAAGTTCTTTTGTATGACACTCGTTTGCATCTATTCCCCGGGAAGTTGCGCTCTCGGTGGACCGGTCCTTTTGTGGTCCGTACTGTTTTTCCTCATGGCGCTATTGAGATTTAGACACCAGATGGTAGTAGTTCTTCAAAGGTTAACGGTCAGCGATTGAAGCCCTTTTTAGAGCCTTTTCCTATAGGTAATGTTGAGGAGGTCCCTCTGGAGGACCCTGTTTACCTTGATTGACCATCGAGGCGGTTTGTATGTGGTTTATTATTTTTGTAGGTTTTTGGTTACACTTCACCCAGGTACTATCTTTCCGACTTCTCTCTTTACTATTTCCTCATGTTACTTATATTTTGGTACTGTTATTTAATTAGAAACATTGAGGACAATATTAGATTTAAGTTAGGGGGTGGGGTAGAAACTTTTGTTACCTTTTTGTTACAATAAATAAACTTCAGAGCCTAGAAATTTATGCTTATTAAGGATGGCACTAACCAATCTAAGTGGATGGAAGCATTTTGGTTGTAGGAGTTGAGGAACCAATCTGATTAGATGGAAACATCTAAAGAGTCTATTCATAAAAGCACAGAGCTCAGGTGTTAGAATTAAGAAAAAACATGGTAGTTTCGCCATATCTCGTTGAATCCTTTTCACTTCTGTTTTTATTTTGTTTTCTTTAAACTATATTTCTCTAAGTGATTAGGTGGGGCTCACGAATCAAGTTGTTACCAATGCTAGGGTGAATTAGAGTGATTGAGATAAAAAAAAAAAAAATTTGAGACCAGACCATCAGACCAACCGGAATAAATTCAATAAAGTCGACCACTGGAACCCTTGTATATGCCAGTTATGTTGACCTAGAGTTAGGATTATCGACCACTGGTTCCCTTGTATATGGAAGTGTGTTGATATTAGTCAGACTAGTATCTCAGTCCATTAGGATAGGTTCATTTAGGCGGAGGCCTTCAGACAGATATGAGAAACACCATTCACCTTAGTCAACATCAAAACCATCTACGTTTTTCTCTACATCCATCTTCTTAATATATCCATGTGATTGGTTGACTCCGGTTATGATGTCCAGAAACTATCTGAGTAGAGCTCTGTCACTTTATATAAATTTTAGTATGCTTGAGTGCAAACTCGTGTACAACAATTGGAATTTCGCATCAGGGTACTTCCTCTTGTAATCAATAAGTATGCCAACCAAGGAGATTCTTTAGTGCCTTCCAAGGTTCTGCATAGATAGCTAGGGTCTGGAGTAAAGGTTTTGTGGGTATACCTATGGTAAGCCCTCCCGAGACTATAACTCAGCCACTAGGGCCACCTAGGGGTTTAAAGGCTTATTGCATACGCTAAATGCAATCGACGATACCTGCGACAGTGAGTTAGGGGGGGTATTTGATAGACACATTTTTGTGTCTAATTTGTCTCGCTTCTTTATATTGATAGTGCTCATTTTTGTACTTATTATGGTGTTTTATGTGTGTGTAGGTATTTTTGGCCAATAAACATTTTTTGAAAAAATCGGCTCGAAAAGTTGTCAAAAGCACCCGGAGAACATTTGCTAAACGGACCCCCAGTTTGGATAAGGGGTAACCTAAGGGGAAACCCCAAAGACACTTGTTATCGGCACCCCTCGCTGGGATAAGGGGCACCATCATCTTCACGGTTTAAGAAATCAGTTTAAGGGAAAACAGACGAGACATCTGCGTGTTTCTCTGGAGCAAATTTGGACGTGTTCTTGGTGGATTTTCTCATTGGTTGGATTCTTTTGGACCTGTTAGAGTAAAACAGGTAGGTGTGTGCGGTTGAATCGAACAAATTGGGCTTAATCATCTGGTAGGAGCGAAACAGGGAGAGAAAAGTTACGGGTTTCTGCTGGGATAAATTTGGAAGATTTGTGGAAGATAAGTCCTGATATGATTCGTATCTATCAAATATAGAAGTTGGAGTAATTTAGGAAGGATTTTACATCCTGTAACCGCGTAAGAAGATTCACAGAGAAGAAAATTCCGGGACTTGCTTCCGAAGAAAAAAAAAGAGATATTCTCGAGATTTAGTCGAGATATTTCGAACCTGTGGGATATATATAGGTTTCTGTGAGTCGAAAAAAGGGTCACGTACATTTTGGGGAAGTTTAGAGAAGAACAGAGAACGAAATCAAGAGTTGCAGGAAATTGTTTCTGCTGGTGCACAAGGAAGAACATGATGTGGTTTTGAAGTTGTTGTAGAAAGTGGTAAGAAAGATGTTGTTCCTCTCAGACTTGTGAAGGATTTTTAGACTTAAATTCAAAACAAAAATAGAAAACTCACTAAAAATTATAGCAAACTCTGACAAAGATGTTATCAATATTAAAAGAACACTTAGGCCAAGATTCCACTAGTTTCCAAGTTCAAAGTGATTTAATCCATTATTTATATTCATGCAATTTTCGTTCAATTTGATTCTAAACTATTGCGACAAGTAGATTCTCAAAATAACAAGTGTAAATCCGAAGCATAGAACATCAAAAACCTAAGTCTAAGCATGCTCTATCAAAAGAAATCACAATTGCTTAACAAAAATCATTCAAACAATCTTCAATCAAGGCAAATAATCATATAATAATTGCAAATAAATAAATAAAATAAAATATACCACTTTATGTTGGAAAAATAGCTTCCTCTATCGCCTCAAAGAATGGGGTTTAGCTCCTCATATTAATCATGGTCTCAAAATATGTGTTTATGGCTCAAAAGATGATTAAAAGGATGAAAAGTGATAAAATGGCCGATTCGGGCAACAAAGTGTATATGTGTTCAAAAAGTTGTTACAATGGAACCGTTGAAAACACCGTTGTTTTGTCGCTGAATTTAAGACCCCAAAAACGATCGTCCCGATGGCCTTTGTTCTACGTGTTCTTCTTTGTTGCAGCAGCAGAACTCAATTTCCTGCAACTCCTCCTGTTGATCTCTGCCGTGTTCCAAACTTCCCCAAAGTCTCCGTCATGCGTCTCTGAGTCCCGTAGCTTTTCTTTATACACCACAGGTCACAATTCTTGCGAGTTAATCCATGTTTTTTTCTTTCTTCCCAAGACTCGGGATTTTATTCCCTTTTTATTTCTCTTACGCATATTCCACCCGTCCAATCCTTCCTAAAATCTCTCCAGTTGAGCATATAACAATCCCAGAGGATATATCTTCCTTTTCTACACGTAACTTTCCCAATCCGCAACCAAGAAATCCCGATATATCTCACACAAAACCTTCCCTTTTTTATCGTGCAAGACATCGAACCTTCCTTTTTCTACGTAAACAATACCATTACCAACCCCGTTTACTCAAAACAGCCCAAAACAATCCTTAAACACGAAAATATCCAAATGTAATCGCACCCAAATTGTCGCTGTAAATGTTCACGCTGCTGAATTTTCAAAATACCTTTTCCCGCCAAAATTCTCTCAAACCGTGAAGAAGATAGGATGCCCCCTAACCATAATAGGGGTGCCTTTAGCAGACGCCTTTGGGGATGCCCTAGGGTGCAAATAGCAGGAGGGTGCCCCTTAGTAATTGAGGTGCCCCTTATCCAAATGAGGGGTGTCTTTAGTAATTTTCTCCCACGAGCGCAAAAACCACTTTTCGAGCCAATTTCGCCGCAAAAGCTTATTTCTCCAAAAACACCTACAAAGACATAAAATGAAAATGCCAAAATAAATACAAAATGGGTACTAACAATATAAAAAATCGAGATCAAAATAGACACATAAATGCGTCTATCAAATACCCCCAAACTTATTATTTGCTAGTCCCGAGCAAATCAAATCTAGAAAATAAATTCCTAACTCACCTGTCGCAGAGCATCGTCGATTGCATTTAGCGTATGCAATAAGCCTTTAAACCCCTAGGTGGCCCTAGTGGCCGAGTTATAGTCTCGGGAGGGTTTACCGTGAGGTGTACCCACAAAACCTTTACTCCAGACCCTAACTATCTACGCAGAACTTTGGAAGGTACTAAAAAATCTCCTTGGTTGGCATACTTATTGATTACATGGAGGAAGTACCCTGATGCGAAATTCCAATTGCTATACACGAGTTTGCACTCAAGCATACTAAAATTCATATATAAGTCACAGAGCTCTACTCAGATAGTTTCTGGACATCATAACCGGAGTCAACCAATCACATGGACAGATTAAGAAATGGATATAGAAAAACGTAGATGGTTTTGATGTTGACTAAGGTGAACGATGTTTCTCATATCTGTCTGAAGGCCATTGCCAAAATGAACCTATCCTAACGGATCGAGATCTTGGTCTAGACTAATATCAACATACTGGCATATACAAGGGAACCAGTGGTCGATAATCCTAACTCTAGGTCAACACAACTGGCATATACAAAGGTTCCAGTGGTCGACTTTATTGAATTTATTCCGGTTGGTCTGATGGTCTGGTCTCAATTTTTTTTTTTAACCTCAATCAATCTAATTCACCCTAGCATTGGTAACAACTTGATTCGTGAGCCCCACCTAATCACTTAGAGAAACATAGTTTAAAGAAAACAAAATAAAAAACAGAAGTGAAAAGGATTCAACGAGATATGGCGAAACTACCATGTTTTTTCTTTAATTCTAACACCTAAGCTTTGTGCTTTTATGAATAGACTCTTTAGATGTTTCCATCTAATCAGATTGGTTCCTCAACTCCTACAACCAAAATGCTTTCATCCACTTAGATTGGTTAGTGCCATCCTTAATAAGCATAAATTTCTAGGCTCTGGAGTTTATCAATGCAACTAAAATGTTTATCCCATACTCCCAAACTTAAATCTAACATTGTCCTCAATGTTCTAAAGATAAAATTAAAAGCATGAACAAGGAGAAACTGTTACCATTTGAAGCAAAAGAGATAAGGAAAGATATTACCGTGTCGCATGAATATTAGGTTACCTCCCAAGAAGTGCTAAGTTTAACGTCTTCAGCCAGACATTACGTACCCATAATGGCTAATTACCCTTTCAAATTGTATATCAATAGTCGAAACAATTGTGGATCATCAAAATCAATTAAAACTGCCACAATTATGAAACAACTGCACCAAATCAGAAAAATGAACAGACAGAGCACATCCTCATCCAAGGTTTCCTGCAAGACAACTGGATTTTTCTATGGTGCCCACTTGGGCTTCATATGAGTATCTTGATAAACGGATTTACCCAAATAACGAGTCTCAAATAGCTGGATTTCCTCCTGGATAGTATCAGGAGGATCGGGTTGTGGAGTCGGAAGAGACTCAGGTAATACCTCAGACACACTAGGCTCGAGTCCCAAGTTATGTACTTCAAATAGGGATACTTGACGATTACTACCCCCAAACTTAGAATTTTCGGTGTCTCTAGATAGACTAGTCACAATATTCCTAATTTCTAGACCATTAGGTTCCTGAAAAAGGTCAATTGCTTTCTCTAATTTATAATCAGGTGGTTCATCCTCTAAATGCATCCGAGGTACACAACCGTACGACTTATATGTTTCATATCCTCTATGGGAAACCCTAAAGTTTCCTTATTGTCTTGAAGTACGGCCACCGGCCTACTCTCATGATCACTATCCAAATCGGAAGCTATAGGCGAAATCTCGGATGGGCCTAAAATTCATAATTAGGGTCCAACTTAGGAGGATCTCTAGGCTCTTCAAACAAGGGCTTAAGGTAGATTCCGTAGCTAGTAATGGTTCGAACCTAGCTTTCCATTTATTGGTATCTAACATAGGAATAGAATCCAACAGAGCATTTACTTGTTCAATGTTGCTATCATCGTCAAAATCCATGCTAAAATGGGCTAGACAACTCTCTAATGGATCTTCCGATAAGGTGTTTGGTAATGACTCCTGAACTAAGGTTCCTATCATGTTCACCTCTTCAATGCATGTGTCATCTAGCTCAGAATGTAGCTTATTGACATTAAAAATATTCAACTCAATAGTCATATTACCAAAAGACAGATTCATAATACCATTTCGACAGTTAATGATCGCGTTAGACGTAGCTAAAAATGGGCGACCTAAAATCACAAGTATCTCGGTTCTCTGGGTCGTGGACAAGGTTGGGTATCTAAGACCACGAAATCCACAGGATAAATAAACTTGTCGACCTCAATAAGAACATCTTCTATCACACCACGAGGAATTTTAACAGACCTATCAGCTAACTGCAGTGTTATCTTGGTAGGTTTCAATTCACCAAGTGTAGGACCAGAATATCGCGACAGTAATATTTCGCGAGATTAATAAACGACTACGTCGCGAAGGAGTCGCATGGAAATAAATAAATGACGTAATGGATGATGACAGTCAAAATATGAGGAAAGTGTGAAAACTTGGCGAGAATTAGGGGTGTCGCGAGGACAAGCACTTACACACTCGCGAGGATTCGTGAGTCGTTTCCGAAAATAAAGGACATCTTAGCTGTCATCCGCTATGTAATACCCTATATAAAGGGTCGAGTAAGTCTGTTGAGGGAGAGGTCTTTTTGAATTGTTAAGCAAGTCATTAGGAGAGAGAAAATTAAGAGTGATTGTAATTTCTTTAGCTCTGTTCTACATTTCTTTGTAAATCTTGGAAGAAAACAATTAATAAAACACATTATTATTCATCTTCAAATGGATTGAATAAGCAAATTCGAGTGAGGTGTGTAGTGTAGGATTTCCTGCAACTACATATGCGCTAGAAACAGGGAGAATTTGGAGTAAAAGAAGAGAAATTTGATACAATTTTTAAGAGTTTACCAAAAGAAAGAAATGGCTAGAAGGAGAAATGTACCAGAAGGACAAACAATCGTGAGAATAAGCGGGAGACTTGCTGGTGAAAGGAGAAATGAAAGGGGAGAATCATCAAGGATGAACATAAGAAATGATGAAGAAAATCAAATTCAATCGCCAATTCAACCGATTGGAAACACAACTACAGATTATGATAGAATAAGTGTACACACATGGAGATCAGATTCTATGGAGGAAAGAGAGGAAGAACAACAACAGATAAATAATGGACAAGGAGATAGAAATCGAGAAGAGATGGGAGAAACAATTCGTGGAAATGAAGAGATCGCAGCATTAGAAACATTGAGACAAACAATGTATGAAGAAAGGCGGCTAGAAGCAGAGGAACGTGCAAATTTAACAAGGCAAAATCATGAGTTGAGAATGGAAAATCTGAGATTGCAAAATAGAAGATCGAGAAGTAGTAACAGATCAAGATCAAGATCAGTCAGAGAAGATAGGAGGAGAACATTACCTGCAGAAAACATTAATGAAGAAAATTTGGAAAGAGAGTTAAATCATGGCGAAGGAGGTCGCGAAGAGAGAGAATTAATAGAAAATCGTTATATTTTGGTGAATAATCACGATGATGGAAATCAAGAAGATAGGCAGCCTCGAGGACAGAATAACCCAGCTAATGAAGAAACACAAAGGAAACAAAAGGAAATTGAAGATGACATTGAAAAGCATTATACCGAGCAAGCACGTCTAGCCCGCGAGAGAGAAAGATTGAGAGCAGAAATGGAACATCGGGAATTGGAAGAAGCGATTCGGCAGAATAATCATGACAATCGAGAGAGGAGGCGCGAGCAAAATCGCAACAATGGAGATATTAACGAAGAATATGAAAAAATACAAAAAAGTAGACACGAACGAAGAAGGAGGGAAGCAGAGTTAAAGAGACCGATAAATTCAAATTCTGAGGCAAATGAACAAATTCTGCGAGAATTGGCAGAGATGAGAGGAATATTGAACAGCAGAAGAGAAGGAGGAAGAAGACAGTTAGACGAAGCCATCGCAGAAGCTGCGAAGAATCCCTTTACATTAGAGGTGCAGTTAGGAGGAATACCCCCAAAATGTGACTTACCAAAGATTAACCAGCATTTTTGATGGGACAACTTGTGCAATACAACACATCAAGGCATACGTAAGATGTATGTTACAATGGGAGAATCATGATGCCATATTGTGTAAATACTTTGCATCAAGTTTGACCGGGAGAAGCGTTGAAGTGGTTTGAGGGTTTACCAAGAAATACTATCACGTCATTTAATCATTTGCAAGCTATATTCTTGGAGGCGTATATAAGTAACAACTCCTCGCGACTGTATTGAAGATGTATTCGGGTTGAAACAAAGAGTTGGTGAAAGTTTGAGACACCTAACTGTCGGATGGAAGACAATGTGCAATGAGATGGCAGGAAGGGTAGATGAAAGATACCTCATACCGTCATTCATAAATGCTATGTTCGCAACCAATCATTGTATGTTCAAAGTTTTTAGAGTCAAGAATACGATTACAATGACTCGAATTACGAGAACTCCAAGAAGAATATATCGCTTTAGAAGAAAGACAGAACGAGATGGAATCTTATCCAAGGGGCGAACACAAATTCTAGCATCGCGAATGGAAGTTTATTACCTCAACTTGTACACACAAAGGGCGAGCACATTGCTAGGTCAACAAGAAAGAAAAGCGGTTGATATAGAACCAAAGTTAGTAGCCATGGGAAGTCGAGATCAGGAGGAATTTGAGAAAGAAAGGAACTATTACAATCGCGGTGGGAATAATAAGATCCAGAGGCTCGATCATCCGCAGGAAACTTACGGAGGTCGAAGGCAGAATAATAACTATCATGGAGGGCAGCGAAGTCACAGAGTAGTGTGGGAGGAAATTAAAATGCCACCATTGAAGGCCAAAGTGTGGAAAAAATATGGGAAGCAATACTTTTGATGGAAAACATACCTGCACCATGGAACATGGGAAGTGAACCACCACCTGGGGATAGAAGTCATGAGTTCTGTTCTTACCATCGCTTTCATGGGCACCTAACAAATGACTGCAGAAACATCAAGAGAATTATCCTAAGAATGATTGATCAAGGAAAGCTAAATCACTTTCTAAAAGAAGAAGAGAAAGTTCAACATTTACCACCACCACCAGCAAAAGGAAAAGAAACATTTGTTATAGAAGTTGGGGCAAAGGCTAAAAATTTGTTTTGAGGTGGATGTAGGGAACTGCGAAGAGAGAACAGAAGGAAAAATTTGAATGAATATCATGATGCAAAGGAGACATTGAAATGTTGGACTGATGCGGAGGCAGAAGGAAGTAAGAATAAAAGGTGTAAAAAATGAATAATTGCGAGAAAAGATAACAATTTAGTGGTGAAAGCATGATAAGGATAAGAAGCAGAGATGATGGTTGCGGAAAAGTTGCGCGAGAATCTCGCCATGAAGAATGTGTACAAATCTATTGAATAATTGAAATGAGATTGTGCGATAACTTCACAGACAAATGATTGAATAAATTGATAAAATGAATGAGTGAGTGAATGGGACAAACCTTTATGGCGTACACCCTAGTTCACGAATGATATTTCGCAAGAGGCAAATGTAAGACCTAAAGTACGTCATATAAGGGGTATCTCTTAACATGGCTCGGGTGGAAGGTTACACCGCTCCCGAAACCTAGGTCATGGAGATTTGGGGCCCATGAAAGCCTATCCGGGGAGATACCTTGGATTTCCAACTATATATATAAGGTTATACCCTGGTTGGACGCCCGAGGGTCTCTTCCAAGGAGTCGGTGTATGACCAAGGCGCCGGGTACACGGTTGAGTCAAGAGTGCGGGAGCATGGAACTTCCTTACCACTCTTGACAAGTCTTGGCACATGCCGCACTCTACCAAGAAAACTCCACTTAGGGTGCAGTCTCGTAACCATAAACCCTATAGGTATAAGGGATAAGAGGTCTACAAAACAACCGCTGTCCGTTAAGACCGGATGGGAGGAGCTAGTCTTGTATGGCCGATGTACGCCTCCTTGAAGGGGCAACCCGGGGAGAAGATAAGGCGCACCCTCCATTAGGGAGTGATAAGTGTCAAAAGACGCAAATGTCATGAGGCTTTATTTTTCGCAAGAAAATTTAGGCTTGTCATATTTGTAAATGATCCCGCAGAGGCAATAATACTAACGTGAGGGTAAGACGAGATCAATGGGTTTTTACATGAAAATGTAAGAATGTCCTGCGATTTCGTCGCAAAGACGGCAATGTCACGGGATTTTATGGTCGCAAGAACGTTTAAACCTATCATATTGTCGCAAATATAATGTCTGCAGAGGCAAAAATACTTAAGAGATGATAAGACAAGGTCAATGGGTCATTACATGAAAGTGTAAAGACGTCCTGCGATCTTGTCGCAATGAGGGGTGGCAAAATAAGACCTTTACTTAGGAAGGCAAAATAAGACCACACAAATAATGATAAAGCAAGATCAATAGATTTCTTAATCCATGAAGATATCTTGCGATCTTGTCGCATTGATGTTGTGCAAAGTCAAAAAAAAAAAAAAAATGAAGGGTATATATATATCTCGCGAGAATAATCATATTTCATGTAACTCGCAAAGTTGATTATATTTTATGTAACTCGCAAAGTAAGAAGGGTTGTTTGATTGATATATCTGAACAAAGGAAGCAAAAGTTGAAATTCACATTCAATGGTCAAAGATATATGTATACAGATATTACAAGAAATGAAAGAAGAAAAAGAAGTTATTTCTTTGCCGGTTCTTCTTCTTGATCCGATTCTTTGGTTCCATCACTTTCGTCGCGATTCTTCTTCTTCATTAGCTTCACTATCGAAACATCGAGACAGGCAAGTTCTCGGGGGAACTTCTTCAAAGAAGGAAAGGATATGAATGAAGAGGAATGTTGTAATCGTTACAAACTATTTCCATAGCTTGATTGCGAAAACGAACAAGCATCATTATTAAAATTTGCCAACGTAGCTTGGAATTCTTTGCTTCAACTTAGAATATTTATTCTCGCGAAGAGAAAGATCCATGGCGAGTTGTTCTTTTTCGGTTTCAAGTTCTCCAATCCTTGTCTGAAATCTCTTTTCAGATTCTGAAAACATGAAGAAATGAATTAATGATAATAGTACAAAAAGAAAAAGAACAGAAAAGTAAAGAAGTATAACAAACAACCTTCTCTTTCAAAGATCATATCCTTGATCAAGGTAGTTTGCTCGGCGCGAAGACTAACATCGACACCTAAGTTATTTCTAGCATTATCTAGAACCTTCGCAGCCCAGGCAAACTCATCATCATTATTTATGACAAAAAGTGAACGAATTTGGTCTTCTCGCCGCTAAGTATGGTATTCTGACGAAGGAGTTCATCTCGCTCAACTTGCACATCAAGGAGAGATTTTTGAAATTTTGCTAAAGCCTGTGCACCTTTGTTAGTAATGCGATCTTTTTCATCTATGAGATCACTAATTTTCTTCCTTAAGGTTTTGGCTTTCTTCTTGGAATCAAGGTACATTCGCTTAAATTGATTGGCTAAATTCAAACTGGATTTATGTTCAATCTCTAAGAGGCGATGTTTGGTTTGAAGTTCATTTAATGGAAGGGAATCAATTTTATTTGATGAACTATTTAAGGATTCGTTAAGATAAGTAAGAAGAATATCATTATCCATAGGCTCGGGAAACGAATGAAGAAGAATGGCTTCTTCAGAGAGATTATATTTGTCTGCGAGAATAATAAATCAGGAGTAAAAAAAAAAAAAAAAAAATGGAAAAATGAAATGATTTGAAGAGAAAGAATTCTATACCATATAGTTGTTGATTTGCACTTTGAAGAGTAGATACTTTAGTCTTCTGAGAATCGAGCTCGGTTTCCAATTTTTGAATTCTCTCATCTTTATCGCGAGAAGACGCAACTTCAATTTCTAATTCTCGGACTTTCTTGTTAAGTTGAAGGTTCTTCTTTTCAAGGTTATTGCGTCTCTTCTCAAGGTCTGAGGCAACAACAAAAGAAGCTCTCCCTGACTATAGAAGAAAATGAAGAAATAATTAAAACAAAATTCAAAAGTGAAATCACAAAGAAACAAAGGAATATGAACATACCAAAGCATTGAGAGCATTTAAAAGGCTAGGAGTCATTGTTCGGGAAATTCATGAAAAGACTCGGTGTCCTCCAATAGTGGGGCGTCGCAGATTTTGGCGAGAGCTTCGTAAGTAGCGGATAAATTATCATCTCCCGGTCCATGCATAGGATCAAAAAAAATACCGGATAATAACGACATAGCGAAGTATCGAATGAGTCCCCTTAGCGTAATAGATATCGATCTCATTTTCATTTTCCGAGTCCTCGCCGACTTGGGAATTAGAATGGGAGGGAGATTGAACTTTTCGTCTTTTAGAAGATGGACCGAGAAGATTTGTCCTTGCGAGAAATGGCCTTATTCTTGCCTTTAACTTTCGCAAAGATTAGCTCCTTCATCATTAATCTTTGCGGTTTCAACTTCTTCAACACCAATCTTCACACACGAATAAAGATAAGAAACAGAGGCAACAATATTGTTTAAAATAACAAAAGAAAATGTTTCTTACTTCATCCGTGAGTGATCGAAGTATCGCCAGGATATTTGGCTGTGGATTCTCTTTGTATTTCTTTCTCATTCTGGTGATCTAAAAATTTTCTAAAAGTTAATGAATGAAAGAAATGGAAGACATAGCAAAGCAAATTTAAAAAAAAAAAAAAATATATATATATATATATATATATATACCTCTTTTGTCTTCTCAGGCCACTTAAACTCCCAAGGATAATAATTCGCGAGATTGGCTGGGAGTGCATGTGAGCCTGCGATATAAGGTCCACTCAGAAAAAGAGGTACAACCCACCACTTTTCATCTTTGGAGTGGCGAGGGATATTATTTTTACCCGAATGCCAGTCAATGTCCCGCATGAGCGTTTGTCGACATCAACGTTATCATTTTTCTTCAATCGAACACCCCAGTAGATTTGTCGTTTCTCATAGTTATGACCGAGTAATTTGCAAAAAGTTGTCCATGATATACTTCTCGGCAATTATTGGTAAATTCGCAAATTGAGGATCTCTAACATTATCGGGATATAAAGATCCTTTACCGGCGCCACGATAGGCGAATTCAAGCATCGTCAGCGAATACGGTCGCCATTCAATTGATAAACACCCGCGAGAATTTTCGTGAGCAAGAATCTCATAAAACAATGGTATTTCGGGATTATATAGAGGAATGGGGAGTCCTGAGGAGTTGACCTAGCGAGACTATGATTTTCTCGATCATCACATTGATGATCGTAAAAACAATTTTGCAGAAAGCATAGATGAGGATTCTTGATTTGGAATGGTTGATAAAGTGAAACCTTTTTCCTTTAATTTCTGGAAAACGTCATTGAAAAGTGGTGCGTATGTACGACCAAGTGAAGCCATTATCAGGGTATGGGAATGAAGGGAGAAGTGAAGAATCGAAAAGGAAGCAGTAGCAGAAGCGCAATTTGCGGAAGAAAAAAGTTGAAGGAAAGTTGCAGAGAGAAAATAAAAGAGAAGAAGAGAAAGAGGAGAAAACTATATATAGAGAGAAAGATTTTGGGAAAATAAGTGCATTTAATGCGAGATGGGACATGAATGGTCAGAAATAAGCAGTTGGATGAAACGTGTCAAGAAAGGAATGGAAGAAAAGACATCTGTTATAAATTCTATGTAAAATTTACGGGGTTAAAACAGGATAAGGATGAGTGTTGCGGCATTTCAAGATATTGATTCTCATGATACTCTCTTCTTTGCAGAGAATACATGAGAAGAGGAAAGATGTAGGATCGAATATCGCGACAGTAATATTTCGCGAGATTAATAAACGACTACGTCGCGAAGGAGTCGCATGGAAATAAATAAATGACGTAATGGATGATGACAGTCAAAACATGAGGAAAGTGTAAAAACTTGGCGAGAATTAGGGGTGTCGCGAGGACAAGCACTTACACACTCGCGAGGATTCGCAGTCGTTTTCGAAAATAAAGGACATCTTAGTTTGTCATCCGCTATGTAATACCCTATATAAAGGGTCGAGTAAGTCTGTTGAGGGAGAGGTCTTTTTGAATTGTTAAGCAAGTCATTAGGAGAGAGAAAATTAAGAGTGATTGTAATTTCTTTAGCTCTGTTCTACATTTCTTTGTAAATCTTGGAAGAAAACAATTAATAAAACACATTATTATTCATCTTCAAATGGATTGAATAAGAAAATTCGAGTGAGGTGTGTAGTGTAGGATTTCCTGCAACTACACCAAGTCATAGCTGTAAGTACACATGGTACAGCAGTAAGTTCACACTAGCTCCTAAGTCAAGTAAAGCTTTATCTACCCGATGTTTTCCTATCGTGCAAGCAATGGTAGGGGCACTGGGTCTTTATATTTAGGAGTTGTGTTGTTCGAATGATCGAACTTACATGACTAGCTAAAAAGGCTTTTTAGGGACATTAAGCTTGCGCTTTCGCGTACACATATCCTTAAGGAATTTGGCATAAGCCGGAAGTTGCCTAATTGCTTCTAGTAACGGAAGGTTTATGGTAACTTTCTTAAAAACCTCCATTATGTCATTAAAGTTGGATTCATTCTTTGTTGGTACTAATAGCTGTGGAAATGGGGCTCTAGGCATAAAATAGGGCCTCTCAGGAACCGAATCGGCATCATCAGAGATTTTATCAGTCTCCTCAGCTATGGATGGTCCTGAGGGGTGAACTACAATATGCTCACTATCGGGCATGGTTACCTGGTTGTCTACTACTCTGCCACTCCTAAGGGTTCTAACTGAATTCAACTGATGTGATGGTTTTTCGCCTACTTCATGAACTCCTCTAGGGTTTGTTTGTGTTTGACTAGGGAACCTACCTTTTTCTCTCAAGGACTCATTTATCAGATTAACCTGCGTTTTTAACTCCGCAATAGCTTGACTATTTTCTTGCCCTATCCTGTTACTAGCTTCTACGCTTTGTGAAATTGATTGGTGCATCTTTTCAATGTTTCGAATAAATGAGGCAAGAGTTTCTTTTAGACTTAAAATTTTCTTATCGGACTGATTTTGAAACTGAGCTACTCCTGAAGGATTCTTAGTATAGCCAAAACCTGGGGGAGCATTCGAATTACTAAACTGACCTTGATTCTGGTCCTTAGACCATGAGAGGTTCGGATGGTTTCTCCAACCAGGATTATAGGTCTCTGAATATGGGTCAAACTTTTGACGGTTATCAAATCTAGTGTTATTATTTTAAAGAGCATTGGCTTTCTCTTCAATAGTCTGGCCTTCCCAAAAAGTCTCCACTCTACCACTAGTGTGACCCAATTCTAAAGCTTCTAACCTTTTAGCTATTGCTGCAATTTTGGCATCTGATTCAAAGCCTCCTTCTAGCCTATTAATGTTTCCTCTTCCTAGAATAATTGTTTTCTTGGGTTCCCTACTATTTTCCCATTGCTGGGTCTTTTCGGCGATTTCAT
Source organism: Papaver armeniacum (assembly GCA_023531295.1). NCBI lineage: Eukaryota > Viridiplantae > Streptophyta > Magnoliopsida > Ranunculales > Papaveraceae > Papaver > Papaver armeniacum. Next base: position 175,242 of record JAJJWW010006476.1, read on the forward strand.
GCAAATATGTCATTGCCTCATCAACTATTTGGTTTTCAAACCCACCGGTACACATAGATTCTATTGTGGTCGTAGTGGAATAATCTAAACCCTCATAAAGGATCTGAACTAACCTAACCTTTTCGAGACCATGATGAGGACATTGGGATAATAAATCATTGAACCTTTCCAAATACTTATACAAAGATTCTCCCTCCTGTTGAGAAAACGTGCAGATTTGCGTCCTAATAGACGATGTTTTGTGCCTAGGGAAAAACTTGTTCAAAAAGGCAGATGTAAGTTGTTCATATGTTTCGATTGAACCAGAAGCCAAACTATATAGCCACGATTTGGCTTTATCTTTCAAGGAAAAAGGGAATAACCTGAGTTTGAAAGCATCATCATCAAGGTTTCTATTCTTTATGGTACTACAAATTTCCTCAACGTCCATAACATGGAAATAGGGGTTTTCATTTTCTTTCCCTAAGAAGATTGGGAGCAGTTTGTAAGGTCCAGGTTTAAGTTCATAAGTTGCTTCTGTTTCAGCTAACCTGATACACGAGGGACGAGTAGTCCTAGTCGGTTTCAACAAAGCTTTCAAAGTTGCCATTTCTGGCACTATAGGAATATCAGGGATTGTCTCCTCAGTAAAAGACAGACGTTCAAAATTGGAATTTTCAAAAATCGGAATTTCTAAATTGAGGTAATCGAAACGCTTAGAACTACTAGGTTTCTCTTTAACAAATCTACCTAGGGCGTCTCTTTTATGTTCCGGCATGCAAACGAATAAGGAAGGGAATTCTATGCAATCACAAATCAAGGGCGACTCAACCAAAGCAAACCTAGAGATTTCTAGCAAACAAAAAGCATGATGGCTCCACTTAGATTGTTTCTAGACTAGCTTCTAATCCTTCGAAAGGGAATTTGTTACAATTTAAGCAAACCCCTATGGAATCAATCCGAGTCAAAGTAAGTTGAATAGAGGCGAGGGAAGCTCGGTGGAGCTTTGATACCCAAGGCCTCACCGGAATTACAATGCGGCGCAGTCACGCATTCAACTCACAGAAACCTTCATGAAATTCGAAGTGTGCTTAAAAGAGTAACCAATATTTTTCGAATGACTTTCCTATTAAGCTCGTTACCTTATCGGTCTTGTTCTAGTCAAAATTTTAAGGCTTAGGTTCGCGTAGGTTACGTGTTCCTACAGAAAGAAGAGAACGGTGATGAAATCCGAACCCTTATCTTGCATGGCCAGGCCTTTCCCTTTACTAGAAAATTAAATGTCCGTATTCAAGTCCTCGGCATATATGCAAACGAAGGAGTCCAAGAACTCGCCGACAGGGGATTCGCGAGTGTTGAGATCTTACCTCCCGTTCCAGACGGGGATGAATCGGTTGTAGTCGACTCGGCCACCGACTCCTATGTCAGTGTATGAACCAAGGTGCGAGAGACAATATCGTAATTGTCCTCCTTCTCTGCAAACAGTTTATATTTAAAGGTACCCTTCCGTAGGGTAAAATAAAAATAATGTCCAAAGTCCAAAAGTCCAAAGTCCAAAAAGAAAAGAAAAATTACAAAAATAATAAACCCTAATACAATTTTTTTTTTTTCTAAAAATAAACAAACCCTAAAAACAAAATATCTAAAATAAAATCGTCTTCTTTCTGTTTCTTTTTGCTTTAATCTTTCGCTCCAAGTCTTTACGAAATCACTGGACTCCTTGGCTCAATTTTCTTTATGATCCGGAACCTTAGACAAAAGATAAATACCCAAAAACGTAAAAAAGAACAAAAATAAAAAAAAAATAAAAAATAAAAAAAAATAATAATAAATCTAAAACCCTAAAAACAAGTCCGCGTCGGCGGCTCCAAAAATTGATGTGGTTTTGAAGTTGTTGTAGAAAGTGGTAAGAAAGATGTCGTTCCTCTCAGACTTGTGAAGGATTTTTAGACTTAAATTCAAAACAAAAATATAAAACTCACTAAAAATAGTAGCAAACTCTGACAAAGATGTTATCAATATTAAAAGAACACTGAGGCCAAGATTCCACTATTTTCCAAGTTCAAAGTGATTTAATCCATTATTTATATTCATGCAATTTTCTCGTTCAATTTGATTCTAAACTATTGCGACAAGTAGATTCTCAAAATAACAAGTGTAAATCCGAAGCATAGAACATCAAAAACCTAAGTCTAAGCATGCTCTATCAAAAGAAATCACAATTGCTTAACAAAAATCATTCAAACAATCTTCAATCAAGGCAAATAATCATATAATAATTGCAAACAAATAAATAAAATAGAATATACCACTTTTTGTTGGAAAAATAGCTTCTTCTATCGCCTCAGCAATGGGGTTTAGCTACTCATATTAATCATGGTCTCAAAATATGTGTTTATGGCTCAAAAGATGATTAAAAGGATGAAAAGTGATAAAACAGACGATTCGCAACAGTGTATATGTGTCACGAAAAAGCTGTTACAATGGAATCTATTCTGAACCTGAAAACACCGTTGTTTGTTTGAATTTAAGACCCCAAAACGATCGTCCCCGATGGCCTTTGTTCTCCGTGTTCTTCCTTGTTGCAAACAGCTAGGTAACTCGATTTCCTGCAACTCCTCCTGTTGATCTCTGCCGTGTTCCAAACTTCCCCAAAGTATCCGTCATGCGTCTCTGAGTCCCGTAGCTTCTTTTTATACACCACAGGTCACAATTCTTGCGAGTTAATCCATGTTTTTTTCTTTCTTCCCAAGACTCGGGATTTTATTCCCTTTTTATTTCTCTTACGCATATTCCAAACTGGCCCAATCCTTCCTAAAATCTCTCCCAGTTGAGCATATAACAATCCCGAGGATATATCTTCCTTTTCTACACGTAACTTTCCCAATCCGCAACCAAGAAATCCCGATATATCTCACACAAAACCTTCCCTTTTTTATCGTGCAAGACATCGAACCTTCCTTTTTCTACGTAAACAATACCATTACCAACCCTGTTTACTCAAAACAGGCCCAAAACAATCCTTAAACACGAAAATATCCAACAGAATCGCACCCAAATTGCTGCCAGAAATGTTCGCTGCTGCTGAATTTTCAAAATACCTTTTCCCGCCAAAATTCTCTCAAACCGTGAAGAAGATAGGATGCCCCCTAACCATAATAGGGGTGCCTTTAGTGACGCCTTTGGGGATGCCTAGGGTGCAAAATAGCAGAGGGTGCCCTAAGTAATTGAGGTGCCCCTTATCCAATTGAGGGGTGGCTTTAGTAATTTTCTCCCACGAGCGCAAAAACCACTTTTCGAGCCAATTTCGCCGCAAAAGCTTATTTCTCCAAAAACACCTACAAAGACATAAAATGCCAAAATAAATACAAAATGGGTACTAACAATATAGAAAATCGAGATCAAAATAGACACATAAATGCGTCTATCAGAACACGAAGAACAAAAGGCCATTGAAGACAATCGTTTTCGGGGTCTTAAAATCAGCGACAAAGCAACAGTATTTACAATAGTTTTCTATAACAGGTTCCATTATAACATCCTGCTTTGTAACACCGATACATCGTTTCAAACAAATTGCGGTTATTACTTTTCACTCTTTTAATTATCTTTTGAGCAACAAACACATATTTTGAGACCATGATAAATATGAGGAGCTAACCCCATTGCTGAGGCGATAGAGGAAGCTATTTTTCCAACAAAAAGTGGTATATTCTATTTTATATTTTATATTTTTATTTGCAATTATTATATGATTATTTTCCTTGAACTATTACTGAATATGATTTTTATTTGAGTGATTGTGATCTATTTTGATGGAGTATGCTTAGTTTTAAGACTTTTGATGCTTCATACTTGGTATTTACAATTATTGCTTTTGAAAATCTACTTGTTGCAATATTTTAGAATCAAATTAAACAAGAAAATTGCATAAATATAAGTATTGGTTTAATCACTTTGAACTTGGAAAATAGTGGAATCTTAGCCTCAGTGTTTCTTTTAATATTGATATCATCTTTGTTTAAGTTTGCTATAATTTTTAGTGTGTTTTCTATTTTAGTTTTGAATTTAAGTCTAAAAAAAATCCTTCACAAGTCTGAGAAACGACACTCTTTTTACCACTATATCACAACCACATCAAGATGCACCAAATAATTGCAGCAGGGCTTCAATTCCAAATAATAGTTAAAGATGAAGAAGATTGAGTCAAATGCCAAGATTGGATAGCATTTGGAGTATGCTCAGGAATTGAGAAAAACCAATTGAGCTTATCCAGAAAATTGCTCCAAATTTTCTTGGCAAAAGAACAATGCAGCAACAAATTGGAAGTAGTTTAATGTTCTGAACAAAAAAGACAATTAGATGGAACATCCATACATTTTCTTCTTAAAAAGTCTCTTGTGGGTAGCATGTCATGAGCAATTGTCCATAGGAAGAAACCAATCTTGGGAGGAAATTTTTGTTTCCAGATAAAAGAGAAGACTGCATTTTCTTGATCATTTGAATCTGTAGTGGAAAGAAAATCATATAATGATTTCACTGTGTAATTTTTTGTTGAGCTCAAAGACCATTGAAGTTCATCTTCCAAACTAATATTGAAAGTAAAAGACCTCAAATCTGTTAGAAGGATAGTATGTTCCACAACAGCTTCTCCAAACAATCTTGTAGGATTTCTAAGTTTCCAAAAAACACCATTTTCACCTGTAAAACCAACTTCTGCAACTTTCAAATTCTTTGATATTGAAATATGAAACAAATGAGGGTAACAATCTTTGATTGGTCTATCATATAACCAGCTATCCTCCCAGAATCTTGCAATTGTGCCAGAATGCACCTTGAACTTGACATGTTTAAGAAAGAAATTATTGCAATTCATAATGGCTCTCCACACATAATTTCCATAAGTGCACTTTGGAATTTTTGCCAACCAATCTACCTCTCCCACCCCATATTTATCAGCAACAAGTTTCCTCCAAAGAGCATATTTTTTATTTGCAAACCTCCAAGACCATTTACAAAGAAGAGCTTGGTTCATCTTTTTCAAATTTTTAACTCCCAAACCTCCATACTTCTTTCTTCTGCAAAGAGAAGGCCATTTAACAAGATGTAGCTTCTTTCTCCCAATGTTGTCATGCCACAGGAAATCTCTCATTATCTTTTCAAGCTACTTACAAACTGCAACTGGCATTTCAAATAAAATCATATAATACACATGCAAGCTAGCAAGGACACTATTAATGAGTGTTATTTTACCTGCTCTCTTAAGAAGGATCTTCTTCCAACCAGCTAATTTAGCAATAAATTTATCTATGACTATATCCCATTCAGAAACTCCTCTGGATTTATCACCAAGTGGAAGACCTAAGTAAGTATAGTGGGTAAACAACCAGAATAACAACCCAGAATATCACAGAATTGAGATAAATCTCCATCATACCCAACTCCATAAATCTGACTATTTGAAAAATTAATTTTAAGACCAGTTAGGAGTTCAAAAGATTAAAGAAGTAATCTGAGGTTCTTCACTTGCTCAATATCTGCATCTAAAAAGATTAAAGTGTCATCTGCAAATTGCAAATGACTAATAAGCATACTTGCATCACACACTTTGAAGCCTGATAACAAACCCTGAGATTGAGCTTGCTTGATCATATAAGTGAGAGCTTCACCAACCATAAGGAATAAAAATGGTGACAAAGGATCACCTTGCCTGATTCCCTTTCCACTTGTAAGAAAACCATTTGCACTGCCATTGATTAACACTGAAAATTTCACATATTCCACACATCATTTGACACACTTTCTCCATCTCTCTCCAAACCCCATAAGCTTGAGAATTTCATCTAAGAAGTCCCAATTTACATGATCAAAGGCCTTCCCAAAATCCACTTTACATAACATACATGGTTTCCCACATTTTAATCTTGAATCAATGAGCTCATTAGCTATTAACACCCCATCCAATATCTGCCTTTCTTGATAAATGCAGTCTGATGCTGAGAAATAATGGAAGGAAGAGTGTCTTTAAATCTTTCGCCAACATTTAGGAAATTATTTTATAAGCACCATGAACTAAGCTGATTGGTCTTAAATCCTTTATTTCTTCAATTGTATCTTTCTTTGGAATGTGTTTTCGAGCCTCCAATCAAGAAAACCTCGGCCTATAAATCCTTCACCACCAACATGAAGTCATGCTTAATAATGTCCGAACATAACAAATAAAAGCTCAATGGAAATCTATCTGGCCCAGGAGCTTTGTTCTGACCAAGCAATTTGATAGCTTTTAAACAATCGTCTTCATCAAAATCCTTCTCCAAGTTAGCACAAACATCCCTAGAAATTGTATTGAAATGCATACCTTCCATACTGACATGTTTTTTAGAGTTAGCTTTGAAAATATTCTGAAAATAATCAACAATGCCATTCTTAATTTCATCTTCTTTATCTGTTTGAATTCCATTTACCTTTATAGAACCAATGTAACTCTTTCTTCTGTTATCATTTGCCAATCTGTGAAAATATTTTGTGTTTTTTTCATTATTCTTCATATCATCAGCTCTAGCTCTAGATCTCCACTTCTTAGCTCTCACCAAAGTAAGCCCGCACCATTCTTGTCTAGCAGCAACTCTTTCATCCCACTGTTCAGCAGAAAGCCCATTATGAAGATCTTATTCAATATCCAGATTAGAAAAGATCTCCTCAAGATCCTCCAGCTTTTTATCCGATTCTCCATATTCTTGCTTGCTCCAATCCTTTAGTTTTGGTTTCAACATTTGTAACTTTTTACAGAAAACAAAACCTGCATTACCTGAAACAGAAAAAGACTCCCACCAACTTTGAATTAAAGATAAAAATTCAGGATGAGAGAACCAATAATACTCACAACGAAACGGAGAAGGACCACGCTTCAAACCATCACAAATAAGAGCTATAGGGCTATGATCAAAGACTGGCCTATGAAGAGATTACATGTGCATCGTTGTAGTTCCGAAAATTTCACAACAACAAAAAAAAAAAAAAAACTACTATTTGCCTCCCCATCTCTCTATGGATATATTTATTCATAGTAGATATTTAGGGCCATGACTTCCGCTCTGAGTAAGAATATTGTCTTCCTGAAGGAAAGTTGTTCAGCAGGAAAAGTAGGAAGAAGTATGACGATCATGTCAGTCAAGAGGAACATGTAACAAATCTTTGATAATCTTTGCTTTAACGTTAGGCCATAAAATTATGGTTTTCATCCCCTTGGGCTATTCCTTCCCAGGTAATGTTTCTGAGGTAATTGTTGCTCATCATGTGCAGTAATGTTTGGCTCCTCTTGATGTTCAAAAAGGCATGTTAATAGTTTGTTGTTACTGGCGATGTGTGTAACCTTTACGGCAGCGGGGATTTTCTTGACTTCCTCCTTACTGGAGTTGATGGGATACCACTGAGCTATGCTCTTGGACCCGTGTGTATGTTTATTGTTTTCGTCTATTTGCCGTTGCTCAATTTTACTAAGCAAGAAGTCACAATAGTGTGTGTATGTTGTCACATGAAACTTAGGTTGTGCCAAATGGGCCCATTTCCGTATGAAAATCCCAGTAACTTATCTAACGCTTGATTCATTGAATATGGTAGTGAAATCTGAAAAAGTGTGAATTGTCTTCGTCAGTTAGTTATGGACGGCACACTCTATTAATATGATAAACCGAGAAAAAAAATACTTTTGCAGCAATCTGAGATTTCCAAGTTGAATAACATCCATTTTGATTCGTTTCTATGGTGTCTCGTTGGAAAAGATGAGATATCGGAGGAAACTGTAAGAGGAATATTAGAAACATTAATAAAAGACTTCGGTAGAATTTCATACATCCCAAACTTTGTCTCGTAATAAAATTTTCTGGTTTTGATCTTCAAAACCTTTTTTTTTTTTGTTTTAATCAGTCCAATGCCGGCACAGTCAATTAAATCTCGAGAATGCCGGTACCTATGCCGGCATAGTATGATGCTTAAATCTCTATGCCGGCACATGATGTAAAGTATCCAGAAATTTGTTTTTTTTTTTCACTTGAATACCGGCATTGATAGATTTCTATTGAGCATGTCGGCATTAAGTTACGTCGTTGAACGTTAGTTACCAAGCATGCCGGCACCAATTTCCGGCACGGTCTTCATCAATTCCGGCTTGGTCTTCATCACTTCCGGCGATGTAAAAAATTTATTTCCGGCATGGTATTCATCACTACCGGCATGGTCTTCATCATTTCCGACATGGTATTCATCACTTCCGGCATGGTCTTCATCACTTCCGAATGTTAAAAAAAAAATCGTTTTCAAAGTGAGGAGCCAGCAGAAAAGGAGAAGAGAATTTGAAAGGGAGCGGGAAATATTTAGGTTTCAAATCCCCCAATTGTGGGTTCATTAATAAGAAGTGAAGATGGAAATGGAGGATATGTTTTTGTTTTTTGATTTTAAGTTTTTTAATTTTTATTTTGAGGGAGGGTGTTTTAGTATTTTCGCCCCAAAAAACACCCCTTAGCAGATACCTTTGGTTGGGGGAAGTAATTCATATCCCCCAATTGTGGGTTCTTAAAAAAGAAAAAAGAAAATAAATAATAATGTAAATTTCACATCTTACCCTCATAAGGATGAAGCTTGTTTTTTCCCCTTAGTATGGTAAGTAAGTTAGCTCCTCTGACTCCAATGACTCATGAGTGATACCCAAAACAAACAAAACCAAAGGATTTTAGGAAGAGATGTTGAGCAGCAATACAATCGAGTACTCAAAGAAGAGATGATGACTGATTTAGGAGTATCTGGTGTTGTTCGTATGGCAAATTGTACCTCTGATGACTGATCATATGCGCCACCATGTCATATCGAGTATCAATTTCCTTAAGGTGGATAATGAAATCAGATTTATGTCATTGATAGATTTCATTTGTATTACAGTAATAACTTTATGAATTTTAGGTTGAGAATTGACGTGTCGTTCGGTTCCCACAAGGGATTTAAAGCTCTGAGGTCAAAGTGGGCGCCTTGTATCGTTGTACGCCTCTTTGTTTAATCTTTTTTTATCGGTCAACAAGAAAAGATTTATTGAAAAAGAGGTATTTAAGGAACCCAATAAAAATAACCGACACAAAAAGGAGACGGAAATTAGATCGATCACCCAAAAAAAAGGACAAAGAACAAATATCCAAGTGAGAATACAAAGAAACAAACAAACACCAAACGCCTCACATCCACCTCAAAGCGGCCGATAGAAATACGAGTCACATAGAGCTATTACCATGTTCGCCGTCAAACCCAACATTCTAGTGTTAGCCTCCGCCCAAAAATAGGCTTGGATTTTAATATCTCGAATTAAACTTTCCAAATTTCTCTTTTTGTTGTTGAATATTCTAGAATTCCTTTCTTTCCAAATGCACCACCATATTGCAACCGGTAAGTTGTTCCATATACGGTCAAGTCTTTCATCACCCCAATCATAACTCCAATATTTTACAGTTGTGGAAATATTAGTATCATAATTCCAATTGAAGTTGCATCCTTCGGCAAAATAATCCCAAATTCTTTTTGTTCGCCAACATTCATAGAATAAATGGGCACTTGTTTCATCTTCTTCTTCACAAAACCGGCACACCCTATCCACATCCATACCCCTTCTAAAAAGCTTATCCGTCGTCATCAACCTTTCAAGGTACAAAAGCCATAGAAAGAAGTTTACTTTGTACGGATAATATCGACTCCAAATAATCTCATTTGGGAAGTTACTATCACCTTGGTCACAAAGAGAATCAAACCCACACTTAACCGTATAAGCATCAACCATATTGTTTCTATCCACCATCCACAATCTAGAGTCAATGACCCCTTCTTGAATATTCACCACTTATAGTAATGAGTTTATGGAAGCAATCTCCCTCGTTATGGCTTGAGAATATCTACTTCGAGACATGAACTTCCACTTGATGCCGTTCCTCGTGATCTCATATAAACTAGCCACCACCTTCCATTTTGTTCTTGAAGCTTCAAATGCCAAAGGAAAACTATTGCATAAGACGTCATCACCAATCCAAAAATCTTCCCAAAATCTAGTTTCACTTCCCGCACCGATCTTAAATTTCACATGTTTGTTAAAATCCTCAAGCTCCTTATAAATATTGTGCCACAAACTACATCCCTTGGCCCTTTTGGTTGAAGAGTTTCCCAACCGGTGGATGATTCTCCAAATTTTTCCACAATTATCTTTCTCCAAAAGCATTCTTTTCCGTACCAAATCTCCACCACCACTTTTTGAGAAGCGCCGAGTTCATGTATTTAGATTTCCGGATTCCAAGACCACCACCTTCTCTAGATTTTACGATTATAGACCGCCCGACATTATGAATTCTTCTCTTGTTAGAATCATCATCCCAAAGAAAATTTCTTACTATCTTATCAATCTTATTTGTAATGGAGCATGGCGCAAGAAAGATGGAGAAATAATAAATGGGCAAACTAGCCAAAACACTTTTGATTAGAGTCAACTTACCTCCTCTTGATAGCGTTCTCCCGTTACAAGATGAAAGTCTCAAAGAGCAAGATTCAAAAATCTTTTACCACTTTTGTGTGCCACTAACTTTATCACCCAAAGGAAGGCCGAGATAAATACTTGGAAAATTTGATCTTTTACACCCCAACATGTTGGCGAATTCTTCAATGTCTTCAACGAGAGATACCCCAAATAAACAACTTTTAGAAAAGTTGATTTTTAAACCTGATGTTAACTCAAAACATAGAAGTAAATCCGAAGAGAATATACTTGTTCACACTTCGCATCAAGAAAAACAATGGTATCATCCGCAAATTGGAGATGGTTAACTTTGGTTCCCTCGTTCTTCACCGAGAAACCCGAAATTTTACCAACTTCTTGTGCCTTACTTAACATATGACTCAAAACCTCTCCAACAATGGTAAAAAGAAATGGGGAAAGAGAATCACCTTGACGAATACCCTTCTCGCTACCAAAGAACCCATGAATGGTGCCATTCACAAGAACCGAAAATTTTGAATAAGATAAGCAATTCCTTATCCAAGCACGCCAAACGCCTCCAAATCCCATTTTAAATAAGACTTCATTTAAGAAGTTCCAATTCACATTATCAAAGGCCTTCTCAAAATCTAATTTGCACACTAACCCCGGTAATTTTTGACGAAGTCTAGAATCCACACATTCATTTGCTATCAAAATTCCATCTAAAATTTGACGCCCTTTAATAAAACTAGATTGAGAAGGAGAAATTAATATAGGAAGATATACCTTTAATCTCTCCGCTAGTACTTTAGATATAATTTTGTACACGCTTCCTATGAGGCTAATAGGCCGAAAGTCCTTTACCTCCTCCACACCAATTTTCTTAGAAATTAACGCTATAAACTTGTTCTTAAGAGAAGTATCGAGAATGTTGTTATCATGGAAATCTTTAAACACCTTCATCAAGTCTTCTTTAATGAATTCCCACCCAACAATATCAAATTTCATCGGGAAGCCGTCCGGACCCGGAGCTCTATCCACTCCCAAATCATGAATCGCTTTCTTCACCTCTTCTTCACTAAAGGGCCTCTCTAACCAAACTCTTGCATTCTCGTCAATACTCTTTAAGCACATATTTTTAATTCTCGGTCTATGATTAGATACTTCCTTAAAAGCTACCTCAAAGTGTTTCGCAATGCCTTCTTTAATCTCATCTTTGTTCCCGGTCCATATGCCATTGATGCGAAGACTTGCTCTATTCCTTCTTAACATACGATGAAAATGCTTGGTATTTCTATCACCATCACGAATGGCATTGACTCTAGATTTTTGACGAATGAAAATTTCCTTACGTCTATGAGCCTTTTCAAACTCCACTTTCGCCGTCACGAGCATGTCCTCTTCCAACTCGGTTAGAAGTCTATTATCACCAATATCATCCAAAGCTTGCATCTTTTCAAGAGCCTCATCAAAATCTCTATCTACACTCCCAAAATCCTCTTTATTTCATATCTTCAATTTTTCTTTCAAAGCAATTAGTTTCTTTGAGAAACATGCGCTCGCGGTACCTACAAAAGAAAAAGATTCCCACCATTCTTTCATCAAAGAAATGATGTTAGTATTTTCTAGCCATGATAATTGAAAACGAAATGGACAAACGCCCCAATCCGTCACAATTGAACACAATTCGATGGGAAAGTGATCCGAAAAAGGTCTTGCATGCCGCCTAATGTTGAGATTTGGAAAATGCTCCTCCCAATTCAAGGAAAATAAAAACCGATCAATTCTACTCTTCTTGTTAGGAGGTCTACTCCATGTGTACTTCGCTCCGGAAATCGGCAAATCCACAAGCTCGAGATCATCACATAATTGATCAAAACGTTTCATAGAGTTTGATCTCCTACGACATCCCCTTCGTTCTCCCATAACTCTAATTTCATTTAAATCTCCACCAATACACCAAGGCAAACCATCCCAATAGCCATGCAAAGTTGCCAACTCCATACGAAATGTTTTCTTTTCATTCCCATTACAAGGACCATAAGCACCGGTAAGAACCCATCTAAAGTTATCCTCCACATTGCGACAAGAAATACTAATTGTATAAATACCTTCTAGAAAATCAACCATTTCAATCATATCCGAATTCCATATCAACAAAATACCTCTGGATCTTCCATACGAATTTAGAGAGATCCACTTACAAGGAGTTGCACCCCAACATTGACGCACTATTTGATCCGAGCAACTACTAAGCTTAGTTTCTTGAATTATAAGAATAATAGGTTTCCAACGTTTGACAAGCTTCTTAAGTTTAGAGCGCCTATCCGGGTCATTAAGACCATTGACATTCCAAGATAATATGTTAAACATTAAAACAAAAATGCCCAAAAATACCAACACCAAACAAAAAGCACTAATTCATTTCCCATCCGCCATTCCCCCCTCCAATTCATCCTTAAATGCATTTGCATGAGTTATGAGAGTCTTAATAACCAAACGTGAACAATTAATTTCCTCCCTTGTGAAAACCACACCTGAGTCACCACCACTGTCTTTTAGTGTAGGATCATAATATCGCAACGTACAAGACTCGCGGGATTAATAAATGACAGCATCGCGAAGGAGTCGCAGGAGCTAAAATAAACGACACAATGAATAACGACAGGCAAAATATAAAGAAGACATGAGACCTGGCGAGAGTTAAGAAGTGTCGCGAGAGCAAATGTTTGTGCATCTCGCGACACTTCGCGAGACATTCCCGAAAATAAAGGGTAGCTTAGCTGTCCTCCACTATGTATTACCCTATATAAAGGGCTAAACGGGTCTGTTAAAGGGAGAGATCTTTTTGGGAGTGGTAAAGCGAGTCATTAGGAGAGAGAAAGTTTAAGAGTGTTTTAATTTCTAAGTGTAATTCTATTTCCTTGTGTAAATGGGGTTCATGGATTCAATCAATAAATATTCTTGATCTTACATCTTTCAATGGAGTAATTAAGTAAAATCGAGTAAGGGGTGTAGTGTGGGAAATCCAGCTACTACATATGCGCTAGAAACAGGGACTGACATAGAAATTGGAAGGAATTTAGATTAACAGAGAAAATATTTGGAGAAGATACTCAAGAATTCGTTGGAAAAGAAAAATGGCTAGAAGAAGAAATATACAAGGGCAACCAACGATTGTAAGAAGAAGTGGGAGACTTGCTGGAGAAAGGAGGAAGAGAAACACACGATAGCCCGTTGGTTGTGAAACTAGAGATTAACCCGAAACCAGTCGATGGAGAAGATGATGAGCGCGTGCTTCTTCGGGCGATCAACCGAATTCTAATCGACAGGAAGTTCGGTGAATATTCTCTTCTACCATACTTACAAGACGATGGAAGGAAAAGATGAGGATTTGATCCCCTCGACATACAAGATATATGGCTTTAATGGCACTGCAAATAAACCAAAGGGAGAGGTTCACATGAGAATACCTCTACAAGGATTATCAACTGATATTTTATTCTGTGTGGTTGACGTGGAATCTCCATATAATGCGCTGATTGGGAGGCCATGGCTTCATGAAATCTTGGGAATCGCATCAACATATCATCAATGTATAAAATTTCCACATCCAAATGGTATTGGTATCATACAAGGAGATTGGAAGGAGTCGCAACAATGTCATGAGGTCGATGTAGAAAGCTGCGAAGAAAGAAATACCAAAAGAAAAGGTTGGAAGCAACATGTGAGAGATGAGCAGAGAAAAAAAAAATTGATGGTGGATGCTATAGAAGTAAGGACTGAACATACCTCGCGGAGTGAATACCTGGAGATAGGCGAATATTATTATAATAAAGGAGCAAAAGACATGAGGAACAAAAGGCATAAGAAGTGAATAATTAACAAAAACAAAGGAAAAAGCAGCAATTGAAGTAATGATGTGCGAGAATCTCGCAGCCTGGAGTATACGGGAATTCAGTTAAGAAAGAAAAATGAAAATACAACAAATGAAACGAATTGTGCGAATACTTCGCAAAAACAAATATCACAAATAATGAAACATGAATGATTGAATGATTTAACAAATATGAATGAGTAAAAGAATGGGACGAACCTTTATGGCGTACACCCTAGTTCGCGAATAACATTTCGTAAGAGGCAAATGTAAGACCTAAAGTGCGTCATATAAGGGGGTATCTCTCAACATGGCTCGGGGAAGGTTACACCGCTCCCGAAGCTCGAGTCATGAAAATTTGGGGCCCATGAAAGCCTATCCGGGAGAGATACCTTGGATTCCCAACTATATAAGGTTATACCCCGGTTGGGCGACCGAGGGTCTCTTCCAAGGAGTCGAGTGTATGCTCAAGGCGCCGAGGTGCACGGTTGAGCCGCAGTGCCCGGGATGGATGAACCTACCCCCGGCCATTCTTGGCAAGTCTTGGCATATGTTGCACTCGCCCGAAGAAAACTCCACTTAGGGTGCGTCTCGTAACCATAAACCATATAGGTATAAGGGATAAGAGGGTGCGAAAACAACCGGTTGTTGTTAAGACCGGATGGGAGGAGCTAGTCTTGTATGGCCGATGTTTCGCCTCCTTGAAGGGGCAACAAGGGGAGATGATAAGGGCGACGCTTTCCATTAGGGGAAGTGTCAAAATAGACGCAAATGTCATAAGGCTATGTTTTCGCAAGAGAATTTAGGCTCGTCATATTTGTGCAATGATCCTGCAGAGGCAATAATACTAACGCGAGGTAAGGCGAGATCAATGGGTCTTTACACGAAAGTGTACGGACGTCCCTGCTGGACGATTTGCCGCACGACGGCAATGTCATGGGGCTTTATGTTCGCAAGGATATCTAGGCCTGTCATATTGTCGCAACTAAAACATCCCTGCAGAGGCAAAAATACTTGGAAAATGATAAGACAAGATCAATGGGTCTTTACATGCACGTGTAAAGACGTCCTGCGATTTTGTCGCGATGAAAAGGTGGCGGGGGAAGACCTCTAATTGGGAGGTCTAACTTGGAAGACCACACAAAAATGATAAGGCAAGGTCAATGGGCCTCTCGCATGAAAATGTAAAGGCGGCCTGCGACTTTGTCGCAGTGAGAAGAATTAAAATCAAATCCCTAATTAGGATGGATTTACTTAATAAAAAATTCAATAAGCGAACATGCTCGCAAGGTGGTCTTAACTAAGAAAGGAAGAAAGAAATATGGGAATTACTCAATCAAGGAGTTAAATCATTCACACAAAAAGGAATTACGGCAAATTACAAAGAGAATTTAACTCTCTACATCGTATTATCAAATACGAGAGGATGGTTGAGACTTTTCGCGCCCTTATCGCCTTCGCCTCCTTCAATTGGTGGATTTTCATCGAAATGTTTTCATCACCTTTGTTCTTGCCGATTCTTCGGATTTTCATCAGAGTCTTTCTATTCGGATCTTGATCGACAACTTCCTTATCGTGAGATCTTCGCAGACTTTCATATTCATAATCACTATCCGGAGCATTGGGAACTTCATCATCACTTACTTCCAAAGGATCGACGTGAATAGGATCAAGAGACTTCGACAGCCAAAATATTATTCACAAGAACTTCCGCTTTAAGAGGGAATTGGCGAAGCAATGCCTTTTGACGATTCTTACTATCAATGTCCTTACAATAAGACATATAATCAAATCTTCGCTCCGCACGGTCGCGAACGAGCAAGAGACGCGGAGAGTAGTCCGTTTTCCTTGCGAGTTTTAGAATAATCGGATTCGAGGGTGGAGATAGTGGAGCGAAGCTTTCTCTCAGAGTCTGCATAACAAATACACAAGATCATAGAAAATTCTTATCGAACATTATTGGCATTTTCAGGGTAATAAAGCATTCATGGAATAAATACATAAATTAAGATAGTCAAATAATTTGACTACCTTCCTTTTGAGAAGTAAGATGTTGAATTAAAGCTGCGAAATTATTCCCAAGCGGTCCATGACATCATCAAATGAATCTCCCACTAAGCCTTTCAATCGAGATCGCAAATTCTTTTCATTGGAAACAAGTATGGAGTTTTCTCGCCAGAGTAGAGTTGGATTTTTCTAATTTGACACATTGTTCTTGGAATTGCTTCGCTTTTACACTCAAAGTTATTCTACCTTGAATAAGTTTATCTCTCTCGGCAGTAATTTCTTCAAGTTGGTTTTTCAAAGTATGTTTAGCTTGTTCGTGTTCTTCACATAACTTTTGACAAGCATTATACTGCTGCGAGTAGCTCGCCATCTTATTCAACAGAGAACGTTTCTCTTGAGAAAGAGTTCGATTCTCATCTGATAAAGTTTCCAACTCCAAATTAGTTTTAGTCAAAGCATAAGAGAGGCGAGATAAGTCATTACTTAATGAGACTTGCTTTTGCGATAAATCAAAATTCTCTTTAGACAAGTTATTTATTTGATCACCGCATAGGTATGAAGATTATCTAAAGATTATACTTGCTCCATCCAAGCATCTCTTTCAACTCGAACTTCTTCAACGATATACTCCGTCTGATATATCTCCATTATTCGTTTGGTTTAATACTTTGAGGACGAGCAAGGGTTTGAGTTGTAAAAAAAAAAAAAAAAAAAAAAAAAAATGGGGGGTGGCGAGAGCATACCTTTAATTCTTCATTCTTCTTGCGAAGATTATCACGATCTAGTGAGATACTGAGAAATTTTTGATTTTCAAGGTGGAGATTATTGCATTTCACAGCCATGACTTGGAGATCATCCTTCAGCTTATTAATCTCTTGAACTAAAGATGCTTGCGAGATCCTATCAGGACCAAGATGCTTACTTAAAATCTCGCAGACATTGGATTTGACAGATCTGTAAGTCTTTTTGGCATCATTCACAAGATCGTAAAGGACCTTAAAGGCCACATCTATCCTCCAAATTTTCTCAGTTAGAGGAATTTGTTCAAACAAAGAAGACGAGTCGTCTTTTGTCAAAGGAACCTCATGAGAAGATGAGGTTTCGAGGAGAGAAGTGATTGGAGAAATAGCGTGGGACATTGATAGTAGGAGGAGGTATAATATCGTTTGTAGGAGGACAGGTTATAAGGAACTTGGTCTATGAGGAGTTGAGGTATAGAAATGTTGTCGCCGATAATGTTACCGAAGAAGGAGGCACAAAATTATCTTGCGAAGATTTCGCAGCAGAGACGAAGGTGTGAATGAAGGAAATGGAACGTCGGGAGTAACAGTTTGGAGTAGCGAAGCCTTTTGGGAGCATGACCGTAGTTTTATCATCCCGCGAATGACAAATTAAGTGAGAAAAAGAGACAACAACGTATTGTTGATAAAAAACAAATGTTTCTTGAATACCTTGTCACTTGCAGACTGTCTTTTTGAAGCCATAGATTTTGCTCGCGAAGTGGGCTTTGGTTGTGCGAGGGATTCTTGTTGCGAAGAAGATTTCGATGGCGAGCCCAAAGAAAGGAGAGGGTCCTTCACCATAAACTTAGTTCTGGGTTGGTTCTTGCTAAACAACAATGGCAGAAAGAAAATTACAAAGTTAATCATACCAGTGTGATTTCAACAAAGAAAGCTAATCTCAAATTTGATCAACCACAAAATCAAGCCAGATATAGCAAAATTAACAAACCTGGATGCCATGGGAGTAACAACTGATAGGGAACAGCAAAAGTAGTGAAGAAGACGATAAGAGACAATAATAGGTAAACACTTAACGATGAAGAAGAAGAACACTTCGTGCACGATGAAGAAGATGAAAAAAAAAGAGGAAAATTCTTCACGAGGGGTGCTCCTATAAATAGATGAGAAAAAAATGTTATGACCGGTTAACATTAAATACACCGTAAAAGAGGTAAATATAGACACGTGTAAGCGGTCACTACTAAATCCAAGGAAGCCAGACGAAAAGAACTTTAGTAGAATCCAAACATACGACATATTTCCTAATAGGCGAGAATAGCTGGCGAAATTGATTATTTTCTGCAATTCATGAGGCAAGAAACGACACTTCGTATATATATTACAAAGAAGCTTCGGAACTTTACAAAAGAATAGAGGCAAGTACGTACTTTTCAAGTCCAGTATTCTTCTGCTCGTTCCTTCATCAACAAAGATCAAAGATTATTACCACAACAGATTTTTCCTTAAAGATCGCTCTTCAAGCAATATTTAAGGAAAAAGAGGCAAGATGTAGGATCATAATATCGCAACGTACAAGACTCGCGGGATTAATAAATGACAGCATCGCGAAGGAGTCGCAGGAGCTAAAATAAACGACGCAATGAATAACGACAGGCAAAATATAAAGAAGACATGAGACCTGGCGAGAGTTAAGAAGTGTCGCGAGAGCAAATGTTTGTGCATCTGCGACACTTCGCGAGACATTCCCGAAAATAAAGGGTAGCTTAGCTGTCCTCCACTATGTATTACCCTATATAAAGGGCTAAACGGGTCTGTTAAAGGGAGAGATCTTTTTGGGAGTGGTAAAGCGAGTCATTAGGAGAGAGAAAGTTTAAGAGTGTTTTAATTTCTAAGTGTAATTCTATTTCCTTGTGTAAACAGTTCATGGATTCAATCAATAAATATTCTTGATCTTACATCTTTCAATGGAGTAATTAAGTAAAATCGAGTAAGGGGTGTAGTGTGGGAAATCCTGCTACTACATTTAGTTTACCCATAAAACTATCAAAATGCTTTGCTAATCCACTGCCCACAATTACATATCCTCTTGATCTTTGATTAATTTTCTTCCACTGCCATTTGTTGACTGCGAATCTTCTTCAATTTCTTTTGTTATCTCAACACTGCCCTTAGAGTTCGGTGAGCCACAGATTAATGAGCTTGAGATGCTAGGAAAAGCTTTTGCACGATTAACTATTTTTTCCTTCAGTTCTTTTCTAAGACTTCTAAGAGAGGTTTGTGAATTATGTTGGCTACCATTGACTATCCCAAACCCAGGAGCATATGATAGGGAGTCCGATTGACCCGAACTGGGCCCAATAATATCGTCATTTAATTTACTCATCAAGTTTACGGCCTTACCTTGGATACGTGGCGCCTTGTGAACCCCCTCTCCGTCTTTTGTCGAAACATAAGAAGCTGATGTGGTGCCCACCTCTTTTTCGATTCAAAATTTGAAATTGTATTCCTTTGTGTACGAATGCTATCATTAATTACACTGATACGTGTCTCCCCATTAGCTAACACTACTGGCGAAATAAAGCTGTCGGTGTTAGCAGTTCTCAATCCAAGCACGTGATTGACTGAATCCTCCCATTCACCTCCACGTGTCCCATCACCATTTTCTGATTCGTTACCTTCTCCGTCTCCTTCTTTATCTCCGTCAACTGTAACAGCTTTCCGACGCCAGACCGAAAAATTATGAGGTGAAATTTCGTTGATATAAATCGGCTTAAGATCCTCTCGTGATTGTTCAAGAACATCACCTATCCTCCTCTATTCAACCCAATAAGGATGATTATTGAACTTAATTTCTTCACACCAGGAACCTTCACGAACAGGACCATTCACTCTCACCCTAACTTCAGATAAATCCATGGCAGTAGATGTATCAGGGGATACTTCTACAAGACCTCCAAGCTTATCACCACTGTTTTGTAACTTGCATAATTCCACAGATTATAAGGTATCCCTTGAACTCCAACCCATACCTTATTGTTGCTCCAAGAGTTTGGTTTTTCAATCCCATTAATTCCTGCAAACCAAGGGTACACAAAAATCTCTATCTCTCCAACTTTCAAATTACTAAATTCTTGAACTCTACGAAATTCAGCAGTTGTTTTAACTGTAAAGACTGCTTTAAGTTCTTCAATAGGTTGCAGATCGAATCCATAACGCCAATCAAATTTTTCCATTATCCACAAACCCACTTCTTTCCATTCAACTTCTTTTGAAACCAGTTCCACCACTAGTGTTCGTTGCCAAAGAGAATTTAAATCATTATTTGACTGAATCACATTTTCTGACGGCATCACCTGGTGTAAGTTATCTTTGGATTTTGGCTCAGTCCATGCATTGCTTATCGTCCGTGATGTCAATTTTTCATTCAATTTTATACCCATATCTTTCTTAGTGCCAAATAGTAATTCTTCCAAGAAACCCCTGTTTCCCACCATCCATCACCGTTAGCTCCAGCCGAAAAATTAAAGTATCCGGATATTCTCTCTGTTGTGAGATACCAACAAACTAATAAATTCTCCTTTCTCATTTTCCTGCCGAGAAGCACACATCCAGTCTTCTTCTTCCCTGAAATTCCACTTAATTAGCTTTCCATCTCCACCATTTGCCTCCCTCTTTAAGAGCCGAGACAACCACACTGCGGCCCTAAAGGTAAGCCAACAAAATCTCCGATGAATACCTGTCCAGATTGCAAGGTGCAATACATCTCTTGAGCCCTTTTTTCCCATGGAACCACCAATAACTTTTCTCTCTACCCTTATAGATTTCCCTTTGCCCAACGATCTCTCTTATCTCCTTCCACCACTGGCTTCGCCATCCTTTGCAATTTGAGGTTCATTGTCGAATTTACTTGATCTGATTCTTGCTACTGTGGTAAACCCATCTTCATCAACGATCCGTTTCTCTCGTCGCTCACTTTCTCTCGTCGCTCACTTTCTCTCAGCTACCCGACTAATTAAATTAGAGATGATTGTGAAATGGTTGGTTAACTGTTGTGTTTGATGTTGGGAGACACAACTTGATGTAATTCTTGCTACTGTGGTAAACCCATCTTTGTTTAATCTTTTCTTTTATACATTAACAGGCAACTGATACCGAGTTATTCTAAATGAACAGCGGAGGCGTTGTCTTTTCATGCTGTATAGGGTTTATGAACCTTGCTGACAGCAGGGCTTGTCCAATCTTGGGATACGACGTGGCATAATCTTAATGGTAAAGAGGGGAATGATTCTAATATTGGGATTGGTAGTGGGGTGAAGATGAAAATGATCCAAAGTCTGGATTGATTGTCCTAGATATGGACTATGTTAGTTGTCCAAATTATAGAGTTTTCGGTTAATGTTGCTATTTTGCCATTTCATGCAAAAGCTTCCCTTTGCCAACTGCAACTAACAAGAAAAAGGCAAGGAAAGTACTCACGTACTGTCGACTTAAAAGTCAAAACAAATACCTCCGTTTCTGGAAAAATGTTACTTTCACTTTTTCAATTTGGCCTATTTTTATGCTAAAATGAAAATAACACTTTTCCAGAAACGGAAGGAGTACCTTTTAGTTTCATATGATAGGATGGTTAAACATGCCCTGGCTCTCCATGGTAGACTAGTAGTACAGTAAAAACAAAAAGTAAAATTTAGAAATAGCTAGCTGACTAGAGTCAGGCAGCTAACTTAGGTCAAAAGGTAGATGGCAGTTTGTCACATCTGCCATTACTTGATCGTCTAGCTCGAACTTATGCACTAAATATTCGAAATCCCGGCCACAATTGTTACCAATTTTAATTGATCTGGAAAAGAAAACAAATCGAGAGGCTATCGGTATGGCTCATGGTTTTCATCCCCTTGGGCTATTCCTTCCCAGGTTAAGGCTTAATGTTTTTAAGGTAATTGTTGCTTGATCTGTGCAGCAATGTTTGGGAAAGAAATAAATGCAGAAAAGTTCAACAAATACTCACTATATGAGAACCGGTACATCTTTCAGGAATCATATTCAGCCGAGTCAGACAAACAAAAAATCAAAAGCTTGTGTGAGTTTTAATTTTTCCGAGAATTTTCATTATTTACAACAAACGACTCATCACAATAACAACAGGCTTTAATTAAAGTACTAATTCTACCGGACCATCAAGCACCTAGCAGCTTGCCATACATGGATGTCCGAGCTTGACTGATTAATGAAAGGGTAAATTTATTAAATACCTTTAATTTTGACACCCAATAAATATACCTTTATATAACAATATAAATACCCCTATCATTTAAATATCTTATCCCTTAAAAAACAGATTACCTTAATACCCTTACTTACAATATTATTTTCCATTTAAAAATCTTATCCATTAAAAATAAATTTTCCTATTATTTCACATCCACTAGCA
Organism: Papaver armeniacum; assembly: GCA_023531295.1. Lineage (NCBI taxonomy): Eukaryota > Viridiplantae > Streptophyta > Magnoliopsida > Ranunculales > Papaveraceae > Papaver > Papaver armeniacum. The sequence continues at coordinate 197,780 of JAJJWW010006476.1, forward strand.
GCACCATTTCACCACCACCAACAGCACTGCCGCCACCACCACTCCACCACCACCACCGCCACTCCGCCACCACCACCACTTACTAAATACAACCACCAATAATATTCCACCACCGTCACACACCACCACCACTGTTGTTGTCATGCGCGCCACCATGCGCCATTAATATTAGGTGTCAACAATCAAGTTGATCCAAAAAATCAAAAGTTCAAAAATATTTGTCAAATTTGGTTGTTGATTCCATTTTTCCATTGTTGATACACAAAAATTAGTTGTTGACACCTAAAACTAAGGTCAATTTCTATTGTTGATACACAAATATTTGTTGTTGATTCCATTTTTCCATTGTTGATACACAAACATTGGTTGTTGACTCCCTAAACTAAGGTCAATTTCTATTGTTGATACACAAATATTTGTTGTTGACTCCTTACACTAAGATTAATTTCTATTGTTGATACACAAATTTGGTTGTTGATTCCATTTTTCCATTGTTGATACACAAACATTTGTTGTTGATTCCATTTTTCCATTGTTGATACACAAGTATTGGTTGTTGATTCCATTTTTCCATTGTTGATACACAAAACATTGGTTGTTGACTCCCTAAATAGTTGATGGAGTAGTATTCAACAACTTGTCGTCCAACCTCACCACCACCACCGCTTGACAGCGTACAACATTTCCAACACCACAAACAAACTTAATCACCATTATCTTCATGAACAACTTTAATTAATCATTCCAACCACAACCAACACAATATCCATCATCAAAATTCATCTGTCTAACCTCACCAGCATCACCAACACCACCGGCACACAGAATATCCACCAACACCACAACAACCATAACCACCACTATCTTCAAGACTGATTTTATTTCATCATTCGAACCTGAACCAACACAATATTCATGACTGATTTTATTTACAATCAAGAGCTCAATTAAAATCGAAATAAACCAAGAAATCATGTTGAATCAACACCAAAAAAATCAAAACCAAGATCAAATTTAGGCTACTAGTTAGAATGACAGTAAGAGATCAAACTTATCTTTTAATTTGTTTTGATTATTGAATCTTGAGATCCACTTATTGATGAAGATTTTCATTGTCTCTTCACAATCGATACACATCGTTATCAACGATTTCTGGTTCCTCAAACTAAAATCAACTGAAATCAGAATGAATCTGATGTTTTTAATGACCAAGATTAGGATTTGAAAATTAGGTTCTCGCCGATTCGTCACCATATTGAATTTCTGCGGCTAAAAAAAGTCGAAAAACGATCTATAATCAATTTGGGAGGTGGTGGTGCATATGGTGGATTCAATTTACTCACGGCGGAAGAAACTGACTTGGGTGAAAATCGATCTAATTAATTGACGATAGAGATGGTGGCACTAATGGTGTTGGTTGCAGTGATGGCGTAAGAGATGATGGTGGTACTCTGGTAGCAACAATGGAGAAGTGAAGAGGTTGCAGCTTTGGTGATGGAGGAGGAGGTAGGTGGAGAGAAAAGAATCAGATCTGGAAAGAAAATAATGAAAAAGATTATGTGAGGTGGGTAAATATGGAAACAAAAAAGTTGTTAATGGACCCCTGATGGGCCTATAGATGGAAAGGGGTATTTTTATTGTCTCATAAGGGTATTTGTGCAACCCCTGAAAAGGAGGGACAATTATATAATTCCCACTTAATGAAACTGTCTAATACATCATTTGCGTGTTCATGGGGTTCTCTAGAATGGTTTGTTGCTACTGGCGAAGAGATTTACTTCTCTTTAGGCATGTTTATTGTGTTCGGCTATTTGCCGTTGCTCAATTTTACTAAGCAGACACAGACTCACAGTAGTGTTGTAGTCACATGAAACTTAGGATGTTCCAAATGGGCCCATTTCTGTATGAACAGCCCAGTAAGTTATGTAATGCTTGATTCATTGAATATGTACACTGAAATGAATCTGAAAAGGTGTGAATTATCTTAGTCAGTTAGTTATGGACGGCACGCTATAAATAGGATAGAATAGACACAAAAAAAAAAATTCTTTTGCAGCAATCTGAGGTTTCCAAGTTGAATAACATCCATTTTGATTCGTTTCTGGTGTCTTCTTAGAGAAGATGAGATATTGGAGGAAACTGTAAGAAGAATTTTAGAAGCATTGATAAATGACTTCAAGAGAATTGTTTCAATACATCCGGCCATTTGTTTTCGGACTCAGATTCCATTAAACAAAAGAATCATAAGGAGGTTAATAAAAGTACGATCTTGTTGATAATCAAGATTCAAACTAACTGAATTGTGGTTGGTTTGTAAACCTGCGCTCCATGATTCAACTACATATGGAAAGAGCACAATCAAGCAAGGAAACACAAACAGATAATCCCATTAATGAAAAACTAAAGTAACAATAAGATTAAGTTTTCTAAGGAATTCTGAACAATTATGGAAGCTCTCAGTTAACCTACTTAGGTTATTGAGACATATATTTACATTGAGTTATATGGATACATGTTACAATGGACTCTAATACAGGATCCAACATATATGGACGTATATATGGACTTTACATGGACATATATTCTACACACCCCCTCAAGCTGTACACGGTGGTAAACAACGTGAAAGCTTGCCACATAAAAAGTGAAAACGTGTACTTGATAAACCTTTCGTAAAGAGATCTGCAAGTTGATGCTCGGTGGAGATATATCGCATCTGTAGAGACCCAGAGGATATCCTTTCACGAACAAAATGATAATGAATCTGTATGTGCTTTGAGCGATAATGTTGTATAGGATTGAGAGCTAGGTATGTAGCACTAATGTTATCACAATAGAGAATTGGAGCTTGCGGAAGATTGACACCAAGATCACGTAAGATATACTCAATCCAAATAAGTTCAACAAATGAGACGACAAACGAACGATACTCGAACCCAAGACTACTAGTAGAGACGGTGGGTTGCTTTTTGGAACCCCACGAGATGAGATTTCTGCCGAAGAAAACACAATGACCTGAAGTAGAGCGAGAAGTATCCGGATCACCACCCCAATCAGCATCAGAATAGGACGTGATCTGCAAAGAAGAATCACGCCAAAAACAAATATCATGGCCTAATGTACCCTTGAGATAACGAAGAATTCATTTAACTGCCATGAAATGAGTATGAGTTGTCTTGTGCATAAACTGACTAACTTGGTTAATCGCATAGGTTATATCTGGTCGTGTCATACTTAAATATTGCAAACCACCAACCAGGCTTCGCTACAAAGTAATATCAGGAAACAAAACACCATCACCAGATGGTAGCTTAGAACGAGGAGCCACAGGAGTAGACACATGCTTAGATTGACAAGATCAACACGTTTTAAAAGATCCAAAGTATACCTATTTTGTGTGAGAACAAGACCAGAAGAAGTTCTAGTGGCTTCCAAACCAAGAAAATAGTTTAAGTCACCCAAATCTGTCATTGCAAACTGAGTTTGAAGTGTTGGGAGAAGAGATTGAATACCTTGAGTGTCACTGCCAGTCAAAATTATATCGTCCACATAAAGGAGAAGTATAATGATACCCGTACTAGACTGTCTGACAAACATAGAATGATCAGATTGAGAAGATTCAAATCCGAACGCTGTAAGAAACGAAGCAAAACGATGAAACCAAGCACGGGGTGCTTGTTTCAAGCCGTATAGTGTCTTGTGTAGCAAACAAACATGATCAGGAAATTGTGGATCTACAAATCCTTGAGGCTGTTCCATATAAACTTCTTGATCAAGAGACCCATGTAGAAAAGCGTTCTTAACATCTAGTTGCTTAATAGGCCAAGATGAAGAAACTGCCAAACTGAGAACCAAACGAATAGTCACAGGTTTGACAACTGGACTAAATGTTTCAACATAATCAATCCCACGCTGTTAAGAGTAACCTTTAGCAACCAAGCGTGCCTTAGGTCTGTCGAGTGATCCATCAGATTTCTGTTTGACACGATAAACCCATTTGCAACCAATGATATTCATTCCCTGTCGACGAGGAACAAGAGACCATGTGTCATTAGGTTGAATAGTATGTTCCTTAAGTCGAGTAACCATATGATGCAAATTGGTGGTCGACAGTGGTAGCTCTTGTGCAGCAGGCAAGTCTGAAGAGGACGATTCAGATGACACAGAATGTGTAGAGGAGGAAGGAGAAGAGGATGAATCACCGGAAAAGGATAGTCTAGTAGGTGATAAAAGTCGAGCACTAGAATTTTGAGAAGAGGCAGGTGTAGTGGGTGAATCAGGAGTAAGAGAGTTAGGAGGTGGTGAAGTCGACGTAACAGACACTGGAGAAGGAGAAAGCTCAGAAGTAGAAAGGGGAATATTTACTAAATTTGGAGGTGGAGACAGATGTGTAGCTGCAACTGTGTTTGGCCAGCTTAACAGATTACGTGTAGCTGGAGCAGAAGATGAAATATTTAGTTTAACACCGGCATCAGTGGGATTGACATGATGAGAGATGTAGACACGATTACTCGAAACATCTAAGCATTTGTAGCCTTTATGCTTATCACTGTAACCAATAAACACACAAGGAAGTGTTTTTGGCTGCAATTTGTTTTGACGGAAATGAGATAGTAGAGGGTAACAACGACATCCAAAGGATTTGAGAAAACCATAGTCCGGAACCCTATTATGCATGAAAAAAACGGAGTATTGTTGGACAGAACTGGAGTGGGAAGACGATTAATCAAGTACGAGCGGTGGCATAAAATTCAGCCCAAAAACATTCCGGTAAACCACTTTGAAGCATAAGAGCACGACCAGTTTCAGTAATATGACGTATTTTCCGCTCAGCAAGACCATTTTGTTGTGGCGTGCTAGGGAAGGAAGATCGACTTTGAATACCATTAGCAATCAAATAGGATTTTAATGGATTAGCATCTGAATGCCACCATCGATCAGAAGCGAGAATTGATGTTGAAAATTGTTTTTCAATCATAGCTTTGAAATCAGAAAATAAATGAAACACTTGAGTTTTATCGGATATGAAGTATAGCCAGATGAAACGAGAACATTCATCAACAAACAAAAGAAAATAACGAAAACCACAATTGGATGGAAAAGGTGCAGGGCCCCATAAATCAGAATGAATAACATAACCAATTTTATTAGAATAAGTAGTTCTCGACATGAAAGGAAGACGATGGTGCTTAGCACCTACACAGCTAGCACAAATAGATTTAAAAGAACAACCACTAGAAGAAAAAGGGAAAGAAAGACTAGACTTAAGAGACTGAAACACACGATTATTAGGATGACCAAGACGCATATGCCATACTGCTGGACTTGTACGAGTACCAATTGTAGTAGCAGTAAAAGTTGATGGAGTGGATGACTTAGGAGAACAATGATTGCTGTCGAGAATTGGATACATGCCATCTTCAGTCTTTTGGAAAAACAGAGATTTTTCAAAATTTGAACTTGTAATAATCAGAGGTAAATTTAGTTAACCAAATTTCCGATTATTGAGTGGCTCAACAATCCAAACCTGCCAAAATCCTTAGGTTTTGGCATTTTGGAACGACCATAATCCTTGGTATTTCCGATTACTGTGTCTCTACATCAATATATTCGGAAGTCAAAAAATTCTTTAAGCCACCGATTATATCCATTTTGTTCACATGAAGATATGACCAAAAATATTCGGAAGTTAACCGATAATTCTATCTCCCGAATATTGTCGATGTTCTTGAGAAATGAAGAACATGACTACATTCGGGAGTTTAAAATCATGAATATCTCCCGAATCTGGGAAAAAACAGAAAAACCCTAAAAGAAAAAAAATGAAACAACATTCATTCAAATACTGCACCCACTACATTCGGACGCATGCTTCTTATTTTGTCTACCGAATGCATTCGGAGGATAAAAATAATATATTATCTCCCGATTATATAAGGGCAATTTTGCCATTAAGAAATATGCGAGATAAGGGGTAACTCACTTTAAGTTTGGGTGACCCTATTTTGTTTTATTGTTGGCCCCTAAATCCTTTGAGTGGCCCCTAAAAACGCTAAGTTATAAAAGCAAGCCTATCTTTTTTGACATACCCAGATAAGAAAATCAAACTTATCTTTTAGAAACGAAGGGACTACGCCTTTTTTTTTTTTTTTCAAGCAAAAACTACTTACATGATTAGATCCAAACCTTATATTTTTTTTATTTTATGCCATACTAACCGTAGATTTCTTATCTCATTTTCTAGAACCCTTGGTTCTTTTACCAACATGCAGTTTTACCTTCTTTTGAGGACGACAGGCATGGTAGCACGGTGAAATGTAAGGATTACGTCAAAACTTAACAACAACGCTTAACTAAAACACAAAAAGGAAAATATTTGAAATCCAGCCACAATAGACAATAGTTACCAAAACAACTTTACTTGATCTGGAAAAGAAAATAAATCGAGAATTCTATCATTATGAGTCAAGGTTTTCGAGCCCTTGGGGTATGCCTTCCCAGGTTAAGGCTTACTGTTATCGAGGGACGAGGATTCTTGCTCAATCTGTGCAGCAATGTTTTGAAAGAAAGAAGAAGAAAAAAACAGAAATGTTTAACGAATACGACTATAAGAGAACTAGTAATTCTTTCAGGAATCATACTCAGCCGAGTCAGACAAACAAAAAGTCAAAACTTGTGTGAGTTTTATTTTTCTGAGAATTTCATGATTTACATCAAAGAATCATCATGATAACAAAATGTTTTAATTTATAATACTAATTCTACACGACCATCAACTCAAGCGCCCAGCATCTTGCTATGCATGGTCCTTGAAGGTCCAAGCTTGACTGGTTAATGAAACTGCCTAATAGATCACACATATACTTCAAGTGTTGTTTTGTTATGCATGACACTTCCTTCCGTAAGACATTTATTTCTCGTTAGGCATGTTTATTGTATACCACTGTTCTCCGTTGCTCAATTTTACTAAGCAGTTGGCACAATAATGTATGTTGTCACATGAAATAAAATTGTTTTTTGGGAACCATGGTTTTTTTGGGGACGATGGTTTTTTTTTCCGAGCGACGTGTTCGGTTGGGAAATATATTTTGCGACGTAACCGAACTAAGGTTCGGTTGAGAAATATTTTGCGACGTAACCGAACTAAGGTTCGGTTGGGAAATATTTTTTGCGACGTAACCGAACTATTGTTCGGTTGGGAAATGTTTTTTGCAACTAACCGCACTATTGTTCGGTTGGGAAATGTTTTTTGCCACAACCGAACTAAGCAGTTCAGTTGGTAAATGTTTTTTGCAACTAACCGAAAAAACCAGTTCGGTTGGGAAATGTTTTTGCAACTAACTGAACATAAGTTCGGCTGGGAAATGTTTTTTGCAACTAACCGAACTTATATCTAAAAACCATGGTCCCAAAAAATGATTCATGAAATATAGGTTGTTTTAAACGGGCCCATTTCAGTGATGAACGCCCAGTAATGCTTCACTCATTCAAGATGTACCAAGAAAAAGTATGAATTTTTTTGATCAGTTAGTTTTTGAATTGGCACTCTATAAGTAAGATACCCAAAAAGAATTCTTGGTTTCCAAGTCGGATAACATTATTTTGACTCGCTTCCATGGTATTTTTTTTTAGACTGGATGATATGTTGGAGGATACTGTTAGATGAATTTTAGGAGTAATAACAACTACCGTCATAAGAAGTTCCTCGATACATATGAGATATCTATTTTCGAAAAAAGATTGCAAAAGATCAAGAGATCATAACAAGTTAAAGATCATTACATGGCTGAAATTCATTTAGGAAATGAGAGCGAGGCAACAACACAGCTACCTATCAGCGAAAAACTAGAGTATAACACCACAAGATTGAAATATTTTTTAGAAAATGTAAGTGTTGATGTCTTACAATAAATAAAAAAATTTGAAATATTCTTTGTGAAACTGCACTACATGGTTGAAATTCATTTAGGATTCGAGAGCGAGGCAACAACACAGCTACCTATCAATGAAAAACTCGAGCATAACACCACCTAGAGGTGTAAAACGTGCCGGCCCGGCACAGCCCAGCCCACGAAGTCACGCGCTTAGCGTGTTGCGTCTTTGAAATTTGGGCTGGATCTTACGGAGATTGACGTCTTTGTCTTGTGCTAAATGGCGTGCCGTCTTTGTCTTGTGCCAGAAAAATAAACGTGTTGTGCCGTGCCGTGCTGTGCTAGCACACTTATTTTATGTTCTCCAAAATAAATATTTTTGAGATATTTTAGTTAGTACATGTATTATTATAGAAATAAATTACCATACCGAAGATAAAATGTCGAAGTTGGCTAAAACAATGATTTTTTTTGTGAAATATGCATCAAATGTATTGTGTAGTATTTTACGCATGACATGGCGTGCTTTCTTCGCGTGCTGTGCTGGGTTGTGTGCCTATTTTGTCTGGCACAGCACAACACATTAAACAAACGTGCTGTGCTCGTGCTGGGCCGGTCACATGTTGTGCCATGCTGTGCTCGAATTTTAACGTGCTGTGATGTGCCATAAACGTGCTGGCCCGTCCCAATTTACACCTCTAACACCACCATAAACGTGCTGGTAGTGTTCATGTCTTAAAATGAATAAACAAAAAAAATGTTTTCCCAAACAATTTTTTAAGATCTTTTGTTTGCTCATCTGATTGCACGTTTTGAACCTAATTTATTTATCACAATCAAGACTCCCTAATTTCACATAAGAAAATACTCTTGTTTCTTATATAGAAGACGCAACAAAATGGAATCCAGATCCTGAACTCCATAATTTCTCCATGGAAATTTTATGGTCATTTCCCTTGATGTCTTTATACACAAAAATGTAGGAAGCTGCTCGAGGGCTAATGATCCTTGCACTTTTAGGGGCGACCCCGAAAGAATTAGGGGCGACACTAAAAGACAAAAAGGTCACCCAAACGTAAATCTAAGCTACCCCTTATCTTCGATTTTTGAAATGGCCAATATGCCCTTATATAATCGGTAGCCAACACCATAATCGGTAGGTAAACATTCAATCGGTAGGTTAAAATGAAACTATACCTACCGATTGTTGTGTTGATACTTCGGCCAATAATCCCTTTTATAATCGGTAGGTTATCCAACTTGTAAGACTACCGATTATAAGGAGCCCAAGTATTCGAGACTTGGCCAAATTCCATAGGTTTGAGTGGTGCGGAGCCAACCATAACCACTTTGCTTGAGTTTGTGGATGTAGCCATAATCGGAAGCCTAATAGGTTACATAAACTACCGATTATAAGTTGCCCCAAATTTAGTTTTTTCTAAAATCCTTCACGTAATGAATTTTGAAATATACCATAATCGGTAGGGTATATAATTATATAAACAACCGATTATAACGAGCCCCAGATCCAACCTTTGCCATATTGCATAGGTTTTGAGTGTACACAGCCAGCCTTAACCACTTGGTTTGCGTTTTGGATGCAGCCATAATCGGGAGTTAAATATATTACCAAACCATCCGATTATGGGTCGCCCCAAAATGAGTTTTTTCTAAAATCCTTCATGTGATGAATTTTGAAATATACCATAATCGGTAGTATATCCAACTCAACAACCTACCGATTGTAAGGAGCCCCGGATCGAATCCTTGCCAAATTCCATTGGTTTTGAGTGTACAGAGCCGGGCGCATAACCATGTGGTTCGTGATTTTTATGCAGCCATAATCGGAGTTCAATATATTACCGGACCCTCCGATTATGGTGTTGTTTAATTCTGTAAACCATAGTTGTTTTTAGTATAATAATCGGACATTAACGAAATCACAAACATCCGATTACGAATATTCGGTAGTAAATGCGCTCAATTCTTGTCCGATTATGGTGTTGGTTGGTTCTGAGAGAACAAATTTTTTTACTTATAATAAGGTCGGAAGGAACATTACAAATAAACCAACCGATTATTGTTATTCGGAAGTTAAGGTGCACATTTACCTTCCGATTGTGGTGTTGTTTGGATACGAGAAGACGAGTTTTCTTTACACATGATAATCGGAGAGAAAAGTATATTAGCAATCCTCCGATTCGACCAAATATTTTGCACAATCCCCGAGAATCGGTAGGTTAATAACGTATAACCCTACCGATTTCGACTAAAAATTGGAACATCCCCGAATCGGTAGGTTAATATATAAACCTATCTTCCGATTGTGTTCCAAAATTCAACACTTTCATGTCTCTTCATGTGATTCGCTTGCGAGTCATCGTTAAATGCATAAAATGTGTAAAATAACATTCTTAATCCATAAACATAACGAAACAACTAATATTCCGACACAATCTTTGAAAACGACATAATCCGACATAACCAACATAAACAAAGTTATCCATAAAGTTAACGAAAAACATCGAGAGTTTACAACACCGAGAGTTCACTTGTTCCTATTTGCTTTGACTTTGCGATTTTTATTAGCTCTACGACTTGGACCAAGATCATCATGGGTTTCATCAACTTGAGTGCTTGATGAAGCCCGAGTTCTTTTGTTCACCTTGGTTGCGCAGGTTTCTTTTGCAATTTTTCCCGAACCGAGATGCATACTCCTCATTGTCAACGTTGTCAATCAACTGTTTGTGGTCTTTTATCTTCTCAATTGAAACAAGGCTTTCCGCCTTTATACAATCAAAGGCACCATTTCGACAAACGCTTGAACTGTTCATCTGTTTTAAAACATAGCATACCATCAAACGGTTATTACTCTATTTTGACCCATAATATTAAACTAAATTAACAAAACAATACGTACCAATCTATCAAAACCCATGGCTTCTCTTTGAGGATACTCTTGTACGAAGTGGCTTTGCTTTAAGATCACGGATTACACGAACATGAGAAACATTGCGGTACCAATCCATGTAGTTGGGAGCATTTTCAAAACCTTGGTTGGCTGCCCTTCCTTGGTTGATCAAGTAATGCGCCCTTCTATCCCAATGGAATTGACAGGATGGTGAACCCTTGTGAACCACCGTGATAGAATCTTTATCGACTTGCATTGCTCCCGTAACCAAAGTGAAATTGCCATGGATTTCCTCCTTTGGTATACCTTGTACAAAACCGTGTTGTCGCATCACCCTTGAGGCATTGTACATCATATATCCCGTGGGGTGCCACAACGGTCCAAAATAAAGTGCCAATCGGACCACCCGCGATATGTCCAATGAGTTCGGTCTTCCTTGTATGGATCAAAGCATACGTCTTGGGCTTTAAGTGAGTCCAAAATCTCCCTCAAACGAATCAACCGATGCTCCTTCGTCCTAGAATGGTTGTCATCGAAGACGTACTTTCTTCCTATAGGGTCACCTTTCTCCCACGCTTTAGGGTTTTCAATGGCCAATCCCAAGATAGGGAAGTGGACGTAGATCCAAGTCTATAATGTCATTTTTGCAAGTATTAGGAAATTGATTCTTCAATAGTATAAAAAAATAAAAAAATAACCAAGTATGTGGAGTTAATAAACAATACACCTGTAGAGACTCACGTTCCTACCACTTGGCTAATTCCAACCCTCGACGCCTTTCTCAACTCTTCCATCAACCACGCATGGCATGCCGTGTGCCCCAAGAGTACTCATGCACTTTATCGAGAGGATCCGAAGTTGTAAAAGGTTGGCGTCGACTCCGATTGCCAGGTATTGGGGAAAATGACACATCCCAATACACATAGGAGATATGCGGTGGCCGCGTGGTTGACTTGCTCGTCCGTTAAAGTTCCTTTCTCTTCTTTTCTCTTGGTGCCCTTGAACATATCCATCAGAGTACCCATGTTGAACTGTCTAGTTCTATACTTCAAGCATCTTTTGAACTCGCTTGTTGATGTTTCTTCATCCCAACCCAAACACCTCTTAGTCGATCATAAAGATTCCTCCATTCCAACCGCTAGTGAACTCGGCCCTAACACCCTTGCCATGGACGGGGAGTTTAAGAATGCTCAACATCATCCGGGTTATCGTCATCTCCCCAAACGGCATATGGAAGGTGTCGGTCTCGGGATAAAGTCTCTCCACAAACGCCGATATAGCCACCCGATCATGTTCCAACATTGAGTTCCCCGCAAAGATCACCAACCCCGAATTTGCAATAATGGTCTTGAACCTTTCACATTCACCCTCCAAAGGCCAATCTAGCATTTTTGTTGGTGCGGCGGTCGCTTTGAGTAAACGAACCGCATCGGAATGATACTATTAAACACATGACAAGTTAAAAATAAAATTAGAATAACCTAAAACTACAACCCTTAAAAGTATTACGGAGAAAAACATAATAGGTTAATAAAACATGGATACGATCATTACCTCGGTTTCATATATTTCTCGGCCCAGATTCTTTGTATCCAAATAACAATTGTCCTCCATCCTCGGCAGCCCAAGGATTACACCACTGGAATATCCTTCACCTTCAGTTCATCCGGGACAAGGTGTTTCGCTTTTCTTTCGAGGAGGTTTTTATTTTCGGCTTCTCCTTCTTCTTGAGCGCCACTAGGTTGTCCTACTTCTGGTTGTGATGGTGGAGAACTTGGTTGAACAACTTCTTGAATTGGTTGTGATTGAGAGGCACTTGGTTGAACACCTTCTTGGATTGGTTGTGATTGAGAGGCACTTGGTTGAACACCTGATTGAACCAGGTTCCGATTGAGGGCACTAGGTTGAACAGCTTCTTGGCTTGCTTGTTGAGTTCCAACTTGACCACTTGAAGCGGCGTTAGCGAGCCCTAGCTCTCCTTGCACTAGCTGTCAGGTTCCGACGCCTATCCTTCCTTGCACTAGCCGAGACAATTGAATCTTGGATGTTTTTACCTCGCCTATCCCTAAACAACAACAAAAAGTACAATAAAAGTTATGAAACTAAATATTCGGGTGGTTGATTTAACAAATTGCCTCCGATTATTCACAATCGTAAGTATCGGTTAACCTAAAGCTACAGGAATACGTATAATCGGAAACAAAATAAACTTTTGGTGTTCGAATATGTTTATCTACACACAATAATCGGAACCTAAAGTTCAACATAACCCTCCGAATTCCACACAATCGGAAGCCTAACAAAACTAATGTCTACCGAATATGCGTCTCTTTGTATCCGAAACAAATCAAGTTGCTAGCCTAAACAATCGGAAAGATATTACTGAGAATATTTCACCCCGATTATTGCGTCTCTAATACTTGTTCTTCCTAGTTTATTCGGAAGGATAAATCACAATTAGCTTCCGATTATGATTGAATTAGGCCTCAGTAATGAAAGACGTTATATAATCGGTAGGATACCAAAATTTTTAACACCCGAATATGACAAATTTTCTCGTGAAATGAAGAGTTCGACCACAATCGGAAGTTTATAACAATACCTAACCTACCGATTCTCGGGTAATAACCGAAAACCCTAAAAAAATAAACATGGATTCGTCCAATTGAAGCAATATAAACCAAATTAATGGTAGAATCTTACCTAATCGGCGCCATTTGAAGTTGCACGAGAGTTTGGCTATCGGTGACGCCTACTTCATCGTCTCCGTGTTCTTCGGGTTCGTGAGTTAAAACCTCTTTATTACGGGCATGCAATCCAATATTCGGATCCTCACCGCGCACTACGTTTTTGGTTCGAGCTTTCTTACGCCCGTTTCTTTCATCTTTATAGAAAATAATCGACGATGATTCGATTCGACGATGAACGATGTATAGCGAGGAGAGGGGGAGAGTTTTCCTCTGCGCAATCGGAAGGAAAGAGGAGAAGAGGAGTTGAAGTTGAAGTTGAAAAGAAAATGAAATGAATTTGAATTTAGGTCGACTTTGGTTTTATCTCATCAAACGGTTATTAATCGGTAGGTAATACCAAGTACTTAGCTACCGATTGTTGAGTAGCCCAAAATCGGAAGAAATGGTTACTTATAACCTACCGATTATTGGAAGCCCCAAATTGAGCATTGGCCAAATTCCATAGGTTTTGAGGGGTGCGGAGCCGACCATAACCATGTGGTTCGTGATTTGGATTTAGCCATAATCGGAAGCCAAGTAGGTTACCCAACCTCCGATTATAGGTTGCCCCAAAATGAGTTTTTTTGTAAAATCATTCATTGTAGGAAATTTGAAATCTACCATAATCGGTAGTCTACTCAACTTAATAAACTACCGATTGTAAGGAGCCCCCGATCGAACCCTTGCCAGAATCCATAGGTTAAGAGGGTACAAGGCCAGGCCTAACCATGTGGTTCGTGATTTGGATGTAGCCATAATCGTACGGAAGATAGGTTCCAAAACCTACCGATTATAGGTTGCCCCTAAATGAGTTTCTAAAATCCTTATTTCCACACCAGCTAAAATTGAACCAGTATTTGAAGTCACTCATTTTATTGAATCGAAAAAACATACATGTAATTGAAATAAAATAGAAATAAATTGAACCAGTACGCATTCATTGTATAAATATGCGTACCTTTCCCTTATTTGCGGGAGCGTCCTCCTATAACGATTTCCGCTTAGTGCTTTAAAAACCTTAAACACCGTTTCCACCAAGCATTGGTGTTTTGATCATCCCCAAAGTAAGGCCCTCTTGTTGGGTCTTCACATCGGGTCACCCATTGCGCTTCCTCAACGGAGTGCTTTGTGAGAGTGGTGGTGCTCGACAATAGCAACATCTTCTATATTATTGAACGGAGTTGTAGCCATTTTGGTGATTCAAAGTGATGGGTGACTGATTTAGGAAGATTGAATGTGATGGGTGAATAAGTTTGGTAGAGATAGGTCTCTATTTATAGCAAATAAGTACCCAACTGGCTAGTTTTTTTAAAAAATCGGTTACTTCAACATAATCGGAGGTTTGTCAATATGTATTATCTACCGATTGTATTTGGTTTTCGAGGCACTAGCTAGTTTATTTTGAACGAACTAGCCGTTGGAGTATAATCGGTAGTCGGATCAACAATTAAAACTTAGATTTTCATAAAATTTTTTGTGTAGTTGGAGTATAATCGGTAGATAATAAGACTTAGATTATACAAGTTGCCCCAAATTTTGTTTTTGCGAAATGTCATTTTTTTCGAATTTGGGAACTAGAATAATCGGTAGTTAATAAGGCTTCCGATTATACGGTTGTTCTAAATTTCTTTCTTGGCGAAATCACCAATTTTGGGAATTTATGAGCTACTATAATCGGTAGTCTCGTGAGGTTATTTCCCTTCCGATTGTCATAGAAGCCGGATGCGAGTTTGGCACAAAATCGATAATGTCGGTAGTATAACATAGTTACTAAGCTTCGATTGCGTTGTTATAATCGGGAACAAAATAGCTTCCGATTGTGTAAGGGCATTAACGTATTCTCCGCGTTTTTGGACATCCCTTAACGGTGTATATGGGTTGGGAATAAAAAAGTCGCCCCTAATTCTTTCGGGGTCGCCCCTAAAAGTGCCAGGCTAATGATCACAAGCCTGTCTTTCCGAAATAAAAATAAAGAATTGTTATAGGGCCTATGGCCCATGAATATGTGCGGTCCATTAGTATATTAGGGTTTTCCATTTACTCTTGTATAAATAGAACACTAAACCTATGTAATGGGGTTCTCCTCTCTGTGAATGAAAAAGCTCTTCTCTCTCTTTCCAATCTGTTCTTATTCTTACTCCAATACGTTATCATCGCACGAAGCTCTGCTGCTGAGATTTTTTTTCCCTCTGTTGAAGAAAGCTCCCTCGAATTTGGGTACTTCTATTTTATTATTTTCTTTTGGCTTTCAATCAATCAGGAAGGTACATCTTTTTACCTATTCCTTTATTTCAATTATTACTTTTATGTTTGGTGGATGTGATAAAGGTGCCAAAAGTTGTCTGCTATGCTTAGATGTTTAAAAAAACAAATAAAAAAAAAAATAGTATTATTATTTTTGTTTTAGTGTGCCATGATGCTTCACATATTTTCTTTAATTTTGATGAATCCCACTGTACGGATCTTGGACTTTCCATCTTCTTTTTCTTTCATTGTCATGTGATTTTTTTTTTTAACATATTACTTGTCCCCATGTGAGTTTTCAATGGTCTGCTATTTGATGTTGATGTATACTAGGGCTTGATCGGATTTATGTAATGAAGTTTTCATACTACTGTACTAGGCCATGATTGTTTGTTATTTTATTCTAGTTTATCCTGTGTCAATGCAATGATGTCATATTGCTATTTAATTTTATTTAAAATAAATAAATATATATATATGGTATGTCTGCTAGTTTGGTATGGCTTGTTCTGTTTTAAATTAATATGGTATGTCATATCACTATCACTTGTGTGTGTTGTCTTCACATGTCCGATTGATCATATATAATATTGATTAATTTTCTGATTAAACAAAAAATATATATAGATATATATAATAATAATAATAAAATAACAAGTTTGTTTCTGGTGCTTGTCTAACTTGTATGTGCATTTTTATTATCAGTCTGTCATATTGTTCTGAGTCGCATGTTCTTATCCGTGACTTTTTGTTGTTACATTTTTTTTTTCTTACTTTATATATATTAAAATTGCATTGATTGTAATGTCCGTTTCCTGTTTTGCATGTCCTTTTTTTTTTTTTTTGTTTGTTTCTTCTCTTGCCTGTGATTATGAGTGATATTTTGCATGTTGATAAATATGCAAAAAAAAAAAAAAAAAAACAAATTGTACTATATTTGTTTGTATTCTACTTTATAATAAAGCACTCTTTGTCTCATATTTTGGTCCTTCTTTAGTGACTAATTAATAAGTATTATATAAATATATTTAATTTTGTACCATCATCGGTGTGCTATATTTTTACATTTTCTTTATTTTTATTTTTCTCTCTTCTGAAATTTGCTATGAACTCCCCTCTGTTGGTAGTATTTAGTACTCAATGGGTCAACGATAAAAACCATAAAGAGACTTGGTTTTCCCCAATCCATAAAGAAACTTGGTTTATTTGGGAGTATAATATCGGAATGGGTCATACTAATGTCCTTTAACCTTGCCTTATGTAGATGAGCAAGAAGGAATATATCCGACAAGAATTCGCACAGTTGGGCATAGATGGACTTGAGTATCACCGTTGGATGGCTGATGTGAAGATCGCTTTTGTGGCAAAAGACTGCACCCACACCATCATACCCTCTACTGACAAAGATGTTGTCCCAGCAACTGAACAAGAAAAGGCTGAAGCCCTTCGATATTTGAAGGTACACATTGACCCTAATCTCCTTTGGGGATACCAACACATGATGTGTCCTAAAGAACTGTGGGATGCATTAGCAAGCCGTTTTGGGAGCATTGAGGATTGTCTTCTCCCACAATTGAATGAACAGTGGAATGACATTCGCTTTCTTGATTATGTGAAGGTAGGTGATTTCCAACGAGATATGCTTAAGCTACAAGCACAACTCAATTTATGTGGGATAAAACTTACTGATAAAGATATGATTCAAAAGACATTGTCTACTTTCCCTTTGTCATCTGTTATTCTAGCCAACCAATACCGCATAGAAGTTGATAACAAGAGAATAACAACTTTTAGTAAGTTGATCAACTTATTGCGAGTAGCCGAAAGGCACAATGAAGTTCTAGCAAACAACAATGCTAGAGCCCCCGGGAAGAAGAAAATTCCCGAGGCTAACTATGGCAAGGATAACAAGGAAAACACCCCAAAGAAAAGAGGGTTAAAAATGATTCATATTCTCATGCTCCATACTCACGTGGGGATAATAACCCACGTGGAAGAGGACAAAAAGGGTCATCGTGGAAGGGGCCATGGGCGTGGTGGCCATGGGCGTGGAGGCCACTCAAATACCTGGTCTAGAGATGTTACTTCTGGACCTAGTGGTAGGGGCAACACTGTTGAAAAACACATAAGAACCCCACACCTAAGAAGGTAGAGAATGGCAATGAACCTTGTTACGGGTGTGGTATCTCGGACATTGGTACCGACAATGCAAGGCTAGTGCCAAGGTAGCGACTAGCTACAAAAAAGTACCGGGAATCTATAGATCAAGAATCTAACTATGTGGAAGAACATGATCATCCCTCCCCAGATGTCAACTTCACCATTTCAGCCTTCCAGGGCAAAAAGAACCATGCCCTTATGGAAACACCCGACTTTGATTGATTGTTATTTTTTTTTTTTTTTTTTTAGTTATCCTTTGATCCCAAGAACTTGTTTATTTTCTTGCTTTGTGGTTTAGAAGATTATGGTTTAAACATTTATTTTGATAACTTAAACTATGTTAGGTAGTCTTAAATTATCGGTTTTTTGTTGATGGATCAATGGTTTTAATTCTTATGGGTACTTATTATGCATTGGATTTAAATTTTTATTGTGATAATCTATTGCATGATTGAATTACGTGACCGAATTCTCTGAAGTACCATTTACTTGTAGGAATGTCATCCTCAGAAGAGATTGAGTGCCTAGCTGATAGTGGCACCACACACACTATTTTAAGAAATAGGCAATTATTTGTTGACTTAATTCCTTATAAATCCTCGTGACTACGATGATTGGATCATCACAAGTGATCATTAGGCGAGGTAATGCTCAATTTTTGTTGCCAAATGGCACGATGATTAAAGTCACGAAGCTCTATATGCACCAAGAGCTAACCGTACCTTGTTGAGTTTCAAAGATATCCGTGCAAATGGATATCACTTGGAAACTCACTGTGAAAATGGAATTGAATATATAAATGTTATCTCTAATACATGTGGAAGAAAACGCATTTTAGAGAAATTAATGAGTCACTCTAGTGGTTTGTACACTACTACTATTCGGATTATCGAATCACATGTTGTTACCAACGATGAACTGTTGAGCAGTGACTTGTACAAGCTTTGGCACGACCGCTTGGGGCACCCAGTGTCGTGATATGATGATCCGTGTTTTAAAGAACTCACACGGACATCCCTTCTTTCGAGTGAAAAGTAAAATGAGACAAAAGACATTTAAAATGCAAAGTAACAACGTCACCACCTTTGCCATCTAAAGCAAATGATGTGCAACCTCTTTCTCATTCTACTTCGTGGACTTTGTCAAAAGCACACCACTCATTTTGCAAAGCTTGTTCTTTAGCAAAGACAGAGCGAGACCATCCTATGTTAAAGATACAAAACAAAACATTCCATTTTTACAAAGAATACAAGGTGATATTTGTGGACCTATACATCCAGAGTGCGGACCATTCAGGTATTTTATGGTTCTGGTAGATGCTTCGACCCGTTGGTCACATGTTGCATTACTGTCCACAAGAAATGCTGCATTTGCAAAGCTCCTAGCACAAATTATACGTTTGAGGGCTCACCACCCCGATAATCCAATCAAGTCTATCAGACTTGATAATGCTGGAGAATTTACATCTAAAGGATTTGATGATTTTTGTATGTCTATCGGAATTGACATAGAGCACCCTGTACCCCACGTACACACTCAAAATGGTCTTGCAGAAGCTACCATCAAAAGGTTCTGAGATGATAGCTAGGGCATTGGTTATGCGTTCAACTGCTATTCTTGCTGCTCTGGGTACGCCATATTGCATGCGGCATTACTTATTCGCTTTAGACCCACTATTAGCCAACCATTTTCTGCGTACCAGTTGGTAATCGGATATGAGCCGATATTTCACATTTACGCATTTTTGGTTGTCTTTGTATACGTGCCTATTACGCCCCCACAGACGAGGCGTACTAAGATGGGTCCCCAAAGACGATTAAGTATTTATGTTGATATGAATCCCCAACAATTATCCACTATTTGGAACCTTTGGATGGCGATCTCTTTACCGCTAGATTTGCGGGTGTCACTTTGATGAGACAACCTTCCCGTCGTTAGGGGGAGGTATGGAAAAGGATTTCCTAAAGGGAACGCGGGAATTGTCGTGGTGTGTCCCCCCTTTGTCTCATCTTGATCCCCGCTTTCGCAATGTGAAAGTGAAGTGCGAGAGAATTATTGATCTTCATAATGTGGCAAAACTCAATGCCCGATGCATTCAACGATATTGCTAAAGTGACGAGATCACACATACCGGCCGCAAACGTGCTCGCAAGGTTAGAAATCCCTAATACGGGAAAAGGCACCTTATATAGAGGTGTTAAACCTACACTTGGTGGAAGTGTAGATGAGGCCGTGGCACCCCAAAGGAAGAGGGGAAGACCACCTGGTTCGATGGATACTCACCCAAGGAAGAAAAGAGTGAGTAAGGCACAATCCGATCCATTCATTATCGATCTGAGATAATCCCTCTCATGAAATTGTCTCTGATTATAGTTATGTCCATGAATCAATACTGGAGGACGCTCCGATGTTTGAAATGATTTCAGAGAACAAAGAAATCTCTATGGATTATGAGAGTGCATACGTGTTGATGGAAAGATCCTCCACGCAGATTGATGATGCATTTGCATACATAGTTGCTCAAGAGATCATTGAGCACGATGATATCGAACCACGCTCTATTGCAGAATGTCAAAAAAGAGCAGACTGTCCTAAATGGGAAGTTGCAATCCGGGAAGAATTAAATTCACGGCAAAGAGACGGGTATTTGGTGCGGTAGTGCTAACCCCACTAGGTGTAAAGCCCGTAGGACATAAATGGGTATTTGTCGAAAGCGTAATGAGAAGAATGAAGTCTTGAGGTATAAGGCTCGCCTTGTGGCGCAAGGTTTCTCACAAGCCCTGGAATTGATTATGAGGAAACATACTCTCCGTAATGGACGTCATAACGTTTCGCTACTTAGTTAGCTTGGTAGTTTGAAGGACTTGAAATGCGCTTATGGATGTGGTTACGGCATATCTCTATGGGGATCTAGATTCGAGAGATATACATGAAAGTGCACGATGGCCTTCCATTGCCCGAATCAAGTAACTCTAAACCACGGAGTGCGTTTTCGATCAAGTTGAAACGCTCACTTTACGGATTAAAGCAATCCGGGCGGATGTGGTATACCCGTCTAAGTGATTATTTGATTGGGAAGGGATATATAAATAATGAGTTATGCCCACCGCGTATTTATAAAGAAAACGAGTTCGGATTTGCAATTATAGCTGTTTATGTTGATGATATGAACATAATAGGTACTCTTGATGAAATAAGAGAAACCGCAAGCTACCTGAAATCTGAATTTGAGATGAAAGATCTTGGGAAAACTCGGTTTTGTCTAGGACTTGAGCTAGAACACCGAGCCTGTGGAATACTAATCCACCGGTCTGCATATGTCCATAAGATACTCGGGCAATTCAATATGGACAAGGTGCATCCTCGCTAGCACTCCCATGATTGGTCGAAGTTTAGATGTACAAAAAGATCCATTTCGTCCAAAGGAAGATGACGAAGAGGTATTGGAGAGTGAAATTCCCTACCTAAGTGCAATAGGCGCATTATTGTACTTAGCACAATGTACTCGACCGATATATCATTCTCGGTGAACTTGTTAGCTAGATATAGCTCGGCGCCAACGCGGCGTCATTGGAATGGTATAAAGAATGTATTTAGATACCTTAAGGGAACCATTGACATGGGTTTATTTTATCCCTATGAGGACGAAAGGAGGATTGCTAAAGCAACCCCCTACACATGAAACCCCAAATAATGTTTTGGTTGGTTTTGTCGATCTTTGGGTACCCTCTCGACCCACATAAAGCTCGATCCCAAACGGCTATGTATTCACCATAGGGAACACGGCGATATCACGGAGATCGACCAAGCAAACTCTTGTAGCTACCTCCACGAACCACTCGAGAGATCATTGCCCTACATGAGCGGTTCGTGAGTGTATATGGTTGAGGTCTATCATTACACATATTCGAGGGACTAGTGGTTTGAATTCCACCATCGAAGAGCCAACATGCATTTATGAAGATAATGCGGCTTGTATCGAACAAATGAAACAAGGATATATCAAGGGTGATAATACGAAACATATTTCACCAAAGTTCTTTTACAATCAGCAACAACAGTGTCTCTTAAACATTCAAGTCAACAAAGTACCGTCTGATGAGAATGTGGCGGACTTATTTACTAAGTCACTTCCTAAGTCCTTATTTGAAAAACACGTAAAGAGTATTGGACTAAGGAAACTGTCCGAACTCCCTTGATTGCAATCAGGGGGAGATGTTGACATCAGGGGGAGTATCTAATGATATGATGTCGGCATCAGGGGGAGTGTTTGTTGAACTCTTTTTCCCTTTACCGAGTTTATTTTTCCCCAATGGGTTTTGTTACTCGGTAAGGTTTTTAATGAGACAACAACAACACCATGGTTATCACTCCCCGGTTGAGGTTATCTTTTTCCCACAGGGTTTTTATATTTTAGGTTTTTCTTAAGAGAAGTGGCCAGCTTTATCAACACGTTGTACTCTTTTCCCTTCATCAAGGTTTTGTCCCATTGGGTTTTCCTTGTCAAGGTTTTAACGAGGCAACACATTTGAAGTCCCGCTTTTGAACCGCACAAGGGGGAGTGTTATAGGGCCTATGGCCCATGAATATGTGCGGTCCATTAGTATATTAGGGTTTTCCATTTACTCTTGTATAAATAGAACACTAAACCTATGTAATGGGGTTCTCCTCTCTGTGAATGAAAAAGCTCTTCTCTCTCTTTCCAATCTGTTCTTATTCTTACTCCAATAAGAATCCATTTGTTCGTGAAAATATCACATTTTGCCCTCGTAACTCACGTCAGAGGAATCCTCAAAAAAAAAAAAAAAAAAAAAAAAAAAAAAAAAACGTCAGAGTGAAATTAAATCGTCTTTTGTTTTTAGAAGGGATGATGAGTTTATGCGTGGGCGCACTGGGCAATGGAAGAAAAGATAAACATGAGTACAGTATAAAGTGAAAATGCAATCAGCAAAATTGTACCTCGAATTAGAGGTGTAAATTGGGCTGTGCTAGCACGAAGCACATTGACCAAAGACAAAGACGCTAAAATTTGAGCACACCCAGCCCAAAGACGTGACTTAGCCTTAAAGACGGACAACACGTTAGTTAAATGGGACGTCTTTGGGTTTGATTAATTGGCACAAGCGAGCACAAAGACAAAGACGCGGCACGGATAAGCACGTGGCCCAGCCCAAAGACATCACGTTAAGAGAGCACGTCATAACATGTACAAATACACCATATAACAAGGCATAATACATCACATTTTTTGTATATTTCACAAAAGAGTCACTATCCTAGCTAGTTTTTAACATTTTATGTTGGCTTATTTATAACAACACATATAATACCTTAATATTTGGAAAATATATTTCAATAGTTGTTATAATGTCGTCACCTATATTTAACTAGAACATTAATTTACATGACAATAATCCAATTTTATATTTAATGGGTTATTTCTTTTTATTGAATAAACTTGTTAATTTTAGTTGAAATAATTTCAAATGATATGTTGTCTAATTAAATTCTTGTGATAATGTCTGACTTAATGTATACATTAAGTGATTTCAAATTGTTTATAGCACGTGTGCCAAAGACGGCACAAAGACGACACGTTTATTCGTGTGTTGTGCACGTGGCTGTGCTATGCCTAGCTTTTGACTAGTAAAGCACAGCACGGCACAACAAGTTTAAATCGTTGGCACAGCACAACACGGCACATGGCACGTGAAGCACGCGACTTCGTGTGCCGGGCTGTGCCGGGCCGGCACGTTTTACACCTCTACCTCGAATCATATGCGCCACCTAATTGCGTCATCAGAGACAAATGTAAACACTATTGTTGGTCGAAACCATTTCATTATTACGTCATCCTCTGATTAATCTTTAGTACTTTCATTTCCTTTGTTCGTTTATTTTGAAACCTTACAACAAATGTAAACACTATTAATTGTTGGTCGAAACCATTTCGGTATCTAATAACGAATGGCAGCTATCAGAGACATATAGTGTATTTCTTATGAATGTTTTCTTTCCTGCGTTTTGTAATGCATGACACTGTACTTTC
Source organism: Papaver armeniacum (assembly GCA_023531295.1). Classification (NCBI taxonomy): domain Eukaryota; kingdom Viridiplantae; phylum Streptophyta; class Magnoliopsida; order Ranunculales; family Papaveraceae; genus Papaver; species Papaver armeniacum. Next base: position 221,744 of record JAJJWW010006476.1, read on the forward strand.
AGAATGTCGAGACTCAATACCTAGTGTGCAATTACACTGTACTCTCTGCAGGATGTGGTCCGTGTTAAGTCCAATCTGCAGGTCTATGGGATACCGCGTATATCTAGATTACGTGACTAAAATATTATTTTTATCTCAATTTTGAAACTCTTTGAGCTTGTTAGCATGCGGTTTACCTTGTTCGAGTACAATAATTACACCCAATACAGGTGTGGTAACACAGTGACAGTCGGTAATAAACAAGTTACTCGAGGTAGAATTATACCGAGGCAATAGAAGATCTCTATATACCACATTATCCAGCCGAATCAAACTTAACATAGTTATTGTGTGTGTTATTAATTTCAATGTTTCATAGCCAAATCTGGTAACAGGCGGTGATGACTGATTGTGATTGTTTTTTCACGGAAAAATGATTTTTTACATTTCAACTTTACTAAGCAGAATAGGTTTTCACATGAGACTTGGGTTTTTTGAAATGCTTTCTCATGCTTGATTCATTGAGTTATAGCCATAGGCACTCTATATATGGGATTGATTGAAAATTTTCTTTGGCATTCTTGTGAAGTTTCCAAGTTGACCTAATCATTTCTTCAATGTCTTTTAGAATACCATGAAACTTGAAATGTTTTTTTTTTTTTTTTTGGTTTTGAAGCATTCTGTGGGGAAACTTGAGATGTTTGAGGAAACTGTAATATTAATTTTAGAAGTAACATTAATTTTATAGTAGCAATCGAACTAAAAATGAAGAAGACTAAGAGAAAATTTGGTATCTATCTGATACAAAGATTTCGAAGTTATTTCGCTTCATAATTAAAAAAAATAAAATAAAAGGAAAATCAAGCAAGAACCAAAGTAGCATAAGTGTCAAATATGGGTTTCTATTTGGCAAAATCATTTACTAATCACACGCTTGTGTCTTCCATTGTAAGGCTTAGTCCTATGGGCTAGATATCTAGCCGCTAGATTGGCCATCCACGTCGGCTTTGGGCAACCTCCTAAGTCCTATGGGCTAGATATCTAGCCGCTAGTTTGGCCATCCACGTCATCTGTGAGCGCCTAACCATTCGGCGTTTTCGAGCGCCGCACCATTCAGCGTTTTGATTACTTTTTGAACGTCGAACGGTTCGGCGTTTCAATCTCAGCCGTTAGATTTTGTGAGCGCCGAACGGTTCGGCGTTGAGACAACTTTTTGAGCGCCGCACCATTCAGCGTTTCAATCTCGCCGATAGTGCGACTGCGAGCAAATGCTAGGAGAGAGAAGTATCCAGATTTAGTGTTAACTTTTTTCCCACACTTTTTTCATGATTTGCAACACTTTTTGGCCAATCTAGCACTCCAATCTAGCCCATAGGACTTAGCCTTTCACCATTTTTTTTAATATGTATCTCGCTTATTTTGACTTTTATAGAACTGACATGTAGGAAACTGCTCAGGGGCTCATCAACTGCATCCATAATCCTGTCTTCCCAAAGAAAAATTGTTTAACATGACAAGTTACAACAAATATGACGTTCTAATGTCAACCGGAGCCGGTGATGAAGCCACGACTTATCTCAAGTGGTGGCAAGCTCATATGATAAAAGTCTGGCATACACTACACTATTTTTAAGGATTAGCAACGGGCCTGGTTGTTGCTGACTGGGGTTGCAACGGCAGATCACTGTTGCAAAACACCGTGTTGCATTTTTTCGCAACGGCATAAGCTCCGTTACGACTCTCGGTCAGGAAACGGGCATTCGCAACGGCCGGTGTCGTTGCTAAATTGTTGATTCACAACTGATAAATGTCGTTCCTAAGTTGTTGCTAATTACAGGAATACCCCTACCCGGAACTATATGTTATTGGTTCTGGTTCTAATTTATTGTGGTTCTAATTTAGCAACACATGAGATCCGTTGCTAATCTTTTACAACAGATTTAAAAAAAAAAAGGTCAAGTCTTCATTGACCTGGTCAAAATCCATTCTCCCCTGCAATTATCCTGATCATCCATTTCTTGTGATTCAATCTAATAGTTCTCATATATTTTACATTTCCACAGATCTAATAATTTTATTACAATGTGTGTACCTAACATAAAAAGATTCAGCATTTGCACATGTTCTGAAACTCTCATGCAGTTATGTGTTCCATGTTACAGGTTTAAATATCAAAGACATTCTACAAACCACAAAGGAAGGAAACCAAAAACAATAAAGCAGGGATGGGATCTGAGTTGCAATAAGAGACCAGGTGTAAACTAAAATGGTGAAAATTGTACTAAAACATAGCACAACTGAAAAAATTAAGAGTCAAAAGAATTTATATAAATATAAAGCCATAATTTCAATATTGTTTCTTACATATTGTACTGGTGCAATTATGTTTGTATGATTTTATGGGTTGCATATATAAATGGAATGTTACAAGTTCTTACAGTGAGAAATCAGAATGCTGCAAATAATTGTGGCTTTGAGAGGATAATCACACGATGGCGCCCAATTCTCGTCTCGTAAATGAGACCAAAATGATGAAGAACCTGCCACAAAGGATTGTGCAGCTAAACTCAGTAGTGAGAAAACTGAAAAATGACAAGTAAAGAACTTTCAGTCTGATCTTATCAGAGTGCTTACCCATGTCAAAGTAATGAATGCCAATTGGAAAGAGTTCTGCAAAAGCCAATACCCATGTCAAAGTAACGGATGCCAATTGGAAAGAGTTCTACAAAAGCCAACCGATGTTTGCAAGGAAACTAATGATAAAACCTTAGAACAACCTAAGTGTTTGCACTTAATCACTGAAGTTACAATCTTCATTACCTGGAATAGGATGAAATGTAGAAGATAAAGAACTGCAGGTTGAACCGAACCAACTTATCATTGGGGATTCACCATCGAAGTCCCCTAAACAAAAACATCTCCATTGTTCCCTAGCTGAACCTCTTTATCAACTTGGTTTACTTGTACATCAATCTCTCCCTTAACGACTATCAACTTGGTTTACTTGGATTCAATATGGCAGATGTACATATGGTCAGGTTATTTCCTCACCTTCAGTCAGGGCCTGCAAAACGATGACAAATTGAACATGAAAAGATCAGCTCAGGAAACAGTCCATAAACGATAGCAACACGTATATCTAAAAAACCCAACTCATCCCCATTTAACTGCAATTTGTGATTGCGCTATAATCTTGACTCTTAAACTATGGCATTTCGATGAATTTGAATTATGCTATTAACCTTTTCAAATATGACAGAAAATAAACATCCAATATATCATAGAAAAGGATAAGCTTTGTAAACTTGTTCTACTTCGAACAAATTTCCGAGATTGAGACCCCTTGATAAGGAAATTAATTCAAATGCATTCATAACGACTGGATGCTCTTCCTTCTTCGCTCTTATTTGGTTCATTGGGTTTCCATGTACCATGCAAATAAAAAATATCGAATTCAATCAATATCGACAACAACGATGCAAAATTTAATACATCTTGTTAACTTTTTCTTGACTCACCTCAGGGCCCTTGAAAATAGCTTTTACATCATCCAAGTTGATATCATCTATCTCCTGAAACACGGGACACTTAAACCCTTTCCTGAACCATCCATCCTTTAAAATTTCAAGAACAAGAATCACATTGTCATTTACCATAATAAGTCATACTTGCCTTTTACAAGTTCACTTGAGACCAAATGCCGCTGAACAACAAATTAGTACCACGATTACAAATGTATAAAACATACTTACGGTTGTGGGATTAGGATCCAAGATTCGAGTTATTAATCTCAAAGCCCCAAAGAGATCCAAGGAGGATAAATATACTCTGCAGTTGAAATCTGCAAGTCCGATAAAAACAATGTGGCGTGAATGGATACAAACAAGAGTACACTTAAACGGTGGAAATATTAATGCTCACTTTTTTATACAGGACCATAAGGTTAGAATCATCAAAAGGCAAGTAACCTGCAAGAAGTACAAATAAGATGACCCCGCATGACCACAAATCTGCGGCTTCCCCATCATAACCTTTATCCTTAAGGACTTAAGAGAGTGCCGGAAAGAATAAATTATCACCACTTACAATTTTTTCAAAGAGCTCCCATCCAGTGACAAACTCTAAAACGATAAAAATCTTTGCCTTGCTTCCCATCACCCAAATCAAGAGAATATATCATTTACAAAAATGATAAAAAATAAAAAATAAAATAGAGATAACCTAGAGACACAAGCAAGCACTATGATTCCCATCACCTGAACGATATATGAGTACTTTATTAACTTCATTGTTGAGATTTCTCTCCTTATCTGCAGATGTAACATAAGAAATTTCAACGAGTGTTACAGTCTTACATAGGTAAATTACTAAACAACCACACAACTATGTATGGCATAACATAGCATATGATCTCGAGTCGGCTAGCATATAACGTTAATGTAAGCAAGGCATTATATAACGTTCAAGAAAGTAGCTAATCGGGTGAACGCGTATTGTTAAGCAATAGTCTACTGGTGTTTGACAAACCAGATTGGCAATATTAAACAAATATTGCCAATGATTGGCAATATTAAACACCATCAATCTGCTCAATACAATCTTTCTAAACATTTGCATCATCCAAGTCTCTAAATACCTCGCAATGACAGTTGTTGCACTTAAAACTAGCACCAAAACTTATCCTCAAAACTTACAAATGGGAAGAACTAAAAAGAAGACTACAAACAGAATAAGAGATAATGTAAAGGAAACAAAATGAGAAGCACAGAAAACAGGGATGGCATTTTTTTAGCCAACAAACTTCAAATAAGAAGCATATAGAATAGTCATGGTATAACTATCAAACTTTACAAGATCATTGTTGAACTTACTAAGTCTGGCATGGTCCACCATTGTTTAAGCTCGTTTCCGCCCTCCTGCCGGTCCATTTCGGAAACACTAACAAGACTTTGCTTTGTAACTTCAACTTTTAGATTCGATTGTTGTGAATTAGTAATTCTTCCCAACCTTGGTGAAGCCACGACTCCGTAACAAATCATATACACCGATAAAAAGCAACACCAATTAGTAGCAGCAAAATAGAACTAACTCAATCAGTTACAGAAGCAAGGACCAACATAGACACAATATAAAAAATTAGAGCTTACATAGTATATAAATGAAATCAAATTTTGACAATGATTCTAAATAAGTGCCTTAACATTGAGAACGACTTAGCTGAAAACAGAGAAACCTTTTAAATTACTAAAATTAATCAATTAGTTCTAGCAACGAAAAATGAAGTTAATTACTCACCTAGACCATGCTCAATGGTTAATCAACACCAAAAACTCCATCATCATCACCTGTAATGCCATAACCTGCCGTCATCTTAACCTCACATACCACCAGCAGTTCCCATCTAGCACAATTAGCTCCTACATACAACATCATCTCATCCAACATCTTCTCAGCACCTCAAACACCACCGACAGAAACCCATCCTCTATCACAAGCATGTACCACAATCCATACATTCCCTGCATCAAACCTTAACTTCAATGTCTCAGAACTCCTTCTAGGTCTTCTGCTACTCCAATTTCTCCACCAGATTTCACCTACAATGCATCAAGCATTCATAACAACTTCAATTGAAGAATTGGGGAAGAACAAGAAACCCTAATTTTGAATTTCTCTAAATTTATTCTTCAAAATAACAAAATCACCACCATCAATTCTTTGTTCAACTCAAACCCTAATTGCAGTTCTTCCATTATCAGTACCAACCTAATTCCTCTCGATATCCTTAACAGATTCATTAAACAGAAACCCTTCTGCTTTAATCAAAATCGAGCTTCAATCTTCATCAACTGTAACTTATCATCACCATCACCTTCTCTTCAACGATTACTCTAACTCTTCTTACAAATCACCGGCTCAACTCATCACCTTCTCCTCAAGGGGTTCATCCTTGTATTTGCGAGTTTAAGAAATTAAAAACTGAAATTGAAAACAACAAATTCACAAATGAAATACTAAAATCGATAAACTGAAATCGAAATCCTTAGAATCGAAAATAGCAGATTCACAGATAAAAACCTAAAATCGATAAACTAAAAAGAAAAAAATAGATTCAAGCTGAAACCCTAGAAATCAAAATATCGAAAACCGCAAAATCTATAAACCTTATAAGCTGAAACGAAAGGATTATTAAAGAGACTTGAAACCTGGTAGATTTCAGTGGTTTCAGTGGTCAAGTATGCTTCTTCAGAGCTACAGTTCTGTGGAGAGGAAATGAAAGAGATGAGGTTCTGTGGAGGAGAAAAAATGTGAAGGAAAAAACAATGAGGAAGGGATATAGGATAACTTTGGCTGATGGGTGGAAACAAAAATAAGCATACTTGACCGAAGTTTGACTTGGGATTAATTATCAGTCCTAGTGTTCCCGACCACACACGTTTTTCACTCGCACTACACCAAATTTTCGGATTCGTAACAGAATAGAGCCGTTACTAAAACGAGTTGTAACGGCTCTTGCCTGTTGCAAAAGTGGGTGTTACATTTTTTTTGTAACGGCAATGGGGCCGTTACGAATTTTGGTTGTAGCGGCTCTAGTAACATCTGAAGTCCGTTATGAATTTGACACGTGGTAACAGCTTGGGGCCGTTACAATTTTTTTTTGTAACAACGTGGTCGTAACATCCCCGAGCCGTTACTACGTCATAGCTTTGAAGCTTGACTTACGGCCCGTGGCCACTTTTTTTTCGTAACAACAAAAAATTACTGCCAGTCAACCTTGACCTGGTCAAAATTGGTCAATGTTGACTAATTTTGACCTGGTCAATATTGACCGACAGTTCATTTTCTGCCGGAAATCAGCCAAAATATCAATTATCTTGCACGCACCATTCAATCCATTCGTCATCCACAATCAACAGTAACTTCTTCAATCAATTCAAATCACATTCAATCAATTCATATAACATTCAATCAAGTCATATCAAAAAAAGAACAAAATTCTTCTAACTACGAATTTTTATTGTTGTTAAGTATCAAATTCTAAGGGAATACATAAAAATTTACTAAGTAAGTTCCTAAGTTCATCAAAAAAAGGTAGTTGCCCACCTTGATGATCCTCCCTGCAATGTCGAATTTCCCATTCAAACTCTGAGCAGTTCTATCATCTTCAAGAAGACAAAACCGAACCCTTTGCAATCGGCCCAAGATCTCTGGTCAAGAGGCACCCAGCTCCACGGCAGAATGGTTCAAACACTGGAAAAAACAATATCACCTAAAATAAGATCAAGTTTGGACATCAGACATCTTACTTATTACACAACATAGCACATAGTAATCCTTACAAGAAAAGGAATGCCATTAGAGAGCCATCGAAAGAAACCAAAACATAATGAAAAGAAAAGATAAAGAACCTTGTCCAAGGAGCAGGTTCATTATCACATCATACACAAAGATACATGCAGACTTTTTTTGCCCTGTAAATAACACTTTCTCATTAGAACCAACTTAAAAAAGTACTAGAAAAGCAGAAATGATCAAAATATAACATGATATTACCTGGAAGCATGCATGGTCTCCCAGTACCGCACAATGATTCGAAAGCTTAGGTAAACGCCTCAAAAATGATAAGAAGTATAGATGCTTCTCGGGACTGTGGATAAATGTATTTACTTGGCAGATATATCGTTTGTGATGCTTCGCAGTAGCTATTGACAGAGATTGTTGGGAAGGCCCTCATGGTCAATATAAGTTTGGCATGTCTTTAATCTCCGATAATAGCTGCCAAGAACAACGAAAAAATAAATCGAGTGACTTGTAATGTTAAACAACTTATATTTGGGTTAATAACATTAAACAAGATTGGTACTGCGAACTTTTCCAAGTTTGGTCTTTACATCTCGATACTTTAACATATAACTTTGTTTAATGGAAAGCAAGCATATTACAATTGCTTGTAAGGGAATCTCTGTTATAGTTCTACGGTCGATAAGTGGTAAGAGCAATCGAAAGATTACTTGTTCGATGCAAGTGACCCTAATCCATTGCTGCAGCATTTGGTAAGGAAAATGTTGTACCAATTTAGAAAGCAACCTGTAGGCGAGGCAATGCCTGCTTCTAGATTCTTCTCAGCAGAACCACCATTTCCTTATCCTTCATATCCTCCATCCATCTCACAGCAGCAACTCCACAATTCCATACTTCCCCTGCACTTCAACTTTGATCTTGGTCAGACAGAGCAACTTATATAAACTCAAACACACAAACAAAACCAGGTACATCTTATAAATTCAAGCATCTTATCATATAGATGTTACTTCTCAAGCAGCTTCCTACCCATGAACTACTCTCCTACTTCTTCTTCACATCTATAAAATCAAAACCAAAAACATCAAATCATCAATCAATCCACAGTATAAAAAACACAAATAAATAAGTACTAGAATTGAATGGAAACAAAACTATCAATATACTTGCAGCTTCCATTCAGCCTCAACTGCAACTTCCATTTAGAGCACCATCCTTCATTGTTCATCTAGTTGCAACAACATCACCACATCCATTCTGCAGCTTCAATCACTTCCCTGCAATGTTCATCTAGTTGCAATCTCAACTGCAAATCATTCTGCTATTCCCAGCAATTCACAGCCAAACAACCATCATAACTCAGCCATCACTCTTTAACATCTATATGAGCTCAAACTGCATCACCAGAACCAAGCACCCATTTCAGCTAAATTGGCATAACTATCGTTGAACCTTCCAATTCATGAGTTTCAGACATCAAAGTGTCCACAGAATCTGCCAAATACAATAGCACATCTTCAATCATAAATCCAACATAACTAAAATGCGTTGCAATATCCTAAATTTTTAAAATGAGTATAATTATTTTTGTAGCATAACAACCTGCAGTTTCATAAGTAATGAACCCAATTCCACGATGAGCTTTTGATCCTTGATCCTGCAAATCATGAGCTTAAAGAAATCCTTGAGGTATGCCCTGTAAAGAGTGTTCCCCATAATTTTAATCTTTTTGTTCTTCGCATCTTGTATGAAAACAATTCGAGAAAGCAAGCACCGTCTTAGCAATTAATAGCAATAGGCAACCTAAGTATTCAAATGAATCTAAACTTACGATAACTGATAAGATAGGTATGCACAAAATTGAATTGAATCGAACCTCCACAAATCCGTCTCCAAAATTCACACCATTCTCTGTAAAGCCAACATCAAATTATCTCACAAGTTCACCTACAAATCAACTTAACCCATGACTTCATTAGTCTTCTCCATCCTGATATGACAATGACCAAATTACAAACCTAAAACTACCAATTTTTCTTCTCATAAGTCACCACAGATCCATCTTCTACAAACCTAAATCATCATCAATTGTTGAAATCAAATCAGTTGAAACCCCTAAAATCAATTGAACCCATCTTTGTAACTCAATCACCAACAAAATTCCTATTTAATCTTCAGTTCTTCATCTCTTTCTCGCCATGAATCAGCAGCATAAATCTGAATTCTAACCCTATGTTCTTCGAAAGCATCGAGAATCTATCGATCACAACACCCTCTCTTACATCCGATTCACCAATCATCTAAAACAAAGAAGAAAAAGAAGATTAAGATTCAAAACAGGAAACAAAAACTTATAGATCGAATTTTTAGCCTTGGAAGAAAAATAAAAGCTATTTAGATTTATCAATACCTTGAAGTAATGAGGAACCAATACCCTTTTCACCGAATTCATCTACCTACTGAAACCCTAATTTCTCCGAAATCCATCAATCGCCGTCGACTTAGATTTTTCATATAATAAAGATTGAAATCCTAATTTCTAATTTCTACTTTCTCTATCTCGTTTTACAAGACAAGCAGATATTAATAAAAGAAAAGGAGGAGATAAAACACAAAAGAATGAAGAGAATAACGTTTGATCTAGAGATAGACGGAAGAACCTGAGAAGGTTAGAGGTTTCTGTTTATCGCCTCTCTGGCTCGATATTTTCTAAGGAAGAAAAAATAAATGAAATTCATTCTCGAGAGAGGACTCAGGGTTAGATAGAATTTTTATGATTAAGGCGCATCTCGAGAATAAAATGAAGGGTAGAGATATTAGTTTAGGTATAAACGGTGTAGATGAAACACAATAGTACGCATGTGAATGGCACGCGCACATACCCAGTGTGTGACCAAGCGTGTGGTCAAGACGTTGCTAAAAAAATTCGTAACGGCTGAGGCTTGTTACGAATTTTTTAAAATTTTGTAACGGCTCCTTCCTGTTACGAAATTTTCGTAACAGCCATTTGTAACGGGAATTTTGTAACGGCCACAAAGCCGTTACGAATTGCTGTTACTAATCCAGGAATTTGGTGTAGTGACGCTTGAACACTGAGCAGTTGCGATCCGCAACCTCGCTTGCGCGGTTACAAATTTCGCAACGGCATATAACTTTTGCGAAAAATTAGCAACGGGGATTAGCAACAGAAATTTCGCAACAGATCTAATGCCGTTGCTAATCTGGGTTGCAAATCCCTTAAAATGGTGTAGTGATACAAGTGTATATAGGCGGCCGGAGGCTCGATTTTCTTTTTGGCCTTCTTATTGATGTTTTAGTGTTGTTGAAGTAGGATCAAGTTATAAAATATTTTAAAAAGCCTATTATTTTTCATTTTTATGCCATATATTAAGTGTGTTTTCACTGTGTCTATATCATTTTTCAACTTCACCCCACTGTAAACAATACTTTTGATTCATTGTTAAAAATTTGCACCTACAAGAACACAAATTTAAAGAAACTAAGCCTAAATATAACTAGATCTCAAAACCAACTGGGGTCTATCGACCAGACCCCACTTCCCTCCGTCCCTGACGGGAGCTAATAGTAACGATCCTCAAACGGTGTTTGTCTATCCGTGTTGTTATGCCGCATTAGTTGTGTGTTCATGGGGTCCTTTAGAATGATTTATTAGTGAAATATGCACACTAGCGCAAGAAACTGATTACTTCTGAGACATTTTTATTGTGTTCGGCTGTTGGTCATTGCTCAAATTTATTAAGCAGTCACGATTTTTTTCTTTTTTTTTTTATTTGAAAAAGAAAGGATATACTTTTTTGAATGTGTGCCCAAAAATGTGAATTGTCTTAATCAGTTAGTTAGTTATGAGTGCACTCTACTCTCTATAAATAGGATACACCCAAAAAATTGATTCGGAGCAATGTGAGGTTTCCTGGTTAAATAACATCATTTTGATCCGTTCTCATGATGTATTCTAGAGTAAATGAGATATGGGAGGAAACTGGGAGGAAACTGTAAGATGAATTTTAATAGCCTTGGTTGAAAACTTCAATAGATATGTTTTGATGCATATTAGATATCTCTCCAAAAAATTAAGAGATGATAATTATGTTAAGGCTATCATTATCATGTTTTAAAGTAATTGAACTGTGCTACATGATTCAACTTCATTTAGGAAAAGAGAGCCAGGCAACAAAACAGCTACATCTATTATTATTATTACTATATATAAAGAGAACACCCTTTAGGCACTATTTATGAACAGTGCCTAAAGCTGCAAAATTTAGAATTCTAAAATTACCCTTATATAATGCCCACCTAATTTATGTGATATAAATAAAAATGAGAGTATAATCATAATTCAAGTTGTTATTTTTTTGAACACACCCACTCACTCTTTCACCCGAACCAAGCTTGCACGTGCGTGCCGGACACTAGTATTAATGAAAAACTAGAATATGACACTAGAATAAGCTTTTTGAAAAAGATGTAAGTATTAATGTGTTAACATGAATAAAATGAATTATTTTCTATAACAATGTTCTTAAGTTTTTTTTTAAAACTAATCACATGTTTCTAAAATATATATAAAAGACATAACAAAATGGGATCCACCTCCTGGGTTTTTTTTTTTTTTTTTTTTTTTTTTTTTTGAAGCATGAAAAATATTATTAGAATTAAGTGGAAATTACACGAGGGTAGGTGATACCCAAGGAGTCATCCATTACAATTTGGTTGATGCATGGTGGGACTGCATGGTCCCAAAATATAGTTGTAAGGTTCTCCAATTGGCTGTTGTCCGCTGCCATGTTGGCCAGTTCGTCTGCCGCCTGATTGCCTTCCATGTAGTTGTGGTTGACAGTGCGATATGGAATTTGTCTCATGATTTTTTTGGTTTCAATAATCATTCTTGAGATGTACCAAGGCGGATCGACGTTCGAGGTTAGGAATCGAAGTAGGTTTTCCGAGTCGGTTTCGAACTGAACCTTTGGTCAACTTCGTTCTTTTGCTGTCCAGGACGCTATGAGCATTGCCAAAGACTCAGCTGTGAGAGCGGTTGTGATTCCTAGTGGTTGTGCTACGGCTACCAAGGTGTTGGCAAAAGCATCCCTACAAATAAAACCTGCTCCAGCTATTCCGGGGTGTCCTCGCGCTGCTCCGTCCGTGTTGATCTTGATCCAGTCTATATTAGGTTTAATCCAACCTATTGAGATTGTTGTAGACATTGGTGTTTCATTTCTTGGATTTGCAGGAGCTGGTATTCCAGGTAGCACAGGAGGGAGGTTCTCTTGTGCCCAAGAGAACTCTTGTTGAATACTAAGAGCCATTTGGGTAATGTTATTTAGATTTGGTTGCCTTTGTCGATAAATATAATCATTCCTAGCTATCCATAAGGACCACAAAAGAAAACAGAAGGCTGTTTTGACAGAGTGGTGAGTTTTCAATTGTAGAATTTGTGTGATTGTCATCTGGGGATTTGGGAAGTTTGGAAGATTTTGGGTTGTGGTTGTTTGAGTAGGGAGTCTTGTGAGGAGAATGTTCCATGCATTCATAGCCACTTGACAATGGAGAAGAATGTGACTAACAGATTCTGGATCAGAGTTACATTGTGGACAGATGTTGGTATCAGTGAGGTGGATATGATTTAGAATGACGAAGGTCAGGAGGCCTTCGTTGATTGCTTTCCACAAGAAAAGCTGTAATTTTGGAGGACATGGAAGTGTATATAAAAACTTAGTTGGTGGCAGGGGGTTTTGGTGGGAATGATCCAATGAGTTGGTTAGGCATTGATATCCAGATGATGTGGTGTATTTTCTATCTTTGGTGAACGGCCAGATGATTCTATCAGAGGGGTTATTTTGGGATAGGTGGATATTCACGATTCGTTGACTCATTTGGGGTGGCAGGAGATTTAGTTAATCGTGATTCCAGGTGTGAGTGAAAGGATTAATAAGGTCGGTGACTGTCTGGATGGGGTAGCAATTCGCTGGGTCTAGGGTGTTATTGAATTATGGAATCCAATTGTCTTGAATGAGGGTTGTTAATCCATCTCCGATTTTGTGGAAAATTTGTTGTTTGATTGTGGGAAGGAGGGACGCTAATTGTCTCCATTGGGGACTGACTGAAGATGAGGTAGCTGTAGTCCCTGAAAAGAGAGGTTGTTGCTTAAGATATTGTTCGTTGCAGAGGCTAGCATAGATTGAATCCAGGTTTGTCATGGATGTTCCAGACCCGCTTCATGAGTAGTGCTTTATTATGATCGATGCTTCTTGAATTCCTGCACCGCTTCCGATATAGGCTTAGTCACTTATCATATCCAAGTGGGTGGAGGTTCTTAATCGAGGAATCATGTCCCCGAGAAAAAGTTTCGGGTGATACGATCTATTTTCTTATTCACATTGATAGGAAAAAGTTGTGCTTGCATGATGTGGTTTGATGTAGGGGTTAGGAAAGATTTTATGAGATATAGTGTTCCTGCAGGTGTTAGACATTTAGTCATCCATCCCTTTGCTTTGCGCGCCAACCTATTTAGCAAAGGTTCAAAAATATGGCGAGAGGATCTTCCATGTTTGAATTGAATTCCTAGGTAGATCGGAGGTGTCGAAGTTGTGGGCATATTGAAGGCTTCATGAAGCTCAAGTATTTTTTGTTCATTGAGCTTAGGATGATGGATAATAGTGGACTTTGAGGTATTAATGTGATGACCTGCTGATGTGTTGTATGCTTGAAGGAGATGCTTGAGTCGATTCGTTCCTTCCTTTGAGGCCTTCTAATTGATGAGGAGATCATCTGCATACGTAAGATGGAGAACTTATGGAGCTTTTTGTGAAATGTTCAGTCCCTCCACAGCTTTTTGGGCCTCCAGAATTCCCAAGTTTGTTGAGAGAATTTCGGCACAAATAATAAATACATATGTGGAGAGAGGATCCCCTTGTCTTATTCCTTTAGTTGGAGTAATATATCCATGAGGCGTTCCGTTGATGTTGATTGAATACGTGACCGTTGATATACAAAGCATGATGTATTCTATGAAAGTTGTCGGGAAACCTAGTTTGGTAAAGGATTTTCTAACATAACCCCAATCTAGGCTATCATAGGCTTTTTGGATATCCAATTTAAGTGCTATTTTGGGGTCCTTAGTGTTGGTTGACGTTTTAATATGATGAAAAAGCTCTCCAAAGAATTGCAATGTTATCATGGATAGATCTTTGGGGTACAAAAGCGCTTTGATAAGGGCTTATTAGGAACGAGAGTAAGGGGTGAATGCGATTGACCAGGATTTTTGAGATGATTTTGTAAGTTACATTACAGAGTCCTATAGGCCCGAATTGAGATGGTTTAGATGGGTGGTCTACTTTGGGGATTAAAGTTAGGTTCATATGGTTCATGAGTGGATGGATACTGAAGGAGTTGAAGAAACTATGTACCATATCTATTAGTTGTACGTGGGTTGTTTCCCAGAAAACTTTGAAGAACTTACTAGTGTATCCGTCCGGACCTGGAGCACGTTCAGACACAATGGAGAATAAGGCTTGTTTGATTTCTGCAGGAGTTACTTCTTTCGTCAGTGAGGCGCATTGCCTTTGTACTTTCAGGAAATCCTACACTACACCCCTCATAAGAATCCATACAACTAAGACATTTGGAGATGAATAACTATGATTTTATTGATTAATTTACAAGATAAAATGGAAAAATCTAAAGAAATTACAATCACTACAAACTTTATCTCTCCTAATAACTTGCCCAACACTCGGAAAAAGATCCCCCCACAACAGGCTTATTCGACTCTTTATATAGGGTAGTATACAATGGATGACAGCTAAGCTGTCCTTTATTTTCGGGAATGACTTGTGAAATATCGCAACTATACAAGTATACAATCTCGCGACACTCCTAAACTTCGCTAGATCTTCACATCTTTCTCGTGTTTTGGCTGTCGTCATTCATTGCGTCATTTATATTACTTCTTTCGCGACGCCTTCGCGATGTGTCGTTTACTAATCTCGCGAGATATTGATGTTGCGATATTCTGATCCTACATCTTGCCTCTTCTCATGTCTTCTCTGCGAAGAAGATAATGTCATGAGAACCAGTATTTTGAGCTACCGCAATCGTTTATTTTTCATCAATTTTTTACCGACAAGATTCCGTGGATTAGGGATGACTGTTTGCACGTGGCTAAAATTTTCCCTTTTTACCGGCACATTTAATGTTATCCGGTTACTCTTTTCTTGTCTATTTAAAGGGGAATTCCTTATGAAAGTGTTTCTTTTCTTTTACTTCATCTTCTTCATCGTCTGCAAATTTTTTTCTGCTGCTTTTCTTCATCGTTTTCTTCATCATTTTTCTGCTATTATTCCTCTGCTGCTGTTTCTATGGAGCCATCAAGGTTTGTTAATTTTGCTGAATTTGATCACTTGGCGATTGATTTCTCTTATTGAAGTTGTTTTGTTTTGTTTTGATACTGTTCTTCTTTTAATGATTCCCATGCTATTTTTGTTTTAGCAAGAACAAATCTAACACCAAGTTCACCATTGTGAACCCTAATATCTCCATGGGCTCGCAACCGAAATCCACTGTCAGTAAAAGAAAGCCTGCGAATAGCAAGGTATTTAAGAAATATTTACTCTTTTAATAACAATATTGTTGCCTCTGTTTCTTATTTAACTTGTAATTCGCATGATGATAAAAATGTTGATAGGTCCCCCAAGAAGCCTCGCTTTCTAAACCCGTTGCTTTTTCTTGTTTCCTTTCCTATATTCAAACTTACAACTCCTATCGCGAAATCTTCGCAAGATAATCCTATTGTTTCTTCCTGCGAAAATACTGTTGAAGATAACACTCCTATGCCGAAATTTCTCATAGATCAAATCCCTCATAACAGTCCCATTGCGAATGAGCCTATTTCTTCTTCCATTGTCAATGCCTCTACCATTTCTCTAGTCATTAATCTTCATGAGATTTCCTCTTCTCATGATATTCCTTTAACAAAAGATGACTCATCTCTTCCTTCTTCTATCGTAGTTTATTTCCTTATCCGAGCAAATCCTCTTACTAAAGAAAATTTGCAAGGAATAGATGTGGCCTTCAAAGTTCTATCGATATATCGTGAACGATGCCAAGAAGACACATCCGATCCTATCAAATCGATGTCTGCGAGATTTTGAGCAAACACCTTGGCCCCGATAGAATTTCGCAAACATCTTTGGAGCAAGAAATTAATATTTTGAAGAATGATCTCCAAGCTATGACTGCAAAGTGTAGTATTCTCCAACTTGAGAATCAAAACTTCAAAATGTTTCGCTGGATCGTGATAATCTTCGCAAGAAGAATGAAGAATTGAAAGGTATACTCTTACCTCTGTATTGTCCATTTTTTTTTTTATTGAACCAAGAGCCCTTGTTCGCCCTTCAAGCTTTAAACCAGAAGCGAAAAATGGAGATATATCAGTTGGAATCTACTGTTGAAGAAGTTCGAGTTGATAGAGATGCTTGGATGGAGCAATATAACCAATTAGATAATCTTCATACATATTCGTTGATCAAATAGATAATCTTTCTAAAGAAAATCTTTGATTTAGCATGTAAACAAGACTCATTAAGTAATGAATTATCTCGCCTCTCTTACTCTTTGACTAAAGCTAATTTGGAGTTGGAAACTTTATCGATGAGAATGGAATTCTTTCTCAAGAGAAGTGAACTCGTTAAACAAGGTGGCGATTTACTCGCGGTCGATGTTTGTCAAAAATTATGTAAAGAACAAGAACAATCTCTTTGCTCATTTGAGAAATCAACTTGAAGAAGTTCTTTGCGAGAAGGATAAACTTATTCGGGTAGAATAATCTTAAGTGTAAAGGCAAACAAATTCAAGGATCAATGTTCCAAGTTAGAAAAGTCCAACTCTTCCCTTGCGAAAGAAAATGCCTTACTTGTTTCCAACTAAAAAAGCTTGCGATCTCGACCGAAAGGTTTAATGGAGATAATTTTGACAATGCCATGGATCATTTGGAGAATAGTTGTTCGGCTTTAATCCAATATCTTACCTCATGAGAAGGAAGGTAGTCATATTATTTGACTACCTTAATACATTTATTTATTATCTTGTGATATTTTCCTTGCGAAGTCCAAAATCAATAATTTTCTATGTTCTTTTCTTTTGCAGATTTGAGAAAAACTTCATTCCTCTATTGCCACTTTAAAATCGACTATTCAAAAATTCGCAAAGAAAATGGAATTTCGTTGCTTCCTTTGCTCGCTCTCGCGATCGTGCGAGAAAGAAGATTCGATTATATGTCCGATTGTAAAGATATAGAGAGTAGAAATTATCGAAAGCACTCCTTCGTCAATTTCATCTTAAAGCCAAGTTCTTGTGAATGATGTTTTACTATCTAAGTCTCTATATCCCGTATCCGTCGAACCTCCGGAAGTAAGCGATGATGAAGTTCCTAACCCTCCCGGTGATTATGACTACAATAGTGGCGAAGAGTTCGCAAATGAAGAGACAATCCCTCCTAAAGCAAAATCGTCAATGATGATCTGGGTGAAGAAGGATCTGGTAGAAATATAATAATCGCGAAAATAAGGATAAAGTTCTCAAGAAAACCCAAGATCTCCTTACAGTGAAAAACGATATTTGAGAATTAATTTTCTCTTGTAATCTTTCTTCTTCTTGTATTGTTACTTCTTTATGTACTTCAATCATCTTTTTGATGTGTTCATCTGCTTATTATTACTCTTTCTTTCAATGAGTATAATTTTTGGTATTTAATAATTGCTATTTTGTTTTCGATTATCTTCATTTATATTGAAATTCATCATTGCGACAAGATCGCAGGACGTCTTTACATTTTCATGTATTGACCCATTGATCTTGCCTTATCATTGTTCTTGTGTGGTCTTATTTTGCCTTCCTAGTTAAAGGTCTTATTTTGCCACCCCTCATTTTTGCGTCAATATGACAGGTCTAAATATTCTTCCGAACATAAAGTCCCGTGACATTGACGTCTTGCGACAAAATTGCAGGACGTCTTTACACTTTCATGTAACGACCCATTGATCTTGTCTTATCATTTCTTTAGTATTTTTGCCTCTGCAGGATAGTTTTCTTGCGACAATATGACAGGCCTAAATATTTTTGCGAACGTAAAGCCCCATGACATTGTTAGTCTTTGCGACGAAATAATTAACGTCTTTACATTTTCATGTAAAGACCCATTGATCTCGTCTTACCTCGCGTTAGTATTATTGCCTCTTCGGGATCATTGCACAAATATGACAAGCCTAAATTTTCTTGCGAAAATAGAGCCTCATGTCATTTGCGTCTTAAGACACTTATCAGCTCCCTAATGGAGGGTGCCGCCCTTATCATCTCCCCGGGTTGCCCCTTCAAGGAGGCGTACATCGGCCATACAAGACTAGCTCCTCCCATCCGGTCTTAACAACAACCAGTTGTTTTCGCACCCCTCTTATCCCTTATACCTATAGGGATTACGGTTACGAGACCGCACCCTAAGTGGAGTTTTCTTCGAGCCGAAAAGATGTGCCAAGACTTGCCAAGAATGGCCGAGACACTTCAAATTCCCAGGCACTCTTGGCTCAACCGTGTACCTCGGCGCCTTGGTCATACACTCGACTCCTTGGAAGAGACCCTCGGTCGTCCAACCAGGGTATAACCTTATATATATAGTTGGAAATCCAAGGTATCTCCCGGATGGGCTTTATTGACCCCAAATTTTCATGACTCAGGTTCCAGGGGCGGTGTAACCTTTTCCCTGAGCCATGTCAAGAGATACCCCCTTATATGACGCACTTTAGGTCTTACATTTGCCTCTTACGAAATATCATTCGCGAACTAGGGTGTACGCCATAAAGGTTCGTCTCATTCACTCATTCTTCCATTTTTGTTAATTCGTTCAATCATTCATTTTTGATTATCTCTTGTTATTTTGTTTGCGAGATATTCGCACATTCCTTCTTTATTTTATGCAATTTCGCAATCAATCTGTCGCAAGAACTTTTCATATGAATTCATTTCATTTCATCCATTCAATATTTCGCAACTTATTCTTTTCCTTCCATCTTCTACGGGTAATATTTCTTGAGATATAATCTATTCCACGGTCCATCCAATCTTTGGCCCATATCTTTGCCCTCAGGATCCATTAATCTATATGCCCCTGTTCCAACTATCTCCTTGATGATATATGGTCCATCCCACTTTTTGCCAACTTGCCACCACTTTCTCGATATATTGGTGTTTCTCGCAATACCATATCACACTGGTTGAAATTTGCGTGTTGATGAGTGCCAAATAGTGCATATTTATACACCTTTTTATTGGCATTTTACTCATCTTTTGCGCTTAGAAATCGATATTATCCTGATTATGTGTTTTCTTTGTTTTCAAGAATAAATATTTGTATTAATTAATTTTGTGTTTTTAGGTAATAAATAAAGCTCGAAGAATCTGAGGAGCTCAAAGAGCGAAGAATTATAGTCGAGCATCTATGGAGCAGATAGCCAAAGCCCGCGCGCGAATCAGTTGCAAACCAACAAGGAAGACATGGGCTAGAACTACCCACGACCCGGATCCGAGCCCGCTCACTCGAGCCGTCAAGATCTCGCTCGGCTACATCCAACGGCCGCTCCATCGCTTACATCTATCTCTCGATGATCCCGTACAACACGAGATCACACCGAGACCGGCTACCATTCTCGTCCGTTCGGATCTTCCCGACTAAATCCTACGCTCGGTGCGGCGTTCCCATCGATCTTCGATGTACCCGCTCAACACCATAGCCCCTATATAAGCCCCTAAGCCTAACCCTAAACTCATTTCTCTTCTCCTCTCCCGTCACTTTTCAGAACAACTCTCGCAAAACCCTCACCTCCACCTCCTTCTTCCCACGCCCGTGCGCAGCCATCTCGCATGTACCCGCTCTCACCTCCATCAACAACTCGCTGGCCTACACCATCTCTGCCCGCACCACCTCTCTAGAGCTAGTTTTCTCTCCCTTAGCTTCTCTCAACCTTAGAAGCTAACCTAGAGAAAACTAGAGCTAGGGTTAGCCACAACCGACGCATGGAGTTCTCTGAGCATGAAGTGACAAGAGGGAAGCTCGATTCGAGCCGAATAAAGTATGGGTTCGATTATTTTTCATTTAATTTTTATTTTTAATTGATTTAGGGTTTGCTGTTTTAGGGTTTGCTTGGTATGTATAAATAGAAGCAGGGGATGATGATTTTAGACACGCCTGGATTAGCCAGTGCTGTCAATTAGAGTTAAATTTGTTCTTTGTTATTTTAATTTAGTTGCTAGGGTTTGAGATGAAACCCTAACTTTTGTTGTGTTTTTTCATGCTCATGTATTGTTCTTGAATGCTTAAATATTTCCTCGAGATAGATTTTAATCTAAGCATGTCATTGCTTTGCTCTCACAAAGGCATGCCAATGCCATGGATGCATTTGTAGTTAGAATAACCCTGTGGTGATTATGTTGCAACTCAAACCTAATTAGATTGATTCAATCCTCGGGATTATTTGTACTTTAATCAGACGGGTAATACTTGGGAAAGATACATTAGTTGTGATTAATCTAGCAAATGGAGAAACATCTTAGACATAGAGCGAGTTGACACCTCTCCTCCATTTGTCATAAAGACAAGAATAATATTGTTTGAGAACATAGTGTAGGTTAAGGTGGATTCAAAGACCCTAGTACCACCATTCTATCACTCATTTGCCTTAGCTTAGGATCATTACATTTCACTATTCAAAGTATCGGCAAAACATCTATGTTACAATCTTTTGTTACTCGTCACTTAGAATTCGATTGAAGAAGAAGCCTTAGATCACTAGAGCACCACAAGTCCTTGTGGGATCGACCCGTACTTGCCGCGTCTCCGATAGACGCCGTGCACTTGCGGATTATAACATGTAGGTCATAAATATAAACACCTTTAGAGGCCTACCACGTGTCTTGACACGTTTGTTATATTCTCTGGCCAATCTTCGCTGATAATTCTCCATATGTTGTAGTGCTCTTTCTCTCTTTTCCTCTAATTCATCTAATTTAACCAAAATGTTACCCGCACTAAGATTTTTCTCCCAAGCTTCTCTCTTTGTTGTTGGAATAATAACTTCTGTCGGAAGTACATCTTCAACTCCATAGGTTAGACAAAATGGTGACATTCCCGTAGCTTCTCGCCTTGTTGTATTGTAAGCCCATACTGCATTATGCACTTGTTCACACCATGCCCTATATGTCCTTCTAACTTCTTCTTTAGTATATCTGCGATTATTTTATTTGTTGCTTCCGCCTGTCTATTGGCCTGCGGGTATAAAGGAGTTGATTTCCCACATTTTATTTGAAATGCATTAAGCAAGAATTCTATATTTTGTCCCTCAAACTGTTTCCCATTGTCGATACCAACTGTGTTGGAATTCCAAATCGCATATTATGTTTTCGAATATGAAAGTAAAAATATCTTTATCGCGAATGTGTTGTACCGTTTTTACTTCGCCCACTTTGTGAAATAATCAGAGCGACAATCGATATATCCTCCGCCCCGTACTGGGTAAAAATGGTCCTACAATATCTAACCCCACTTTCCAAAAGGCCATACACTTGTTGAAGAGGTTAATGGTGCTCCCGGTGCATGCATTTTCTTTCCGTGCCTTTGGCAATCTTCACAACGTCTTGATATTTGTTTCGCATCTTCATGCATATATGGCCAATAATAGCCTTGCATTTTCGCCTTATGTGCTAAAGACCTTCCGCCACTATGATTGCAAAGCATCCCTATCTTTTGTGTAACATTTTTAACATCGCTTCTCCTTCCTTTCGTGTTAAACATCTAAGCGAGGGTCCATTAAAGGATATTCGGACAATACCCCATCTCTTAATTCATAATTTGTTGCACGGCTTTTTAATTTGTGCATCTCTAATCTATTTCTTGGTGTTTCTCCTTTCATTAGATAAGCATGAAGTTCGGTCCTCCAATCTTCGCAATAGGGTCTTTGTTTCCCTCTTCTATGAGCATTATTTTCGCTTTATTCCTCTTCCTCTTTGTTGATTGACGGTGTGATGTATGTCTCGTATTTTTATGCATCTCGCATTGGGTCGACATCATACTTGATATAAAAGCAAAAGCATCCTCGAGTCTATTGTCTTTTCTTGATATGTGTCTCCACTTTATTTTTGGTATCTTCGCTGACAATTCTTCAACAAGCTTTTTGTATTTTTTCAAGGATGCTTCATTTGTAGTATACTCTTCTTTTATCTGGTGAATAGCTAACTGAGAATCACTGGTAACTCTTAAATTCTCCAACTTCATTTATATTGCAAATCGCAAAGCATGTACTATAGCTTCATACTCTGTTTCATTGTTGGTAGATGCAAATTCCAACTGAAAAGAAAAAGCCATTTTATTGCCTTGGCGAAATTACAATGATCCCAATTCCGTTACCTTCTCCATTTGACGATCCATCTACCAATATTTCCCATCCGTTTGGCTCGCTTAATAAATCCCTTGGATTTCCATGTTCTTCTTCTATATCCATCATTTCTTCCATCGCTTCATCCTCTTCTAATGGAAATTCGCCAAAAAGTCCGCAACAACTTGTGATTTGGGTGAGGATAATACTTCATATTTGAGTTTGCAATGACTTACTTGAGCATTCCATCTTTCAACCCTTCCCGACCTTTTTGAATTTTTCATCGACTCAATTGGTACTTTTGTCATTACCTTTACGGTGTGTGCTTCAAGTAGTTGCAAAGTTTAAATGTCGCGTAAACTAATACCAAAATTAGTTTTTCAATTTTTGAATAATTTTTCTCGGCATTGAATGTTTTGCTAATGTAATAAATTGGTTTTTCCACACTGCGTCCATTCGCAATAATATCGCGCTTAGTGCATGCGAGGTTGTCGCAAGGTAAATTAGTAATTCCTCCCCGGCTCGCTTTTTGTAATATTGATATATCCATTAGATGTTCTTTTATTCCTTGTAACGCATTTTCACATTCATCTGTCCATCTAAATTTCGCTCCCTTTTTAAGTATGTTGAAAAAATGCTTGCACTTATCAGATGATCGCGAGATGAATCTTCCTAGCGAAGCTAATAGTCCATTTAACTTTTGCACATCTTTCATCATTGTCGTGGTGTCGGCATATCGCGAATTGCTTGTACTTTCTCCGGATCAACTTGTATTCCTTCTTTTGACACAATGTATCCTAAAAAATTTCAGATGCCACCCCAAAGGTACATTTTTTCGGATTTATTTTGATGTTGAAATGTCTCATTTGTTCAAAAATTCCTTCAAATCTCGTACATGATCTTTTGCTTCTTTACTTTTTATTAACATGTCATCCACGTATACCTCTAGTGTTTTATGTATCCATTGTTCGAACACTTTCTCTACCATCCTTTGATACGTTGCACCAAAGATTTCGCGCATCAAATGGCATTTTTGTGTAACAAGATAATCCTCTTGGAGCGAAAAAGGCAAAGATGCTCTTGGTCTTCTTCAGCGAGAGGAATTTGATTGTATCCTTTGTATCCATCAAGAGAGGATATCCTTTCATTTTCCGTTCGATTCAACCATCTCATGGAATATTTGGTAAAGGAAAACTATCTTTTGGACAAGCTTTGTTTAGATCGGTAAAATCTATGCAAATTCTTATTCCTTTTTTCTTCTTTGGAACTACGACCATATTTGCTATCCATTCGGGATATTTTGCTTGTCTAATAATTAGGCATCAAGCATCTTCTCTCAGTAACTCTTCTTCTATTTGAGGATGATATGATGTTGCAATTTTTCTAATTCTTTGCTTAAATGGTCTTGCATTTTTATCAATCTCTAATTTATGGCACGCTACAGATGGATCTATTCCAGGCATCTCATCCATATCCCACGCGAAAATGTCTTTATAATCTCGCAACAAATCAATAGTCTTTCTTTCCTCATCTCGCCTCCATTTTAGTCCCAATTTTTAACATCTTGGGTTCTTCTTCATTCCGATATTCACTTCCTTTGTTAGCTCTCGCGTCAGTTGTATCTAGCCATCGGTTCTCCCATGGGCGTTAGTCCTTTTACTTCCTTCGCAAGTTCATTTTCTTCACCATATATTCCTTTTCCTTCTTATGCTCTTATCATGTAAGCTCTAAATTCTTCTTCCTTTTTCGCTGCTTTTGCCATCTTCTTGCGATCTTTTCGCCTCTTCATCTGTTCTTCATAATTTTTTACTTCGATTTGATGATATATCCTTCCTGTATCTATATCTCCTCTGATTTCGCCAATTCCACTCGGTATAGGAAATTTGACACATTGATTAAATGTTGATGCTACGCTTTTTATTGCATGTATCCACGGCCTTCCCAACAACATTTTATATGGTGATTCCATATCCACTACACATAACGTCACATGTGTTTCAATTTCTCCCAACAAAATTCGTATTTTTATTTCCCCTTTAGGTTTTGTTATTGATTTGCTGAAACCATAGATATGATATGTTGCGGAAGTCATTTCTTCATCTTCGTACCCCAATATTTTATATGCATGATAAAACATTATACTCACTGAACTCCCTGTATCCACCAAAGTTCTATTTATTTCCCATTCTTCCATTGTTTTTGTTAATTTTCCTTCTTTCTTTGCTTGCACTTATCGTAATCACTAGTGGAGATGTGTGATTTAAATTATCTCCTGATATCTCCGTTGTTGTGAATATAATCCTACGTTTTTCCCATTCTTTCATGGGTAACACCTTCTCTCATTGTTATAATTTTCTTTCCTTCAAAATCTCTTTTGTGTATTCTCCCTCTGATACTCTCATGAAATTCATTAACCATTGTTTTTGTAATCATACCACATTCAAATTCTCCATCACTCTCTTTGATTCTGATTTTCTCCAATTTATCCATCATACTCTTGATTTGATCAATTTTAATGACAATATCCAATCTCTTATCTTCAATCCCTGTTTCTAGCGCCAATATAGTTGCAGGAAATCCTACACTACACCCCTCACAAGAATCCATACAACTAAGACATTTGAAGATGAATAACTATGATTTTATTGATTAATTCCTTGAACGTTTACAAGATAAAATGGAAAAAGCTAAAGAAATTACAATCACTACAAACTTTCTCTCTCCTAGTAACTTGCCCAACACTCGGAAAAAGATCCCCCCACAACAGGCTTATTCGACTCTTTATATAGGGTAGTATACAATGGATGACACTTAAGTCAGTCCCTTATTTTGGGGAATGACTTGCGAAATATCGCAAGTGTACAAGTATACAATCTCGCGACACTCCTAAACTTCGCTAGATCTTCACATCTTTCTCGTGTTTTGGCTGTCGTCATTCATTGCGTCATTTATATTACTTCTTCTGCGACGCCTTCGCGATGCTGTCGTTTACTAATCTCGCGAGATATTGATGTTGCGATATTCTGATCCTACGGCCTTGATATTAACCTTGGGGTTATTTATGTAAATAAGCTTTCATATATCACTGTATTTGGAGTTGTATATTGATCAGTGAAGTGGTCGATCAGTAGTTCAACCACGGCATCCTTGTCCGTAACCCAATTATTCTGCTGATATTGTAGTTGCTGGATGTTATTGTAGCTTCGGTGAATTGTTGCTTTAGTGTGGAAGAAAGTGGTGTTACGATCGCCCGATTGTAGCCATTGAATTTTTGATCTTTGTCACCAATAGGTTGCATGGCAATCAAGTAACGTCAAGTGTTGTGCTCTGAGTTGTTTTTCATGGAGTTGCAAATATGTCAAATCATTGCCAGTACGAGTGGCACATTGATGTTGTGCCATTTTGATTTGCGATGTCGATTTCTTGATCATAGTAGGAAGGTGTCCGAAAGTTTCTTTGTTCCAATCAGTAAGGATTTCGCTGGTCGAAATGAGCTTAAGCCGCAAATTCACGGTGGGATCTGTGTCATGAAGCCTGGTCCACGCGGAATTCACAACTTGTTGCAATTCTGGGTGAGTAAGCCATAAATGCTCAAACTCATAGTTTTTGCTCCCCTGCCAATCAATTGCTCTTGTTTGGAGTAAAATTGGGGCATGGTCTGAGGCGATTCTCGGTAAATGAGAACCTCCTGGCTGAAGTGAACTCACTAATTTTCCTAGGAAATTTTATAACCATTTCACTTGATGTCTATATAAACAGATAGGAAGCTGCTCTGGGGATAATCATCTGGATCCACGGGCCTATTTTTTCAAAATCTAAAATAAAATTAAAAATTCTTAACAAACCGAGTAAAAAACAACCTAGAAAAAAAAAACAACCCAAAAAAAAAACAGTAAAAACCCAAAACATGTGCCCCTGCTAAACTCCCTAAGGCTGGGCCCATTAAGGACCACGGATTCTGCAAATGTGTGAGGAGGCAGTTTTTTGGTTGTTTTTTTGCCGATTCGTCTAGAAGACGAATCGCTAATAAATAATCTACTTGTCCCGTAATTATCACATTTTCCCCCTTGCAAGTGTGAATTAAATTATCATTGTTTACCCGTGTTAGTGTTAGTGTTAGTATATATATATGCGCCACCATGTCGCATCAAGTATCAATAAACTTAAGGTGGAAATGGAATCATCTTTATGTCATTGATTGGTAGATTTGCATTGCAGGCTCTATGGAATTTAGGTCGATAATTGATAGGGCTGCACATGGGCGGGTATGGGCGGGTATAAGCTCAAACCAACCTCGCACCCACAAAGCCGCGGTTTTTCTTTTTCATAACCAACCCCGCACCCCACAAACAATGGCGGGTTTTGTTATCCACCCAACGCGGGTAGGGGCGGGTTTGGGTTTAAACCCGCTTAAACCCACAATAATTAGATATAATCCAAAAATTAGATATACCGATCAGAGGAGGAGGAGTTCGCTATAATCTGCTGCACCACATTGAAATTTTCAAGATTACAATCCATGGAGACCGCTTTAATATATTCCATGACGCGTGCGGCAAATAATTATAGTGATAGCAAATCGAATACGCTTCGCTTTTTATTTTTGATGGTAAAGAAATCTCGAACGTTAAGAAGGCCAGCCTCTTAAATTGGCACCTCGTGGATATGTTCACACACAAGACACCAACAACCATTGAAAACGTGAAGTCTCTCAAAGAAAGGCACAAAAGAGGTGGTCTAGGGAGCGAGCTGAACTTCTCAAGGCCAGTGAAGGATTAGTTGTAATCAACTGTGTATATTGAGCGGGTTTTTCGGGCGGGTATGGGCGGGTATGACCTAAAACCAACCTCGCACCCACAGACAGCGGGGTTTTTTTCTTCTTAACCAACCCCGCACCCACAACGGGCGGGTATGGACAAAAAACCCACGGGTTTAGCGGGTACGGGCGGGTATGGGTATCGTGGGTGGGTCTTGTGCAGCCCTAATAATTGATGTGTCCTTTGATTCTTATAATGAATTTAAGGCTTTGAGGGTAAATTAAAATTGATACATTAACTGGCAATGCCGCAGGGGACACTAAGTCATTTGTAAATTGTACACTAAGTCATTTATAGTGTTGGTTATTTCATTTCATGGAAGTGTTAAACTTTGCAAGATGCACTTATCAACAAAAAGGGAAAGCAGGTACTCGCGGACAGGTACCTTCATGTTTCTTATATTAGGATGATTAACCAAGCCGGGATCAGTACCATTGTACCAATATACCATGATCCTCCATCTAGATTTGCTGTATCAAAAGTGACAAACAGCTGGCGTTAAACACCCACAAAATTCTAGTCATTGAGTTTGAGGCAACCACGCTATGCGTAGCCGGTACCTGGTAGCAGCCTGATCTGCCACCGGGGCTCCTATATCTTTCGGTCAGCGAAAGGATATTAAAAGAACAGCTGACAACACTGTGAGTGTACCTGATCATAACCTCTTTTCCTATAGCGGAAAGAAGGGTCAAAAAGGTCGATTATTATCAAATATGTGGACCAAATTTGGTTCCTGGTCGCACCCATCATCAGGAGATATCAGCTCATATATACCCGGAAACACCGGTGTGTTCCTTACCACCCGTAACATGTATATGAGAATTACTATTAATCGTTTATTTTTATCTCCTTTTTCTAAACCCTTGGATCTTCTCAAAACATGACTTCGACTCTTTGAGTCCAATAATAATTGCAACAAACGCAGGCGTGTTACTACAGTAAAACTTCGATAAATTAATCTGCGCTAAATTAATAATTTCGTTAAAATAATATTTTTTGCCAGCCCCGACTTGGGCCAGTGTATTAAATTAATAACCTCGCTAAATTTATAAGATAATAAAAATTTTAAGTATTCAATGGGGCCCAACTGAAATATAATCATTATAATAATATTACATTTGTGGTGCCTTACTAAAATAAGATTCCAAAGTTGTTTGTTTCTTGTTGGCATTTATGTAACATTGGATTTCATCTCTGATTTCTGTAGTCCCTTGAGGAGTGCAGGAGTGCCTTTTTCAAATTGTAAGAGGAAATCATTTAACTTTACTATTGATAATATTGCTTCTTTAGCTTTACTATTGATAATATTACTATTCATAGATAACCTTCTCTAAGTCTGGATATTTAGCTGTTTTCTGCCGCTTACAACTGATTTTTCCTTGATCACTTGAGATTTATTCCGATGCACGCTTGATTGTTTTGATATCATTCCTTGACACACCTGTATGTTAAATTTTTCAAGAAACCATTTTTGTATTTCTCTTTGAGTCAAATTTGGATTGGAATGACTATGCTCACACAATGCTTTTCGAATCTCATTTATCATCGTGGATTTTTTGACACCTTTGAGATGAGAAGTATGAGCCGTTGTTACACTCTTCTTTTGTGTTGTTGGTTTTTTTTTCTTTTAACATCAAAAGATATATAAATTTATGTACATAATATACAATCTACAATATAAAGCACAGTTTGTTTCTGAGTGGTGGCCAGGATTTATTCTGGGCAAAGATAAATCTACGGTCGTGGTTGTGCAGACCACACCCATAACCCGCACGTGCGCCAAGGCTAACTTTGCCTATATGAGTGGTGGTCAGGATTTATCCTTGGCAAAGATAAATCAAAGGCTGTGATCCTCTGTGCCACACACTACAACACGTGGTGTTCATTCCAATATTATGAATTAAAAATGAATACTCAAGTCAAGATATTGAATTTTAAAAATTATAACGGGGAGGTTCGAACTCATGACCTATTGTGTCATAAGAGTGGCCTCTAACCATTGTTCCACCTTGGTTGGAATTGATAAAAAAGATAAATCAATAGTGGTTATTTGTTCAACTTAAATATTAATTAGTATAAGTATTTTATTAATTAGTATAAGTGATTTTTCTAGAGAGAAGATAAATCTATGGTTATGGTTTGTTCAACTTAAATATTAATTAGTATAAGTGTTTTATTAATTTAGGAAACATTAATTTCTCATGATAAATGATTTATTAAGTTTACATCATAAATATCCCTTAATTAATATTAATACATATCTCCATAAATAAGTAATAATTTTGATAAAAATTATTTCAATAGATATTAGTGGTGGTGGTGGTAGTAGAGGAAGAAGTAAGTGGTGGAAGCGGTGGAATGTGTTACAAAGTGGTGGAGGCGGTAACATTAGTTTTGGTGGAAGAAATAGTGGCTACTGGATGGTTTTAATGGCGGTGGTATTAGTTTTTTCTTTTTGAATCAAAAATAATAAATTTTTTTACATGACGGGTAACATTGTATTGTGAAAAGTATAGTTGGTTGTTTTTGACACGATCAAAAAAGGCGGATAACAAATACTTTTGGGATGATACCAAATCATATAAGACAAAATGGTTATTTTTGGTGCCACTGCTATCTTTGGTAACCGTTCGTACGCATGATTTTCAGTATTAACAAAAAACATATAGTTGAATAAATTAATTGACGACCTAAGTTTGTTAAATCTAAACTTTATACATGACGTGTGAGATTAAAAGTTATAAGTGTGCCCAATATTCTATGAGGGATGGAAAATGGTGGTGGTGGAGAAAGAAGTAATATCTCGGTGGTTTGTGGTAATCGGGCTAGGTTTTGATGAGTAGTAATTGACTATGTTAATTATGTGTTGCTACAAAAGGATAACACTATAAATTAGAAATGCGGTTGATCGTCTTAATGCTAATATAAACTTGATTAAAATACATGAAAATTAAGAAGAAGAAAAAAACATTTGGATGTCACGTTATATAATAAATAACACTAAAAACTACATATTTAGTATCAAGGTTTCTCCATCCAATAGATAAATCTAAGGTTGTATTGAGATCCCGTAAGCATAGGGTAGTCGGTCTTGGATTTCTCGAATGATAATGAATATAATGAAACGCTCCCTCTCGGTTTGTCCAATGAAAACCGAAACCTTCTAAAAAAATAATCAATCAAACAACACTTAGATGGAACGCATCACCACCAGTGTAAACTTCTCTCGAATTGCTACATATCCAGTGAAATTTCTACAAATTAACTGGTGATTTCTCCTACCGCTAAGAGGCATGCAATTAAATCTCTAATAGTGATTTTAAAGGTATTTAATAATTATAAAATTCTCTTATAAGTTTTGTTTATGCAAGTATTGATTTAACTTGGGTTCTTTTATATTTTTGTGTTAAGTTGATGACTTTTTAATTTGAATACATGTTTGGTTAACAAACTTTGATACATATAGGTATTTTCTTTGTAGAATCGATGTTAGTCTCTCATTTTTCCCGTTAGCACATTGTTTCGATCCCGTATTTGTAGACATGATTTGACTAATATTGGGGTATTTGTTTAATCTCAAGGTCGATTAAACCCAATGTGTGTTGTATACATTGAAGGCTGCAGTAAGTTTGTGTTGGCTCTACCTTGAAACTAATAATTTTTCTTCTAAGGTTAGTTGAATTTATGTAGATACAAATATCAATATGACTAAGCTCTTTAAAACTCCAAATTACTTGAGTAACACTAGATGTGAGAACGTCATTCATGCACTACTTAGCATAGTTGGTGTGAAATCTTTTTATCCACGAATTTCTTCAATATTATGTTATCAATATGATTGAGAAAGAATCTTACACATGGTTTGATTTACTATTATAAGTTTATTTTTTCAACTCACATGTGTATATCTCAGCCTTCCAATAGCCAAGGGTTCTTCATTTTTATAACTCTCACATTTGCAAAAATAAATAAATAGTTTTTATCTATAGTAGGAAAATATTATGGGTTTTTGCTTCACTCTTAGAGCCTTAGTTATCAATAATTTGAACAAATGTATTCATAAACATCATGGAGTTGGATTGGCAGTTTAGGTTTATGTACTTTGTTAGATGAAATATTCTTTTGAAGTTTGAAATTATGGTATGATGGAACAATAAATGGGAAAAATTTTATTTATCAGATATTTTTATTTTATTTTCATGTTGGCACAACATTATTACTCATCCGGATAATAAATTGGAATAACATGCTTAAGTAAAAATAAAAAGATCAGGTAACCCATTTTGTTTCCCAAAACCTATTTGAATATCAAAATAATTACTCACTTAATAAAATGAAGCAAGAGAAATGTGAACAATATCGTATTAGAGACAAAATATCCAACAATGCTACTAACGCAGTTAAGATCTAGTATACTATACTATACAGTATTATATTATGCTAAGAAATTACTACACATAATATATTTGTTAATTATGGGAACCATCAAGTTTAACTCAAATATTTTATCTTATTTTATTTTTGAAATTTAAATTTAGAATGTTTCGATAATTTAATAACTTATTAATTTATCGATAAATTAATACTTCGCTAAATTGATAGAATTTGCCAGTCCCAACATTATTAATTTATTGAAGTTTACTGTACAGTAAAAAGCAATAAAGCAGAGACAAAATTACCGTTAGATTTAACAAAAACATAGAAAGGAAACTTTCATCTTGGCTAATGACTCAGTGTCCGACTGCACAGATGTAAAGGTAGATCCCAGTTTCTCACATTCGCCATTTCTTTGGTCGTGTGGCTCAAACTTGATTTTAACTCAGTAAAAGGAGAGAAAGAAGGTAGAGTTTATAATACAATTACTCTCTCCGTTCCTAAATAATAAGTTTGGTTTTTATAAATAGATGTTTCAAAAATTGGCTTCGGTTTCCTAATCGGAAAGTCAAATGTTACTTTAGTTTTTTACACCACTTTTATTTTAACTTCTTTTTATGACAAGTGTCATGGGGACCATTTCACTTCACTTCTTTTATTGACAAGTGTCATGAGGACCACTTTCAATGATTAGTTCTCTAAATTTCCTTAATTTTCTCTAAAAACAAAACCAGCCTATTAATTAGGAACGGGAGAGAGTAAGAAATATTAAGACTTAAGCACAAAACTAAAGATGGTGCAATTTTTTCCTTCATCTCGAAGTGTATACCCTCCTAAGATTGGGTTTTTTATTTGGTTACTTGCTCATGGTAGACTGCCAACTAGAGACTCTCTAAGAAGAAAAGGGATGGATGTTCCAGCTGAATGCCTTTTTTGTACTGATGATGAAAATCCCTCCCACTTGTTGTTACATTGTACTTTTGCTAAGAAGGTTTGGAGTAAGTTTCTGGAAAAGTTACACTGGTTTTTCTCAATGCCTAATCACATTCCGACTATGCTGCAATCTTGGCACTTGAACCACTCTTCACCACCGCAACCTCGCTTTGGAACCTAATTCCCGCAGCAATTCTTTGGTCAACTGGCAAGAAAGGAATGCAAGGGTGTTTACAGACAAGGTCTCTAATGAAGTGGCAGTAACAAATAAGGCCATTTACTGTCTTTACTCTTGGTCTCTGGCTATCAAGGAGTTTGAACATCTCTCTGCTACACTTGTAATGGCTAGCTGGCATACAACCTTTTTTGAGATTCATTAACAGGCTTATGCCTTTTAGATGTTGGTGTGTTTTCTTCCTTTTTAGGTAGCTGTTTATTTTGGTTTCTAGCATATACCTGTATGTGGGTAGTTGCTTCCTATTTTTTGTTTCCTTTTACTTCTCTTTGTATCCGGCTCAGGGTGGTATAAATCTTTATACCCTCTCTTTTTTGATCAATAAATCCTTTCTTTGCCGATCAAAAAAAAAAAAAAAAAGCACAAAACTAAGGAAAGAAACTTGAGGTAAACATGATGCCAGTTATTCATCACTTGATTGTAAGATATCTTCGAGAATCCGAAATTAGAGCCCAAGAGAGTATAACAGGTATCTGAGCCGAAGTTCCACACTAGGTTACTTTGTTTGAGAATGTGCAGCTTACATGATGGAATTTGTCAACTGAACTATCATGCATGATAAAATGCTAGTTTCGAGACTCCAAGAAATTAGCCTGAATCTTAATTTGTCGCGAAAAAGCGATTCAGAAAAAGATGAGCTGCAGACCTGTAGTTTCATCCACTATGCAAAAAAAAAAAATGCAAGTACGACGGAGCTGCAAAATGCTCCTCAGTAAACTATCTTTTTGCAAAATGCGCCTCAGGGAAACTTGCTTCGCAAAGGAAACCCTACATGGAATCTTTCTGTTGTGCCCATAAGACGCAAAAAATATTAGAAGAAGATGCCAGACAGGCTTCAACGACATAACCTTGATAACAAGAATGCATTGAGGAAAAAAAGGATTCTTTTTAGACTTGATATTTATTTATTTACCAAATTGGACTTGATATTTTCGAAGTGTTTTGGGCTTGGTGCCAGTCTATCCTCAAGTGATGAACATTCTCCAGCTCAAGTACATTTTGAGAAAAACACATATTTTGCCGAGTCAGACTACCACCATAATCAAAGAATGTGTGAGTTCTGGTGTTACCCTACCAACAGCTGAAAATAGCATGTTCCGCTAACTATCACGGCTCTCGACAAGGTTCTTCAATTTTGTATAAATTGTGTTTATCATAAATTTTTGCCACCAACAGTTTACTCATTCTCATGCTAAACTCATTGTTTATTTTTTATTTTTAGTAAGTGTGTATTATCTAATGCGCAATATCTATAAATGGTCATGTTTACTTCTACAAGTAAATTTAAGGTTAACTAAAAAAAAATCTCTATGCATGCTAAAATTAATCTTTTGAAATTGAAATGTTGGAGCAAACTACATCAAATGTTTTTGAAATGCAAAATGCTGAGCAAGAAACAAATGTGACATGAATGGATCTCTGCAGCTACACAAACAAAATCTGGAAATACCTCTTGTTTCTTGCTAGCTAGATTTTTGCATCTCATTTCTTTATTAAATTCCTTATAGACAATTAGACGTCCGGTATATTTTCTGGTGCCAAAAAATATCTAGGCTGTATGCAAGCATTCACTTGTCGGTTGTAAAGACTTTTTTTTAGAAGTTAAGATAAAGACTTTCTCTTGGGGATCATGCTATTCCCTCTTTTTCTAATGTATTGTGACCTATGACATCATTGTGAACTGGATTTTGGAAACTTTCATCCACCTTCTCCTCCTTTTTCTTTGTTGTTGCTTTCTTGGGTCCTTTGACTCCTTGCAACATCTTGCTGTACAGTCTTGTAATCTCTTTTGTGGGCTTTGCTTCATAGAATTTGCCTTCATGAACATAATTTTATCTTTCCCAACCAAAACAAAAAAAATACGACGTCAATGTAGATTTTTATAAACATAGATTTATCCGATGAGTTGTTATTCTCTGAAGTTGTGAAATATATTCATCACTCTCTGTTGGACTAAGTCCGTGCTAGGTCTAACCTGAGTCAGGCCAGATATTGCCAGTGCTAAGCCTATGCTAGAGATCACTCTACAAGATACGCATAAATCTAGATTACGGAGATAATGTGAAACCTCTAGCGGACCACTTATCTGTAATGGCTAGTAGCTGGGGATAGCACTATAGCAGCCTGCTACACCGTCCTTTTTTTTATATCTTTTCAGTAGAATGATTCTTAGGGCTGTATAGGCACACCCTGGCCCCAACAGCAAATTAGCGATGTAGGAAACGTCAAAATGGTCAGCTAGCTAAGCGATATACATGGACAGATTTTTGCTCCTAGGCTCGTCGTCTACATGTCAACTTATTTCCCCCTAGCAAAAAGTAAGGATTTTTACATGACTAAAATATTAATCGTTTATTTTTTGTCTCGGTTTTTAAACTCTTTAAGCTTGTTAGACTAAGTCTTATGGGGTGCTAGTCTAGCACCTAGATTAGCAGTCAGACTACCTCCTAAGTCTTATGGGAGTGCTAATATAGCAGTTAGATTAGCAAATTATCGCCACCTCAAATAACCATTCTCACCATAAGAGCCACACAATGGTTCACTTTAAATCTTAGCCGCGATCAAAATAAATCTCTCAGTCACCGAACCATTCCAAAAAGGTAGTTTTTCAAGTGTCAATCATTCGTAACTATCTAAGATGCTAGTTCACATGCTAAAGAACTGGTAGGAGAGAGAACTAGTGTTAACTTTTTTGCCACACTTTTTTTTTGAATTGCAACACTTAAGTGCTAATCTAGCACCTCCAATCTAGCCCATAAGACTTAGTCTTAGAGCATGCGGTTAACGGTTTACCTTCTTCGAGCACAATAATTACACCCAATGGCCAATACAGGCGTGGTAATAATACTGTCAAAGGCAGTAATAAGTTCCCGTTATCCGAGAGCTATGTGACCTGGGGGTTTAATTATCGGAAGTGCTAGACCTACCGATATTAGATCCGCAAAGAGTCCCGACCAGGCAATCAACGGTAGAGATCAATGATTCTCAACATTTGGTTGGTAGATGGGCTGATGTGGGTCCCATTGCTATTAGAGGCGGGATTTTGACGCGGAAATACTTGTCGGTAGGTTAATCATTTTCGTTTAATTATACCGAGGCATAAAGAAATCTTTATATGTGCACACGAAAAAAACGGTTTTCGATGTTCAAAATTCAAATTTGCTAGAGCAGAATATGTTGTCACATGAAACTTAGGTTTCTCTAAACGGGCCCATTTTCGTATAAACAGCCCAGTGAAATATCTCATGCTTAATTCATTGAACATGTGCAGAAAAAATGTGAATTATCTTACGCGCAATCTATAAATAAGATAGACTGAAAAAATTTCTTTCCCATTGTGAGGTTTCGAAGTTGAATAACATATTTTTGTCAGTGTTTTCTAGAGTAGATGAAACTTGAGATGTTTGAGGAAATTGTTAAATTAATTTTAGGATAATTAGTAATTTTGAAATACCTATCAAACTAAAATACGAGGAAGATAAAGAAAGGCCTCCGCATGTACTTGTTGATACTCAAGATTTCAAATTAATTAAAGAGTTCAGTGGGAGTCAGGGACTGTAGTTATGTGTGTCAAATATAGGTTTCTCAACAAAGGTTATAACTTATTCATGGCAAGGCATTGCTGTTTCATTTAAGATATAAAAAATGCAATTAACAAAAAAAAAGAAGAAAAAGGCAGATATTGCACTGACATATATCTTGCAAAATCATAACAAGCCATGCCACTTGCACCTTGCAGGGTAGGTACCGGCCTACTGACAAGTACCTTTTAGCCTCATATCTTAGGATGATTAACCTGCCGGGCTCAATACCATGACCGTTATTTGCTATGCCAAAAGTGACAAATAGCTGGCGTTAAAAGACCCAAATCAATCATCATTTTCCCACAAAAGCTTGTTATGGAGTTTGAGGCAACTACTCTAGTTACGTAGCCGGTAGATGGTAGCAGCCTGGTCCGATGGGCTTTCAGTTTGATTATACCACTGAAAATATCTGAAAGGAAAGATAGCACGGTATGTATATTGAACCAGTACTGATACACTGACCGCGGGCTGCGTCCCGCGGTCCATACCGCACCTAACAAAAACAGGGGTCCCCTGACCCGGCGGATTTGTAGGGGGTGTTGGCGATTTAACCCAACCTCTCCTCTCACACATCCATCGTCGACGGCTTCATGGATTCAACCCGCGGATATTAATCATTGCATATAGTTAAGTGGAAAGAAGAGTCAATGGATCAATTACCGTCAAGGGTCGTGGACCGAATTTTGTCCCCAGTCGCGTCCATGATGATGTCAGCTCATCAGGATCGTGTCATTGCATATAGTTTTTTGAGTGCAATAATTATGACCGACTCAGGGCGTGTTAGTACATGTTAAGGAGCCATCAATGAGTTACGGGTCACATGTTAAGGAGCCATTAATGAGTTACTTTTTCTTTTGAGTTTCATAATTTATACTCCTCCGTCCCACATATATACGCGGAATTTTGGTTTTGTCATTCCACTAAATAAAAGTGGATTGGCTTTCCAAGATTTAACTTTTCCATATATACCCATATTTATCAGACATGTGAACGTGTTGGAGATAAGACGGCCAGTAAAACAAAAAAAAACATATAAAATTATGAATCCCATGCAATTTTCTTAATTTGCTGTTTCAGAAAATGTTCATTCCCTAATTACCCTTACAATAAATTTTTATACGCGTGACTATAGTTAGGTTATTCGTTAGAAACATAGTTATCGTCCTCCGTCTTCTCCTTGTTACAAGTGGGGGATGAACAATTAAACCAATCCATGCTTATTTACTGTTTCAAATCCCACCATTAAAATCATCATCTCTCTACACTTCTGTAAGTCAATTTTCTTGTTGATGATAATCTAACCTGACGATATGATAAAACAATAACAATAACAAAAACAGAAACAAAAAATATAATCTTGATGATAGTTTTGTTCACCACAGCAATGGAATGTTTCTGTGATGATAACAAATTTAAATTTTTGTTAATTGGAGCTTCAACCTTCATAAAAAATTCAAATCCGCTCAATTTACCAACAATTAACAGAACTTAGAAAACTTATTGTTTGAGTGGAAATGAATTTTTGCTTCCGAAAACATAAAGGGCGGAAATGAATTTCTATTGGATGAACGAAAGTTAGAACAAATTTTAATAAAAATGGAGGAGCAGAAGAACATAACAACATAAATGGGTAGTTGAATATTTAGTTTTGGGTTTTACACAATTTTGCAGAAGAATAAAAAATGGGGGAGCAGAAAATAAAAACGAAACAGGAACGAAGAAGATGAAAATGGAAAGGAGTGATATAAATGAGGAGAGAATTTCTTGTTTTTGAAGTGGCGAAGAGAGAGTTTCAGTACTTCTTTATTAATAAAATCTGAAGGGTATACTCGGAACATAATGTGAATAATAAATTCATCATTAACTCTGTAATTGATTTATACTTCCTATGTGATTTAAAGTCGAATATGCCCCTGTTAACTTGTATACGGGTATACAAGTTAACAGGACCCCAGTAAAAAGTAATAAGTCAACAACAAAGTTATCGTTGGGATTTACAGCTGTGCTAAAGACCCCCAAAGATATCCCCAAATCACTCAAAAGTTAGTGCATGTAAAGAGAGAGGAGAGAAAAATTAAGAATTGAAGAACAAGGTTCCTTTAATTTTCACCCACCATGGGTACAATTCATCAAGAGTATAACAGATCAACATGGGCATCATTATTTCCAGAAACAAATTCAAGCATCAACAAAGGTAAAGGAAGTACAGTGGGGAAAGAACGATCAACATCAACAGTAGTAAATGCAGTAGGCACTAAACAGTGTATATCCATAGGTAACAGATCATTTGAACTGGCAAAAATTAACAGCAGTGGAGAAATCATGGCATCACTCAAGGAAATCAAAACAGGCTTTAAAGAATTTATAATCTCTCTCACATCCCTAGACTGGATAAGCACCATTTTGGAACAGGAATCTTCAACTCTAAGGGAAAGACCGGCATATTGGAGCTACAACAAACCTGCAGAAAGGCTCTCTCTAGTTAGGAATTTTTTTGCTAATGGAGAAATGCTTAAACTGACTCGGATTGGAGCTAACAGAGATCCAGGGAAAGTATGTTTTTTCCCTTCAGGAGGTGATGGAAAAGGTTAGACTAATTTTGCTGAAGCCATTAAATTCTGCTTGAGTATGGATACAACATTTCAACAGATCCAAGCAAAGCAAATTCCACCTCCATTAAGCAGATCTCAACAACAAGGAAGATTCAGCAACAGATGAAAAGGAGCCTTGATTTGTAAGACTCAAAATTCGACAATCTCTTGGGTCCGAATTGCGCAAATCATCAAATCACTCTTCAAACTGCAAGGATCTGTTACTTTATCACCCATTTCTACAACGAAATCTCGAGCTTTGTTCTTTGTGGATTCGAAGTACAAAAAACAAGAAATCTTATCAAAGCAACAATGGGACACTGATGAGGTAACGCTTTATTTTTCTGAATGGAACCCAAATGCTAACAGCCTCAAATCTCAAGGTGCTACTTGTCCCAAATCAATATGGCTTGTTGTTCATGGAGTACCGCTTCATATTTGGAATCTGAGAACCTATCGGAAAATAGGAAAAATGTGGGGTGGGTTAATTTCACCTCATGCCAACTCTCTCAATGGTCTTGATTATTCAGCAATCTTTCTTCAAGTAGCAGGTCCGATTAATGATAAGATGGAATTCAAGATGATGTATATAGATGGACTTTCTTTTCCCATCGCAGGAGAGATAATAGATAACGAAGATATCATAGGGAAATCTGAATTACAAACAGTTGAATCAGGAGATCATACAGTGCAATTTCCTCCTGTTCGAAATTCTCCTCGTTCTCACGAATTTTCAACGGGTGGCACGTAATTATCAAGAAACGATAAGGATAGAAGAGCAAATGGTTCTCTTTCCCGTCAGAGAAGTTAATGCACCTACCTACACCAAAGAACATAGTACAGTTGCTGCGGTTGACGAGGTACTGTTCCCTGCTTCAAACCTGACACTTCAACTAACTGCATTAATTGAAAATTCAAATTTTGAATTAGTTTCCTCTGTGAATATTGCACGCAGCGGGTCGGGTTGGATCGATACCCGTATAAATAGAAACTTTGATGTACCTTTAGCCCATCAGCCAGATCAAGCCCATGTCTCTCTGTTAGTGAACAGGCCACCTCAGTCAAATCATATAAATTCTTTTGGAACCGTTTTTTTGACCAATTCTTTTTTTTTTCGAGGGACCATCTGTTTTATGCGCCCTACCCTACAAATGTTAAGGGATGTCCTAAAAATCATAAGATTACCAATTTGTCCCTTACCCTAATTAAAATTATCCCTAACCTAATAATCTAAAACAAAACCTAAAACTAAAAAAACCAAAACCAAAAAAAAGTTTCATTTCTACCAAAATCTGCCCCTATTCGCTTCTCTTCTTCCCCAAATACAACATCGCTTCATCGACTCCATCGATTAATCGTCGATTCAAAAAAAAATTTCATCGTCGATTAATCAATCGACTATAACAATGGTTCTTCGAAAGCAAACCAAAAGACTTCAAGGAGAAGGTCCTCGATTGGGACATCTAGCAAATCATCCGAGCGATTTTCGATTCAAAAAGAAGTTGAACAACCAAGTGAAGCCATAATCCGGTATAATAGACGGTTCGAAGCCCCGATTACGCCATGGGACCGATTCGCGGTATTTTGCAACAAACCCCTTGCTTTTAATTTGATTTTGATTCGTTTAAATGAATAGAAATCATCAAAATAGGGTTCAAATGGCAAGTTACAGCATAGTTCGGTTAGGGTCGAGTTTCAAAAAACCCAATTTTCTTAACCGAACTTCCGAAAGGAAGAACACGAAGAACAGCTTCGGTTCTCTAGGTATCAAAACTAGGTAACCGAACTTGAAGTTCGATTAGATCGCAAGGAAGCCAAAAAAAATTCTAACCGAACTTAAAGTCTTGTTAAAACAATTTTTTTTTACATGTAACCGAACTCCGCTTTTTTTTGCTCTCGCTAATATGAGTTTTTATGTAACCGAATCTGTCATATTGAGTTCGGTTTGTTCGCATAAAAATCTAACCTTAGAAAGTAACCGAACCTTACCGGAAAAAAAATAATGTAACCGAACTTTTTAGAAAAAAACTTGACAAACCGAACTCTTCAGTAGTATAGTATGGTCCCCAATGTTGAGTTCGGTTAGTTCGCAAAAAATGATGACAAACCGAACTCTTCATTAACATTTACCAATGTTGAGTTCGGTTTGTTCTCAAAAAATATTTGTTAACCGAACTATACTATGGTCCCCAAAATTAGAGTTGGCCTATTTTGTTTAAGCTAATATCTTTTGTTTTCTTGATTAGTGGAAGAGGCAAAAAACCAAACAAACCTTTGCTGGAAGATCTAAGAACTCCCACCCCTCGAGGCAAAGTACATTGTGATGCTGGTCACCGTGGAACCAAAAATGCTAAGTATAGAGGTGGGTCATTACCTGGATGTTGTGATCCAAGATGGTGTTAATAGAGATAATGTTGACAACGTAATCCAACAAGTTAATGAAGAGATTGTGGAAGCGATGGGCAATGAAGAGATCGTGGAAGCGATGGGCAATGAAGAACAACATCAAGGTGGAGAAGGTGAACCACTGAAAGAGGAGGAAATGAGGGTGCCAATGATGGTGAACCAGCTGAAGGAGGGGGAAATGAGGGTGACAAAGATGGTGGTGAACCAAATGAGGGTGACAAAGATGAGGAAGATGGAGATAAGGATGATGTTGAATCAGAGGAGGAGTTGGATGAAGAGGAAGTTGAAGAGGAAGAGGCACAAGTAGAAATAGTGCAAAAGAAACCTAGAAAGACGCCTAACAAGCCTTGTGCTAGATATTCTTACATTCCCGATGACAATTTGTGTTTGTCTCCAAAGAATCCAACTTATGGTACTCCGAGAGATGGAGGGGAGTTATTGATGGGCTACAAAAAACTCATGGGCTGCCAAGATCTTTAAGAAAGGTATGGTTCAATCTTAACCATCAAGATTTCTCAGTCATCTTCTTTTATTTGAACTTATATTTCGACATATATTGTTCTTTTCTATATATTAGTATATAAGATAGTTTGTTGCTTTTGTAGGATCATACTAATGCTGTTCGTGTTTTGAAACGTCAAAAGAACAAGATATGGAATATAGAAAATGAGTGTGATGAGGTGCGCTTGGCGGTATTTGATTGTGTACTATGGAACTAGGATACAACATGCGCACCAAAAATTTGATGTTGTCTTTATTCGCATTTGCCGAGAGGTCTTATCCAGGAGACGGATACCTTTCATCTACCTTTTGGTGAGATGGCAATTACTCGGATGATTGTTTTAGAATCACAGCCTTACCAATAACAGGAACAAGTGTTCGAGATGGCTACGATCCTTCGATGAGTTTTGAACTTCTTGAAAAGCTATGCGAAAGGTGTCTAGGATGGAGCGATAAAAAGGCACAATGTGAGTTTAGACGAGCTAACAAAGAGCCTGACGAAGGTGATGAGTATAATGAGTTA
The DNA here is from genome assembly GCA_023531295.1 of Papaver armeniacum. NCBI lineage: Eukaryota > Viridiplantae > Streptophyta > Magnoliopsida > Ranunculales > Papaveraceae > Papaver > Papaver armeniacum. The sequence goes on from JAJJWW010006476.1 coordinate 264,426, forward strand.
GAGGCAGACCGCACGTACAAGAAGAAGTTGAAAAAGATCAAGCTCAAGACCTTGTTTGATGAGTTTTCAGACGAAAGATTTGTTGCTCGAGGAAAGTTGGTGATGACAGAGAGAAGATTAGCACCATGTGACCGCTTATTTGTTATATCAACTAGGAACCATTTTCTTCCCCGATAGTTCGGAGTCACGTGGTAAATGCTCATTACCTCCAGCCTATTGGACCCCTTGGATGAGGTGAACAACTATCGTTGGGGCATTGCGGTGCTTTCATTCGTTCAAGAGGAACTCGTAAAAGCTTCGAGGCTTAAGAGTCTATATTTTGGAGGCTTATACACCCTTGTTCGTGTACCCCGTTAAATTATCGCTTGTGTGTTTCAATATATAAGTGAATGAATGTGTATTGTTACTAATCATATTGCGAATGTATTATTTGTTGCCTCTTCTTATAGGTTTAGTTCGGCAATGTCCTCTAATTTCATTTCCTAACCGAACAAAAGTTTCTTGATGTCTCACTGTTTGGCGATGTCATGTAATTAAGTTTCAATATGAAAAAAAAAAAAAAAAAAAAAATCCAAAATAACAGTCTCATCTCTTATTCTTATGAAAATGTTGAAAGCATAACCCAAAAATAAGACTTAATTCCAAAAAAACACAATCTTTGATTCTTGTGTTGATGTTCAGAGCATACTTAGTATAATCAATGGTACATTTAATCATCCGCAAGGGAAACTGCACCCTCGTGTATGATTTTTTCCGAATCCTTCAAAGTTTTCCACATCTCCATGTTATGCTCGTACTTAATACACCATCCCAACATTGTGTCGGGGTTAAATCCTTGCCAATAAGAGTATCCGCATATCGGAGGCAGTGGACAATCGTCTTCTAACCGGAGGCCTATAAAATGGTTGTTGTTAAAAGCGCAATCACCACCCTCCTACGTTTAAGTTGCTCGACACATATCTTTGTTTTCGGAGTGTATGTGAAACTAGCACCTTTTGAGAAATAGTGAACCACGCAATTGAATGCTTCGGCGATTAAGTGCCCACATATCGGAATGCCCATCCAATGATCCCTTGTGATTGGATCCCCCCCGTGGAGACGCCTTTGATACCTAATAAACTGCACATTGAGACTAGCATCCCCATCGGACAACATTCGCTTGTAAAAGTCCGGGTTGTCCTTTAGCTTCATCAACATCCTTTGCCGGACATAAGTGATTTGATTATCATTATACAACTTTGCACCTTCGTGAAAGGCCCTAGTTGTTGTACGACAACGTGGAATCCGCAATTACCATCCGCAGCAGGACGTCGTCCGGTGGATATGACGTACTTTCTAATATATGTAGGTAGCTCTTCCAAGTACCTTCTATCAACAAAAGTTGATGTATCATCAATTGGTCGACTTCTTTCTTGGATGCGGCATATTGGAGCCTTAAGCTTAACGTCTCGTTGAATTGGTTGGCTAGGTTCCGATGGAGTAGGTGGGGTTGGTTGCAGCGTAACATCGGTCCTTTTTTCTTCATATCCCGTTCACTTGTTTCGCCCTTTTCCACAGTATTCCTAGACCTTTTCTTAGAATCTTCTTGATACTTCGCCGCGGTATGCTCATGCCCACAAGGGTCTCTAGTAAAAGGGGTCATTTCACTTTTCCTCTTACCCAACACCTTTGCATATTCTCTTATTTGTTTTTTTGTTTCTTTGGTGATTGGCCTACCTTTGCCCTTGCCTTTTTTCGGTTCGTGCACATTCTCCGAAGTGTGTGGATAAACAATTGGCCGCATGTCATCCCAAAAGATTTGCTTTTCGAGTTTGTTCATGTTACGGTACATCTCGATAACGATTCTTCCCATCACATTGTCACCAAACTCTTCTCCGACATCGCCCTTTGGAGGAGGGACAAAACTTAATTGTTGCCAATATGGATCTATATCGCTTAGAGGGATTATGCCATGTTCATACTTAACTATCATATGGCGACAAGGAGTCCCATAGACTTCATCATGTTGCAAACACACACCTCGTCCGGCTTGGTTCCCCATATGTCAATCAAATGAACCTCTACCATTAACCTCTTAATGCAAGCACGCGAAACATTATAATGAAGTCCCTTAAACAACCGAAGGTCCGCCATATTCGTGATGTTACCACCTTTCTCCACAATCTTTTTGTACTTCATGATGCGGCTTTTTGAAACTTCCCTTTAATTCTATCAATCTCACGGTTGAAGTAATTCTCCATTGCATTAAACACAATCACAAAATTATCGACACATCCAAAAAGATTTTTCTTCAACCGATGGTGAGCCGATTCTACCAAACTTGTCGCTTGATTCCCAAAGTGCTTATGGTGGTTGGTAAATGCATAAACGAAGCGCTCTTTGTGGCGGTTCCAACCATTGCTTAACCACACACGTTACAATATCCCTGGATATTCGGGGCTAGACCAATGTTCGATAAATGCCGCAAGATTTAGATTATATTCTTCGGGTGAGAGACCAAGTCAATGACTCCCATTCACCGAGAAAGCAACCCATTTAGCGTGATTTATAGTGTATTGTATATCGAATTCCTCTTTTGCGCCGCTTGTTCATCTTCCTAGCTTACTAATCTCTTCAAATGCTTTCCTCTTTGGTGGACAAATTTGAGGCTTGCACCTATTCATCACATTACACCAAATATGGAACGTACAAAGCATATTATGTGCTAATGGGAAGACTCTCTCTATTGCGTTCATTAATGCTACATCGTTGTCCGTCACTATAACCGGGGGATATCATCATCTCGGTATATGGCCTTCACTTGTTGTAGCGCCCAAGTGTAACTTGGTTCTTGCTCATCTTCTAGAAAACAAAAAGCAACGGTAAACGGTGACTTCGTCGAGGTACGACCAACAATATTCAACAATGGCATCTCGTATTTGTTAGTCTTGTAAGTGCAATCCATTATAAGAACTTGATGGAAGGATTGAGCCAATTGAACACTCTTCGGATGCGCAATGAAGAGATGCGTTATTTGATCTTAGGACCCACCTTCTTTTGAACCGCGTAGCCTTTCTCTTTAGCTACCAAAAACAATTGTTGCATCACTTTTCTATCCTTCCATTCAATCCTTTTAATTGTCTCAATTGCATTGTAAATGGTCGTCAAAGATGATACATTATCCTTGTTATCATCCTTTAGTAAGCGAAGCATGTTAAGTGGTGAAATTCCCATTCTCCTAAATTTAGCTATTTTCTCCATTTCTTGAGGAGTGAGCCGAGCGGCCATTGCATGTCCTTCAAGATCATCCGGACGAGGGTGGTTATGATGGCCTACCACCTTATCCATAGATAGAACCCATCCATTCTTTTTTGCACTTACTAAATACTAGCTTGAACGGACATTTAGTTTTCTTTGAGCACGTTGTGTTCTTCCTCGCTCGTCTTTCCTTTATACACATAACCCTTCTTCTTGTGACTAACATTGGGATCTCCACTTCTCTCACAAACCATTTCAAAACGAGTTTGGCTTTCTTTTCCATTCAAAACTAATACGCACATGGCTTTCTTGGCATGCTCTCTAGCCCAATTCTTCGCATCAATAGTTTCATCAAAAACCAAATCATTGACATAGTGATTAGATGTATCTTCAAACAAAGATGCCAACCGGAGAAGGTTGATTATCCATTGGTATAGGTTGACATTCAATCTACAAGAAAAGGAACAACGTCAATTGCAATCAGACATAAGTTCGGTTACAATATTATTTTATCGGGATAACCGAACTCATAGTTCGGTTGGTCAAGCAAGTTGACAACTAACCGAACTTTACGTACACTAAATCGAAAGTTTATTGTACGTAAGTTCGGTTAGGTAGTGGGTTGGTATGAAGTTTGCGAACTAACCGAACTCATGGACCCTAAAGTTCGGTTATATGATACTTTTATCGGTATAACCGAACTCAGAGTTCGGTTTGCCAAGCAAGTTGAGAGCTAACCGAAATTTACGTACACTAATTCATTATTTTATTGTATGTAAGTTCGGTTAGGTAGTGGGTTTAGATGAAGTTTGCGAACCAACCGAACTTATGGACCCTAAGTTCGGTTATATGATTATTTTTCTGGAAAACCGAACTCATAGTTCGGTTTGACAGCCAAGTTCACACCTAACCGAACTTTACGTACACTAAATCAAAATTTTATTGGATGTAAGTTCGGTTAGATTAAGGGTTGGTACGAAGTTTGCGAACCAACCGAACTTTATACACTAATGTGAAATATTATTTTACGTAAGTTCGGTTATCTATTGGTTGCGAACTAACCGAACTCATAGACCCTTAAGTTCGGTTACATTTCGACCAAACCGAACATAGCACTGTAATCCTATTTATAGAGTTCGGTTACTACTCCGTTAATAGAACTACAAAAAACCTCCATTAATGGAGAGTTCGGTAATCTGCGTGTTTAGAAAAAGGCAAGAACTACACTTTCGGATGAGTTCGGTTACATGTTCTTCACACTGTAACCGAACAAGCACAAATCTACTCTAAAAATTCACATTTTTTGAAAATTTGAACCAATTCAACCAACATTACCTAAGTTTAGAGCATACCAGGTACCCAAATAGTCTTCCTCCGGTTGTGGTTGGTAAAATCCATCGTTCTCATCTTGAGATTGGCTTTGGGGAAGAATACATTCACCATCTAAGAAATTATCCATATCAGGATCATTGTGAAGATTGACATATACTCTAGAGATGAAGGAGATGTAGATTCGGATGAGCTATCATCAATTGAATCATCACTTGAGTAGTCTAGATTAGTGAACTCAAATTTTTTTTTTTCCATGGTTTTGTTCTTCAACTTCTCAAACTTCTCTCTCTCAATAATTCTATTTCTTTTTAAAAAATCTGATTTTTTAAATCTCAAATCTTTATTCAAAATTATTTCACTAATCACACTAACTAATTATTAACCAAATATAATCGGAGGGTAGTTTTGGTATTAATATAAATATTTAGATAAGGGGTGACCTAGAATTACTTCTAATGTCTTACCCAAAATAAAACAATGGTCCCCCCAAAAAAAGGCTGGTCCCCAAAAAACCGTTCTTCTTTTGACTCGGTTCATTCTCCCAACCCATCTACAAGACTTGGGATACATCCGATTCAATTGCAACACTGAGATAATACTAAATCCTTCCAAGATCTAGGAACCACTATTGAAGCAGTTTCCCCTGCAACTTCTCTACAAAAAAAGTCAGAAAAATCCAACAACAACAACAACTGCCGATTGTTTGCATGAACTTCAAAGTTTAATTGATTCTTTTAAGAAATATGGCCCTTTAATTGGAGTCTCTTTTAGGCAAACAAAAAAACAACTTGAAGCTCTTATGCATAATTCTACTTCCAAGAACGAGTTGAATCTTCAAGAGCTTTTCGAAGAAACAAATTAATCAAGATAAGGAGAATGAAATTGAAGAGGCTATTGCATCCGTCCATTTGGTAGATCCATGAAGACAAATATCATCTCATGGAATGTTAATGGGTTACTCGACATTACCAAGAGAGACAATCTACAAGTTCTCCTCAGAATGTGGAAACCAGATATCATTTGTTTGCAAGAAACCCATGTAAAGGGTTAGCAGAGACATCAAGTGAAACAACTGTGGGGAGCAAATAATTTTAATTATATTGCGTTGGATTCCATTGGGCGGTCTGGAGGTATTATCATCATATGGAACACCAATAAAATCAATGTAATTGATTCTCTTCTTGGTGCTTTTTCCATTTCTGTTAAATGCAACTACATAAATGATGATTTTGTATGGATGCTCACTTCTGTTTATGATCTTGTCCTCGATTTTGAAAAGGATCAGTTTTGGGATGAACTTAGGGATATGCGCACTATTTGGGATGATCCTTGGGTTCTTTCTGGAGATTTCAATTGCACTAGGTTTGCCAATGAAAGGTCGGGGCCTCAAGTTATTACCAGGTCAATGCGCAGATTTGCTTCTCTTGTGCGCAACCATCAGCTCATGGATTTACCTCTTGTAGGTAGTCATTTCACTTGGTCCAGAAATACGTCGTGGAGTAAAATCGATAGGTTCCTCATTTCTTCTCAGTGGGAGGATAACTTTCTGAGATTCGAACAATCCTCTCTACCTAAACCTTTCTTTGACCATATCCCTATCTTACTATCTACAGAGGAAGAAGGATGGGGTCCCTGTCCCTGCAGATTCGAAAAAATATGGCTTCAAGATGATTCTCTTAGGGGGCTTATGGAAACTTGGTGGCATTCTTTTTCATTCACTGGAACTCCGGGTTTATTCTTGCTAAGAAAATGCAAGCTCTTAAAGAGAAGCCGAAAGTCCTGAACAGGGGATGTCTTTGGAAAGATTGATAGCCCCTGGTGCAGGCTAATCTTATTTCCATTCAAGTCATTGTTGCACAACTGGCGCTTGATCCTAATAACGCTCAATTGTTGGATGACCAAATTATTGTTGCAGCTGATTTCAAAAGACTTGCCAAGATGCATAGTGATTTCTGGAAACAAAGAACTAACATCAATTGGGTTGAAAGCATGAGAACAATACTCATTTTTTCCATAAATATGCTTCCGCTAGTCAAAGAAACAAGAGTTTTTCCCAATTCAAGATCAATGGGGTAATGACTAAAGATAAAACTCTCATCAAGAAGGAACTTGTTACTTATTATCAGAATTCATTCAATGAATAAATGCACACCAGATCCCAAATAGATGGGCTGCCCTTTCCTGCTATCTCTTCTATTGACGCCACCAGAATTGAAGCCAAGTTTGAAGAAGAAGAAGTCAGGAAAAAGCTCCAGGCCCTGACGGTATGCCTATTTTTGTTATTTCTTTGTGTTGGGATTTTATGAAAAACGACATAATGAAGGTCATGGAAGAGCTTTACTACAACAAAGTCATTGATTGGAGGCTTAAGTCTACTTTCCTTGTGTTAATTCCTAAGGTGCGAGAACCTCGAGCAGGCATTGATTTTAGGCCAATAAGCCTTATGAGTAGCATCAATAAAGTTATTTCCAAGGTTATTGCCATTAGATTGAAGTCCGTCCTCCCTCAGATCATTAGCTTTCAGCAATCCGCGTACGTGCAAGGTAGACAAATTATGGATAGTACACTTATAGCCAATGAGTGCATTAATTCTATGCAAAGTAACAATCAAAATGGCATTCTGTGTAAAATTGACTTTCAGAAAGCGTATGATAATGTCGCGTGGTCCTTTATAGATTATGTGCTAAGAAGAATGGGGTTTGGGAGTCAAATGGAGAAAGTGGATTGAAGCTGCTATTTCGTATGTTCACTTCTCGGTGTTAATCAATGGTTCTTCTAATGGCAGATTTAAAAGTTCCAAAGGTCTTCGTCAGGGAGATCCATTATCTCCATTTTTATTTCTTGTTGTGGCTGAATCTATGAACTTAATGTTTGCTAAAGCTTCCCAAATAAGCTGGATTCAAGGCTTTGAAATAACTCCAGGAGGATCCAAAATTACACATCTTCAATTTGCTGACGACACCTTGATCTTCATGAAAGATGACTTAAGTAGCATTCCCATTTAAGCAACATCCTTATTTGGTTTGAAGTTATTTCTGGTCTCAAGATTAATTTCCATAAAACTTCTTTAATGGCAGTGGGCAGGGTTCAAAATTTACATTCTTTTGCTGACATTTTGGGGTGCAAAACCCAAGTGCTTCTGATGCGTGTCGTAGGTGCAATCAAATTAATCAATATTTCCACTCAATTAAAAATAATATAATGGAAGTCAAGTTCGTTCCCACGAGGAGCAAGAGATTCTAGTTGTAAAAATTGTCACGAAAGGGGGTGTAAAAAAACAAAAGAAAATAAACAAAGCAATTAAAATCGAAAGTTGAAAGCAATAAGAGAGACAAGACCAAGGAATCCTTCTTCGTTACTGAAACAATGAATCAAGTTATGTTCTTTTCTACTTGTTATTAGTCACAAATTATCACCAACCGTAGGATAGCGAGGTCCTCTTAGCTAGCCCCAAAATCCCTAATTTCACTGAGTAACAGGTCCGCTTAGTTATCAGATTCTATCCAAAAGAACCACCCTGAGGTTCGCTTACAAGATGTAATTCCCTGAATGCATTAAGATTTATGAATTTATTAGGTCAATATTAGTAGTTGGACTCTTAGATCAAGGTCTACTTGCTAACGTTGTTTTCACACACAATTGCTCCACGGAATCCCTCCGCAAGGTCTCGTGTTTGCTACTTATGTAAAAAGTCAAGAAACGATTACTTATCTCCTAACTTTCACTAGCTTTAGATTAAACCGACAAATCAATTTAGTTGGCCACCCAAACAATCTATCAATCAATCATGAATGTCATTAAGATCATTCCTATTAGTAAAAACAAACGATAATTATGTGAAAAAAACTTCAAGATAGAATTGAAAACAAAAACTTAAATCATATTAAGAACTAGGAATTCATCCTCAATCAATAATAAAATTAGCTACTCATGTTAAAGAGTTCACACAAAGAATAAGAAAAGAAAAGTGTTGTGTGTGTAGAGATGTGTCAAGATGTGTAAAACTTTCTATTTATAGGCTTCAATATTCTCCAAATCTTCCAAGGAATAGAATCCTTTTCCTTTAGCAATTCAACTTCCAAATTCAAGCCTTTCTCAACTCTTCCATCTTCTCTTTCCAAATTTGAGCCCAATTCTCCATCCAATTCCTAGTCCAAGTCTTCACACCCATGAGAGAAGTCCACAGAAAATTCTGGAATTTTGGTCGCCGGAAAACTGGTATTATGGCCGGAATTTGACCGGAATCCGTCACTGTCGGCCACCTGAAAATTTCTCCGTCAATGGTATATTCGACGGAATATTCGTCGGGTCCAGATTATGACTAACGGTCAAAAGGGTCAACCGTCATCAACTGTTAGTCAATCAGGTCAAACCGGATGGTGAGTCAGCTTCTGAGTCGGTCTTGCTGAGCTTACTCGTCTTACTCCTAATTTGTCGGGATCAGTTGGATCGGTCATTTCGGACATCGAGAGTCGACTCAATAGGAACAGAGAACAGGCGAGTTATGTCTATTTCTCCATCGTTTCGTGCCAACTTAGGCCTTTTCACGGCTCCTTCTCTGTATCAATCACAATCCCTAACATACATCTATTCATTTCATTCATTCATTAGTCGCAACCCATTCGATTTCTCCATCTCCATGTTCTATCAGTTGCAGAGATCGAAACCGATTTCTTCCAATCTGATTCATCTCTGAATGACATCGAACCCATCTCTCAGTGCAACTCCAAAAGCATCCAAACCCTGAATCGACAGTAGCTCCAACTCGTTTTTAACTCCCTATTAGAGTGACAGACCTATCTCTATTATTCGTTCATCGTTTCACAGTCCCATAGCAGCAGGAACGAGCTTCAGTTACATCTCCAATTCACTTCCTTCTTCTCACCGAGCTAATACTCTTAACCCATTCAATCTCTGTCTAATCCCTTTCTCGTCTTTGCCATCATGGTAGCAACAGCAGTCACCACAATCAACACATATCTGTTCCACAGCAATTCCTCCCTGCCATACGTGACCGATCACAGAACTCCACTCACAGATCAACAACTCCTTCTCAAACCCTATCTGCTCTTCTCTGAATCAATTGCAGCATCGATTCTTCTCTGCGTTTCGATCTACCGCAGCAACACCCATTCCATTTGAACTCTAATTGATCCACCAGCATCATCGATCTCGGCCTTTCTTCTCTCGGCTCTCGATTTGGTCTCCCTTTCTCTCGATCTCTCGGTTTTATCTCAAGAACAACATCTCAATCGATTCATAGATGCAATCATCGAACCCTAATTTCTTTTGGGTTTCGATGCCGCTTCTTCTTACAAATAATGGGCTTTGCTCACTTTCAGTGTACAGACGAGAGTGAAGAAGAGAAGAGAAAATCTCTTGACTGAACTAGGGTATGAGTGTTAGGATAGATTAAGACACCCCACATGAGAGTCGATAAATGCACCCTCTAGCAGATGATAAGGGGTACCCTGATATCAATCCCCCTTAACCTTGACTAGGCCTGGCTTTAGTACTCCTCCAAAAGAGTTTCCCCTTAACCTTAACTGGGCTCCATATATCAATCGCCTGTAAAATGACCTTTTTGCCCTTTTGACTCAAATTGGGTAATTTCTTCTTCTTTTCCTCCGTGTGACTCCAAAGTAGCTACAAAACTCAAAACAAGCGTAAAATACATAATTTACAAGAAAAATAGCAAAGAAAGCATAAACAATAGATAGTAAATAGGATGTATTCTACACCCTATCAAATTCCCCACACTTAGACTTTGCTAGTCCTCGAGCAAATCAAACTAAAAACTCACGGCTTCAAAACGTTCAAGCGTCACAAGCATCCAAAGAGTTATGAGGACATAGAGTTTCTCGCATGCTAGTAATAAGAAGTTAGAAATACTAAAGAACATATTCTCGTTCTTAAATGTTGAGTGAGAAATAACCACACCATAATGAGAGAACGCGTGTTTGAGAAACGATCAATAAGCATTTCGCCTCGACTTCGCGCCTCACCAAAAAGGATTTTATGATAATTGCACTCAAAAAGACGGCTTTTTTATGGTTCTCACAAAAGAGTAGGAATGAAGAGAGAAATCCTGCAACACGTTGAATGGTGGGAAGGACAACTTAGAAATATTTTTAAAAACCCACATCTTTTAATATTTTGAAAACCATTTTCTAACGATCTCTACGAAAGGAAATCAACCATTTATTATCGAGGATGAGATTACTTACTCACCTTCACATCCGATTGCCAATTATGATAACACCACTCTCACGGCATCCAATAGAAACGTCTTCCGCTCCTTGTCTTGATCTTCTTGGTCTTCGTCTTCGGTTTCAACTATTGATGATAAACTCTTGAATTTCATAAATCCTTAACAATTTGTAACTTTTTTTTTTTCTTAAATCCTTGTCGCTTGAAACTTCCTTATAGATTTTCCTTCCCCACGGCTTATTAAATAAATAAAAACAAAACAAATATTTCTCTTTTTTTTTTTTTTTTTTTTTTTTTTTTTTTTTTTTTTTTGAATTGAAACAAGAGAAATAAAATACAAAAATAAACCATGGCCGTGGGAGAAGTATTTTACCGCTTGATTCTTCACAACTTGTATCGTCTTGAAATCATAAACTTCAAAAATTCTCACCTTTTAATTTTCTTCGCTCTTGTGAATAAGTCTTCATACTTGAATATAAAATTACCTCATTGTATTGTAAATCCTCAACATATATGTAAAAATCTGCCCTTTGTATGTTGCTTTACTTGTATTTGAAATTTTCTCTTTTTCTCGTTCCGTTGCTTGTAAACCTTGAACTTTTTCCAACTTTCCTTGTAGATTTTGATGTCGCTCCTTGTTGATGATGAATGTGTTTCTATGGATCCGTTGTTGTCGAGAGAGAGAATGGTGCTAACTGCAAATCGAACTACAAGAAGGAGGCTTTCATCTATAGACGTCACCCTTATGATTGACAAAATTAGCACTCAAGAGATCAAAGAGTAGTGCTTCTATTGGTGGGAGGTTGGGTAGCTCACCATTCTACCCGGAATTAACGTATGGTGACACACACTCAAAAGAAGCTCTTTAGTAGATGGAAGATTTCTGGTCGGTGCCTCTCATGATATAATACGGGTAGTCTCCACTAATGATTGATCAGCAACTTTAATAATGCACTTCTCCCTGCACCAAATTCGCATCACCGACATGATTAAATCCATTATTTAACACTCAAACAAGCAAGAAATCCGAATGTAGTTCTCTAACATTTCCAAGTTCAATTATGTCGGTCAAAATCTCTATGTAAACATACCTAGAAGTATGCTAGTGACTCTAAAATCTCTAAAAGTTGGAGTTTTTATGTAAAACTTTTTTTTTTTTTTTTTTTTTTTTTTTAATTTTTTTAATTTTTTTTTAAATACATGCTTAACCACTCCCCCACACTTAAACCTTACATTGTCCTCAATGTAATTGAATCCTCCTAGTAAAGTCAAGGTGGGAAATTTTAACATGATATGGAACAAGAAAAAGAAATAACAAAAAGCAAAAAGATAAGAAATACAAAACCTATGGGTTGCCTCCCATGAAGCGCTTGTTTTAAAGTCGACGGCCCGACTTAGCTCTTGCATGATTCATTCCCCATATACTAACAATCTGAAAATTTGAGGATCCACCCATAATACCTGTTTTGCAAACAATAACTCCATACAAATGTTAGCACAAGAAAATAATAATGATGTTATCGCCCGATAAGAATTTCCCCCACACTTATTCTTGTCCACACTCGGAAGTGTATAAAGAACATAGAATTTGGGAACTTCCATGTATTCCTCTTGGCAAACTGCATAGTGTTAGAATCAAGTGTTTCCAATGGTGGATATCTAGAAACAAAATCATCCAAAAATACTTTGAAGCACATACATTCAAACCAATAAGAGGTAAAGGAGAAGAATCAATATGCAAAGGGTTAGACAAACCTTGCACAATCTCTTGTATTATAGAATCTTCTTCATCCTTAAAAATTCAAGTGAATTACTTACCTCTTGTATATCGTGGTCCTCTATTAAACCTTGCAACCATTCTTCGTCGTTTTCTACCTTAACCAAAGTCTTGGCATCATTAAAATCATTGGAAAGTTCAATTGGGTCTTCCACAAAATCAATAAATGTGGTTTCATCCTCTAGCATCATCTCTTCAACATTCTCATCATCGAATCGGGCCATTCTTCTCTCATATAATCTTCCTCGGTATAAATTGTAAGATCTTCTTGTGAGGGTGTTACTTCGTTTACAACAATAGGCAAGTGATATCCAAACTCCTCCTTTTGAATAGGTGAAGGATCTTTATTATGATCCAGGAGTTGGAATAACTTCCTCATTGTTGCAACGTTCATACACTTCCGCGGACTCATATCTTTCCCTAAGAAATTTTTTCCAAGCAATAAATGCATCTTCCTCAAGCTCTTCCTTTTGAATAGGTGATTGATCATTATTAAGATCAAGGCTCAAGTAATCTACACTAGCGTCATCAAAAGTCTCCAAAGGTTGGTTAATTTGTTCGTATAATTTCTCCGAATTCCTTTGAATTTCTCGATGTGATTCTTGCAACTTTTGTTGAAGATCCCCAATCATAGGCAGACATCTTATCTCGCAAAACTAGAGAATTTCGATCATAAAAAAAACTATCCTCCCATCCTTGTGATTGTCCACTTACATACCCGTCATAAGGTTGTTGATATGTATGAGAATATCCATAATGTTCTGTAGGAATTTGATCATAGCCAAAAGATTGGTTTTGATTGTATCCTAAGGATGGTTGGAAGTTGTCATAATGTTGAGGTTGAAAACCGTATTGATTGTTGTAATATGCTTGCTCTTGTCCACCATACATGGAAAACTGGCACATGAAATAAGATTCTCAAAAACTTAAGTTAGATACAAAATAGAATCCAACAAAGCAAGATTAAAGCAAAAGAAAAATAGAAACAACTAAAATCATCCATTTGCTCCCTAAGTATGGCCAAAATTTGATGCGTGTCGTAGGTGCAATCAAATTAATCAATATTTCCACTCAATTAAAAATAATATAATGGAAGTCAAGTTTGTTCCCACGAGGAGCAAGAGATTCTAGTTGTAAAAATTGTCACGAAAGGGGGGTGTAAAAAAAACAAAAGAAAATAAACAAAGAAATTAAAATCGAAAGTTGAAAGCAATAAGAGAGACAAGACCAAGGAATCCTTCTTCGTTACGAAACAATGAATCAAGTTATGTTCTTTTCTACTTGTTATTAGTCACAAATTATCACCAACCGTAGGATAGCAGGTCCGCTTAGCTAGCCCCAAAATCCCTAATTTCACTGAGTAACAGGTCCGCTTAGTTATCAGATTCTATCCAAAAGAACCACCCTGAGGTTCGCTTACAAGATGTAATTCCCTGAATGCATTAAGATTTATGAATTTATTAGGTCAATATTAGTAGTTGGACTCTTAGATCAAGGTCTACTTGCTAACGTTGTTTTCACACACAATTGCTCCACGGAATCCCTCCGCAAGGTCTCGTGTTTGCTACTTATGTAAAAAGTCAAGAAACGATTACTTATCTCCTAACTTTCACTAGCTTTAGATTAAACCGACAAATCAATTTAGTTGGCCACCCAAACAATCTATCAATCAATCATGAATGTCATTAAGATCATTCCTATTAGTAAAAACAAACGATAATTATGTGAAAAAAACTTCAATATAGAATTGAAAACAAAAACTTAAATCATATTAAGAACTAGGAATTCATCCTCAATCAATAATAAAATTAGCTACTCATGTTAAAGAGTTCACACAAAGAATAAGAAAAGAAAAGTGTTGTGTGTGTAGAGATGTGTCAAGATGTGTAAAACTTCTCTATTTATAGGCTTCAATATTCTCCAAATCTTCCAAGGAATAGAATCATTTTCCTTTAGCAATTCAACTTCCAAATTCAAGCCTTTCTCAACTCTTCCATCTTCTCTTTCCAAATTTGAGCCCATTCTCCATCCAATTCCTAGTCCAAGTATTCACACCCATGAGAGAAGTCCATAGAAAATTCTGGAATTTTGGTCGCTGGAAAATCGGTATTATGGCGGGAATTTGACCAGGAATCCGTCACTGCCGGCCACCAAAATTTCTCCGTCAATGGTATATTCGGCGGAATATTAATCTATCCATTGGGTTATGACTAACGGTCAAAAGGGTCAACCGTCAGTCAACAAGTTAGTCAATCAGGTCAAACAGATGGTGAGTCAGCTTCTGAGTCAGTCTTGCTGAGCTTACTCGTCTTACTCGGCTGTGCTGGATCGGCTGGATCGGTCATTTCAGACACTGAGTCGACTCGCCGGAATAGAGAACCGGCCGAGTTATGTCTATTTCTCCATCGTTTCCAGGCCAACTTCCGGCCTTTTCACAGCTCCTTCTTTGTATCAATCACAATCCCTAACATACATCTATTCATTTCATTCATTCATTAGTCGCAACCCATTCGATTTCTCCATCTCCATGTTCTATCGAGTTGCGAGAGATCGAAACCGATTTCTTCCAATCGATTCATCTCGAATGACATCGAACCCATCTCTCGGTGCAACTCCAAAAGCATCCAAACCCCCGAATCGACAAGTAGCTCAACTCGTTTTTAACTCCCTATTAGAGTTACTGAGACCTATCTCTATTATTCGTTCATCGTTTCACGAGTCCCATACGGCGGGGAACGAGCCGTTACATCTCCAATTCACTTCCTTCTTCTCACCGAGCTAATACTCTTAACCCATTCAATCTCCTGTCTAATCCCTTTCTCGTCTTTGCCATCATGGTAGCAACGGCCCAGTCACCACAATCAACACATATCTGTTCCACAGCAATTCCTCCCCGCCATACGTGACCGATCACGTAACTCCACTCACGGATCAACAACTCCTTCTCAAACCCTATCTGCTCTTCTTCGAATCAATTGCAAAGATCGATTCTTCTCTGCGTTTCGATCTACCGCAGCAACACCCATTCCATTTGAACTCTAATTGATCCACCAGCATAATTGATCTCGGCCTTTCTTTTCTCGGCTCTCGATTTGGTCTCCCTTTCTCTCGATCTCTCGGTTTTATCTCAAGAACAACATCTCAATCGATTCATAGATGCAATCATCGAACCCTAATTTCTTTTGGGTTTCGATGACTTCTTCTTACTGGCGATTCTTTGCTCACTTTCAGGTGTACGGGACGAGAGTGAAGAAGAGAAGAGAAAATATCTTGATCGAACTAGGGTATGAGTGTTAGGATAGATTAAGACACCCATGAGAGTCGATAAATGCACCCTACGCGGCGGATGATAAGGGTACCACGATATCAATCCCCCTTAACCTTGACTAGGCTGGCTTTAGTACTCCTCCAAAAGAGTTGCCCCTTAACCTTAACTGGGCTCCATATATCAATCGCCCGTAAAATGACCTTTTTGCCCTTTTGACTCAAATTGGGTATTTTTCTTCTTCTTTTCCTCCGTGTGACTCCAAAGTAGCTACAAAACTCAAAACAAGCGTAAAATACATAATTTACAAGAAAAATAGCAAAGAAAGCATAAACAATAGATAGTAAATAGGATGTATTCTACACCCTATCGCTTCCCACCAAATATCTCGGTCTACCCTTCCTATCAAGTGAAATGCTATAATTGAAAGAGTCGAATCCGGACTTCCGGGTGGATAGCTAAGAGCGTAATGCGCGGCGGTAAACTCATTCTTATCCATTTTGTCCTTCTTGCTCTTCCTATTTATTTTTCTCTCTTTTCTTAGCTCCAGGTCCATATAATAAAGAAATTAGAAAGAATCATACGAAACTTTTTATGGGATGAAGGAGAGGAGAATAAGAAGTATCATCTTGTGGTCGGGATGTAATCACCAAACCTAAAGATCGGGTGGTTTGGGGATTAAAAAATTTACGTCTCATGAATGTAGCCCTCCTCATGAAATGGTTATGGAAGTTTGGTGAGGATGATAATCCTCTTTGGAAGCAATTGATTTCTTGAGAAATATGGCGTTGAAGATTTGGGATGGAACTCTAAACCTTCAAAACAAGCTTACGGTTGTAGCATTTGGAAAGGCATTCAAAAGTTCAGTCTTGAATTCAAGTCCAAGTGCAAGTTTGTGGTAGGTAATGACGAAAGAATCAATTTCTGGCGAGATATTTGGATCGGAAATTTACCCCTAGCAGATCAATTCCCTCATGCTTTTGAAGCTTCATCTAACAAGGATCACTCTATAGCTGAAATGTATGGCGTTTCCAATCAAAGTTGGTCCTTGGGAATAACTAGAAGAATTCGGGATCATGTAATTGATAATGTTCTTTGGTCTTCTCTTTGTATTGGAGAATAACAACCACAGTCTTCACCAATTCTGCAGACACAAGAGTGTGGATGGACAATGGCATAGCAAGTGATTTTCGGTCAAAAAATGCTATAATTAGCTTCTGCGGCGAAGCAACATTGACGAGGAGTATAATCACGTCCCTGCTAACAAGATTTGGTCAAAGCTTTGGCCCCCTAAGGTTAGCTTTTTCATGTGGCTTGCAGCAAAACAGAAGGTCTTGACCCAAGACAAGCCCATCAAAAGAAAATGGAGAGATTGGGTAAATCATTGCTATCTCTGCATCAATGATGCTGAGTCGTCCACGCATATGCTTCTCCATTGCTCTTATGCGGGCAAAGTCTGGAATTCCTTCATTCAGGAATTCAATATCGTGTGGATTATTCCTCCTTCCATTGACATAGCTCTTTATTGTTGGCCTCACACAAAGACCAAAATGAGAAAGGCTCTTGTCATCAATTCGATTCCTGCTGCAATTATTTGGAATTTGTGGAAAGAAAGAAACCAACGGGCTTTTGATAACAACTCTCTCGATAACAACAAGCTTATAGAAAGAATCAAGTTCACCATTGCTTACTGGCTTCACAAACAACCTCAATTCAAGGGTATCACTCTACAATATTTCATGCTTAATTGGAACATGGTCGTCTTTGAGCCACCATGAGTTTCTCTGTTTATATTCTTGTAGTGTTTTTGAGGGATTTTGGTTCCATCTTTCTTCCGTGTTCGGGGTGTTTTAGATATAGTTGTCCCTTCGGTTTTTCTGTCATGACTCCAAGGGACCTCTGTGGGTGGTTCTTTGCCCCCTTTTGGTCTGTCTTTGTTTGTAATTATGTTCATGCTTTATGAACTTTTCTCTTTCTAATAAATTTCAATTTACCGATCAAAAAAAAAAAAAAAAATCCCCAAATCACTCACCTAGTAGATGGCATTAATTTGGACCACAGATTTAAGGAGGGTGGGGCTCGGGCAAAAATTTGAGGGTAACTCCGGTGGGCACAAAGCATTTTTGGGAGTTTAATCTGAGGTAGTAGGCTAGGATTCTGACAACTTATGAGTCATGACGAGGTGCAGTTGAGGTTTTGGTTGCAAAACTATGTATCCTTGGACCTTGGTAGGCATTTTGTTATGCAACAAACACCCAAGAAAGAGGGAAACTTATCAAAATATTCTACACTAGTTCATGTATATTTGTTTTGGACACAAATTCTAGTATTCTACCGGGTCGCATTACCCAAAAAAAAAATCAAAAATTGTGTGAGTTCTGGTGAGAATTTCATGTTTGGATAATATAACTTGGACGAATGATTTTCAGATATCATATGCCACTATGGCACTACCCGTAGTCTGTAGATAGTGCTAGAATGTCTTAGTTTAGGGTCCTCTAATTTATTCTGCCCTACAGCCAGCTCAAAATAGCATGTTTCGATTTCTAATTGCTACATGTGCACAGTCGTTAGGGTTCTTCGGACTTCATTCACTAGTATTATATAACAGTGGTTCTATATGAACCGAGCATCTAAACTACACAAAAACTACCCTCACATGGAGTGGGCTCCGCCCACTTGAGATTTGCATGGGGCACTTTTGGGCCACCAATTGAAGAAATGTGAGGGGTAGTTTCTACGTTGTCTGTTTTGGCGGTTCATTAAGTTTTTTTTGATTATATAAACTGTGTGCGCCATCAAATGTCATCCGGTTTACTCATTGTCTCATGCTTAGTTAACTCATTCTTTACCAGTAATTTGTACTTTATTTTTAGAATATGTGATTGAAAAGTGTGTATCATCCATCTCAGTCAGTTAGTTGTGCGCAATCTATAAATAGCTCACATTTACTTCTTCATCAACACTAGTTAATTAAAGGTTAACTAAACCATTTTCTTTTTCCTTTACGTATGATATAATCATATGATCATGAAATGTCGGGGGAAACTGCATAGAAATACTTGAGAATTACCTTGCCGATTTGGACTGAATAGTGCTGATTGTATCTTCTTAATTCAGCTTGGTTACATTGCTATTCATTTTTTCTAATTAGTTATCTACATAATTAAATAAGTATTATGTTAAAATGTTTTTTAAGTTAAAGTTATAATACTTGACAAATATTGTAGACTCCCGAGAATAAAAGTAAACAGCAAAATTACAAGAAAAAAATCCAAAAATTCAAAGGATATTAGTATAAAAGTTCGAAGATGAACCGGAGATTTTCGATGAAAAAAAGCAAGACATGTCATAACATCTTTGTAAGGCTCTAAATTCAAAAATTATAAAATGGTAATGCATTAAATTATGGCCAATCGTCATTGAAATCCAATAATTTGGGTCAAGCCTTACATCCCGCCAAGGTTTCAGTCAAACCTATTTTGACAGACTGAGTTAAATAGGTCCGTTCTAGTTGGGAGCGATCCATGCTAAATTACATTTTTATCCCTTAATCAGTTAACTTAACCACCGTTAGATGGGTGGAGTAAAATACCTGAACCCGTTAATTTGAACCGAATACCTAATTTCATCAGTTAATCTGAACCCGTTAATCTTCTAACTTTTTTTCTACTTCTGACCTTCTACTTCTACTTTGCTCAATACGTAAAGAATCATTCATTTATGATTCAACCCTCTGTCTTTTGCAATTATGGAACTAAAAATCGCTCAGTTGGTCTAAGTATTGACCGATCATAACATTTCTTCATAAAAATGTCTTTGTCAAACAACAAATGACACGACAAAATAAATATACATTATTTTTCAAATGTCGTATAAAATAAGTTGGGTATGTTATTCTATGGTCATACAAATTGAATGGGTAACTGTTTCAAACGACCATATAAATTAAAATGGACAAATTATAGATACGATCGTATAAAAAAAATTGGATACACGAAACCCGATTAGAGGAATCCATAGCTCTTATAAACCTCATGGCCAGTCTCAACAAGATCTTGGTGACACCATTTGCAAATGAGAAGGCAACTTTTCTCCTGATTCTAAAGTTGATATTCGCATAGTGGGCGGATATATTAGATTGTCTGGCATCTGTAGAATAGACAATTAATGCATATTTCAAGAGAAACAACAAATTATGAAATCGTAAAATGTAGTCCGGCTGACAATAAAAGAACTAATAGAGAAGGTAACGCATTACACTTACTTGTCCTGTATCAAGAAGTTTGACTGTTGCAGTTGGAGCGAAAGTTAAGTGCGGCATTTGGAGTTGGACTTCAAGTTTGGTTGAGTTTGCCGATAGTATACCATGTTGTATGGTGTTCAATTTTTCTGCAGCTTTCTTGTTTAGTTAAGTGTGCCAAAGATTTATGAAAAATCATTTACACAGATTAGCAAGAGAAACAAGTATAGCTAGAAAGTATAAGAAACAAGTATCGCGAAGGACTGCCATTTACATACTTGTGCAAGCTATAAAGATCAAAATTGAGCTAGTTTTGACATTGGATTTCCATGAATAAAAGAGTTCTATGGCATGACAACGACTACAACCGAAGCAATACCCACAATTACTATAATTTATAGCTTCAACTAGATTAATATAAGTACTTGGATAGAGTGAACCGATAAATTCATCTTAAGTTACCATGGTAAAGTGCTTGATTCTCCATATTGAAGTTTTTTCGCTAAATCCAATTTCCTTTTGATTATTGATGGCATTGACATCAACGGATAGATAACTAAGTAGAAGGCACACTATCTGAAATCACATAAAGAAAACCAACTTTAAGCCGATTTGTCTAGAACCCTTACAAGAGTGCACTACGTCAGAAACAACAAACTCTATAAACTACCAACCCTGAGAACAGAAAATCCCTGATAATGAGCAGTTACGGAAATGAAAGCATTACTAGGAGATCGAGGAAACATAATACTAAGAGCCAATGGAAAAATAAAATAAAATGAGAAAACTACGGAGAATAAAAACTTCTACATAGTGGCATGGGTACCTAGCTTAATTTATACTACCACCGAGTGAGTTACCCGTCATAATTTATAGTACCTTCAAAAATAACGTACCCATTTAAATTTACACGACCGTGTTATCGAGTTACCCAATTCATTTTATAGGACCGTATGAAACACAGTACGCACTGCTTTGCTTATTAACGTGAACAAGAAACGATAAATAATGACACCGCAGATGTTAACTTTCCTACCTCAGAGCGAAGATAAGGAACCGATATAGTGGCATAAACCAATGGTTGGCAACAAAAAGTACTTAACAGAACAATAGTTATGTCACTAAAAAGGGGACATGGATCACACCCATATTAACAACATGTAAGGCGAAATCACATATTGTACAAATGAATATCACAACAATGAGAAAGGCTTACTTATCCCATCATTAGCAATATCAACTCCATCGAAACTGAGGATAATATCATATGGCTTCATGACCTTGTATTCAGGAGCAGTAGGCTCAATTCTTCTGATACGAACACTTTTCTGATTGGAATTCATCCCCATAGCCATGCTCGCAGGTCAGGATTTTCCATCTCCTGCCACTCCACTCCAAGACTTGGAAATCCTACATGTAGAATAATGTCCAGAGTTGCAATAAGGAAATGTAAACTCAGACCACATCAGAGAAATTGGTGACCCAAATTTCATTTTGCTATTTAACCCTACCGGTATTTTCTCCATTTTCTCATAATCTTGAATGAAGTGTGTAATCACAGGTGTTGGTATGACATAGCCAATATTCTCCACATCCTCGTGTTTAAGTGACTGAAATGCAGTATCCATGGGCTAATTGGAATCATTCATGGGCATATAGTCTTGTGGCTAATGAATGTTTACCAAACACTTGTTGTGCATATCCGAAACTAAAATTATAGTTACACAAATGAAAAAATTGTTGCACTAGCTAGTGGGGATTGACATGGTAAACCCGAAAAAAGACAAAGATTCAATAAAACCACAACTTCATCTGTACAGGGGACTTGTTTGTTGTAGGAGGAAGGAAGCAACAAGCTACTACTTCGCTAAATCAGGCAGAGTCCGTGGCCTTAATATTTTAGCAATGATTCTAACAAAAGCACCTAACAAGAATCAGTCTTCCAAGTTTATTTAATCTAAGTACTTGGATACTGAGCAAGAAATTATAAGGCATTTTATTCATTAACTGTTTTGGGTCTCTTATAGCTTAATTAAAAATTTACAAGCATAACTAAATTATACAGTTCAGATGAATTGGATTTCAAAAACAACTTACCGATACGTGTATTGTTAAAATTGGGGGTCGGAATGAATGAAATAAAAACTCATCACCGGTCTTCATCTATACAAGGTCGCAATAAGAAACTGAATTACATCTTCTCCAGCGAATTGCCGCTCCCTAGTGTGTTTAATCTAGGGTTAACATCTCTAGCCAACATCTCTACACTTTTTACTAACCACATTCCAATCGGTTTCTCAAACCCACCCATCTCTCTTAACTAATTCATACTCGCCTCGGAAATTGAATCCTCAGACTAGTATAACTATCTTCTTCTTCATATCATACTCTTAACACAAACCCTCAATTATTCAATTTCATACTCAGTCTTTGTGATACTCAGTATCAACTCAAGACAAACCCCAACCCTTCAATTCTTCTTTGTGAATAGAAAATAAGATACTAAATCTCAGATTTTACGTTCTATACACAAAACCCATCTTCAACTGATCTTCTAGAGTATCAATTTCATCTTTCGAATCCTCTCTGCAATTCTAGTGAAACCGTAACCCTTCACAGAACCACTAACACCTCAGTTCTTCTTCAAAACAATAATACAACTTCAATTTAGCAGCAACCCTCTGTTCTTTATCTAACAACAACCCAGTTCACCTCTCAATTCTACACAAACCCTAACTTCTTTAACTCATCGATACAACAGCTTCGGAACATCGACTAAACATCAACACCACCATCGAACCTTCTTTGATTATAAATTAACAGTATCATCACTAATGATCAATCCTTAACATAACCCCTACGATGATCGATCTCACGTACCCAGGACATTCTCAGAATCGTCGGAGATTAATAAAAGAAGAGAAGAGTAGAAGAAGAATGAAAAAGAACGAAGAAGAAGAAGGAAGAAAATAAGAAACCGAGTTTATCAATTCCAATCGGTTTCTCTCCTAACCCACATAAAATATAACTATGGTTGGTTATTAACTTTTTTTGGTGGGGTAAGTTTGGAAAAAATTTCAAACTTAAAAAATAGATACGGACAGACTCGCATGTCCTTCTATTAGGGTTGAATCAAATGTTGGACGGATCGGTTGAAAATAGAAAACTTTGGATTTCGGTGAGGATAGCTCTTAAATTATAAAAGTGATTTAATCGCTAGTTTGAGTTTTACCTCCAAAAGAAGCCTTATTCTTTCCTGGGAGCTCAGAATAAAAATATGCCCCGATTTTGACTCCTACTGTGGGGTCTGTTCCGCTTTGTTTTTTGAGAATTTGTCTCAGCCATTAGCTTTTGAGAATTTGTCGTGGGATTACACGTGAGAGGGAAAAACCAACAGTCCAAAAAACCTGCTATAAGTTCATGTTTATATTCAGTTTACACATCAGAAACTAATCATTGTGACCATTTTTTTTCTTAATTTTTCTTTGGTCTTATTTCAATTGATATTAGAGATTAAAAAAAATAGAACAATGGTCCTATTTTTGTGATATAATAAGAGATAAAAAGAAGGGAAAATTTATAAAGTACCCCCATTTTTTTGGGGTCGTTTTTTTCATGCCCCCGTTATTTACAAAGTTTTAAAAGTTCCCCCAAAGTGATAAAAACGGGAAGGCCTCACACTAGTTAGTCAAAACCGTTTTACCCGGTCAAAAAAATATTGCAAAGTTACCAAATGATCCTTATCTTAAACCTAAAGAGATAGAGAGAGAGAAAAATATCTCATTTACTTTTCGTTCTCTTTTCGTTCAGAGAAGAGAAAAGGGGCGACTGAAACTGACTCTGTGTATCCTTTTCAATCTTCAATCAATAGAAATCAGTTGTTCCCTTTTAGTTTTTGATTTTGTTTATTAAAGACTCACCAAAACTCATCTTCTCGATGGAGGCAAAGCAGAAGGTCATGTCCAGGTAACATTTTAGAAACCCTAAATTTGTTTTTTGTTTAGATATGTACTTGCATGCTCTGTTAAAGTGTTTTCAATGCTTTTTGTTTTATAAAGTGCTTTGATATGATACGAATTTCAATGTTTCATGATTATTTCTGTTTTTTCTCTGTTGTCCATGAAGAATCGAATCTGAAAAGTTAGGGTTTTCAAAATAAATAAATATTAGTACCCATAAAAAGACATTACCCAAAAATTAATCCCTAGAAATATCTTTTTTTTTCCATAAACAAATATTAGTACCCATAAAAAGATACACAATTTGGTTCCCTTGTTATTTTTGTCAATCTCTTTTCTGTTCTTTTTCATTCTTCTATCTTCTTCTCTTATTTTCTTCTTATTTTCTTCTCCTCTGGAGATTCTGTGAGGACTCTAAGATTGAGATATGAAGGGAAAGGTCATGGAAAAGTTGTTGTTGGTAGTAGTGTTTGAGTAGTTGATTTAGAATTCAACCGAAAGGGTTATCTGAGTTGCAGGGGAAATTCGATTTAGGTGATGATTAAGGAAAAAATTGGAATCAAAGTTTAGTTGATTGAAATAAGGGTATTTGTTCAATTGATAATGCGAAGTGGTTTGATGTAAACCGAGAAGCTAGGGTTTCATAAGAATAACTCGAAGAAGCTACAAAGCAGATGAAATTGAAGATAAAAAAGATGATGTTTGAGGTAGGGCTGTCAATGGGTCCGGGTCCTCCCGGGTACCATAGGACCCAGAACCGGACCTTATTATTTTAGCCGGTTCCGGGTCCTAACGGTTCCGGGTCTGGTTCCCAACTTCATAGACCCATAACCGGACCCGATAAAAACAGCGGGTAATTATCGGGTCCGGGTATTTAACGGGTATCAAGAAATATTTGCTTAATTCCTGATTGTTCGTTGAATGAAAAATAAAATTAGAATGTCATTGAGATAGGCCTTAATTAGACAATTAAGATCATCAAATGTAAATAACAGTTCCAGAAAAGTTAAACCATAGTCTTTATCTTCTCATGAACAAAATCATTGTCGTCATCAATTGGCTGCAACTCAAAAATATTACTATATTAGTATTAACTATCGATGGCATTCACAGATTCAAATCTAAAAAGCTTTATATTCTCTATATCTTTGATACTATGCTAAGAATTAACATACTATTATAAGAATTAACTATTGTTAGAAATAACAGAATCTAAGATTCACATGAGTTGCCAACAAATTTTCGGTCATTTGTAAACATTGGATCAGTCCCTTATCTCCGCCACCTATAGACCGAAAGAAACTGGCTAAAAGACCATCAATGATATCACCTAGTAACAACTAACAACTTATTATTGAAATATATGATTAAATAAATTATTAGTTACTGCTTGAACTAATTGCTCAACAATCATACAGGGGAGATTTTTTAGGTTTCCTCATAATTGAGACCATCAATGATATCACCTCTTGAACTGATTGAAATTATCATAATGCTATCACCCGTTGAACTGATCCTTCCCTTTGAGAAATAGGGACAATCATAACGGTATACAGTATATTATGTAGATGGAATTACAGGAAATTATTAGGAGACGCAGTTTTTTTTTAAAGATTCTATATATTTTTTCGGGTACCCGAGAACCGCGGGTACCCGTCGGGACCTAAAATTGTTAATGGGTACCATATAAGGACCCAGAACCGGACCCAAATAAGACGGGTCCGGTCCGGTTTCGGGTAAATGGGTACCCATTGACAGCCCTAGTTTGAGGATAATAGAAGATGAGTTGACATAAATTAGGTATAGAGGATGTAAAATTGATATGTAAACTGATTTGTTGTATGATATGTAAAATTAATATGTAAACTGATTAATGTTGTATGATATGTAAAATTGATATGTAAATTGATATGGATGAATGTTAGGATAGCACAGTTTAGTGGTGTTGGTGGTTTGGGATGGTGGGTGGATGTATAGTGAGAACTGAATCGTAGGCAGGTAAGCTAATTTAGCAGTTGTATATGAATTATGAAGTTTAAGTGAATTGTGGTTGTTAATATTTAGAACTGAGTTGACATAGATGATGTGGTTGTTTAGTTATGATATGTAATGAAATTTGTATAGTGAGATTTTTGGTGTTGTGAATTGAATTGGTGATGAACTGTGATTGTTGCAAGTAAGCTAATTTATCAGTTGTATATGAATTATGAAGTTTAAGTGAGTTGTGGTTGTTAATAGTTAGAACTGAGTTGACATAGATGATGTTGTTGCTTAGTTATGAGATGAAATGAAATTTGTATAGTGAGATTTTGCTTGTAATGTGAGTTTTTGTTGCACCATGATGGTATGTTTTAATATGTGTGTTGAGAACTGACCTTGTATGTTGTATGTTTCAGTGGAAACATTGATAAGTGGAAAGTGAAGTTTAGAGACATTAGCTGCTACTGTATTGATAGTAAAATTGAATTTGTGTTGAAACATATAGGTAGAGACAAAGTCATTCTAAAGGTATTTGAGCAAATGGTTCACCGAAGGTTGTGTCGCTATGGAATGCACCAAAAATGTATGCCTCATGATAGGTGTAGAATACACCGTATTTACTATCTAGTAGTTTATGCTTTCTTTGCTATTTTTCTTGTAAATTATGTATTTTACGCTTGTTTTGAGTTTTATAGCTACTTTGGAGTCGCACGGAGGAAAAGAAGAAGAAATCACCCTATTTGAGCCAAAAGGGTAAAATTGTCATTTCATCAAGGAGGGAATACTATATGGAGCCCAGCTAAGGTTAAGGGGTGACTCAAATTACTGAAGAAAGGACAATAATAGTTAAGGGGAGGTCAAAGAGGTGTCCCTTATCCAAAAGAAGTGAGTGAATAGCACTTGGGGTGTACTTAGTGGGTGTTTGAATCCACCCATACCCTGAACTCTAACCCATACCAAAGCCCACATGTCTGATCCACCCTAACCTAAGCCCATCCATCTACCCGGACCCATAATCCAAGCCCACACCCTAAACTCTGACCCAGGCTCACATATCCTGCTCCATATCCACACCCGTACCCGAATCCACCCAATTTAACCCAACCCTAAATCGACAGTTTCATCTCTCTCAATCATTCAGTGTTATTTCATTTCCCTGAAAATGAGAAGGAAGAACAGCAGCCTCTGCTACTAATTAAATCTGAATCAAGACGAAGAATTGGAAGCCGAATTATAAGATCCGAGATGTATTTACAAGTTAGGGTTCTTAAGGCGAAATGCATTTGAAGGAATCGAGGATTGTTGTGAGACCAAGATCGAGATTAATGGCGAAGAAATTGAGAGAGCGAGAATAGAGGATGATGGATTCTCTTTGTGAGGAAGATAGTTTGTTGAAGAACACGAGATGGGTTTGTGGTAATAAAGTCCGAAAGTCCGATTGAAAGTACATGGAAGATTTTGATGTTTTTAACGGCGAGAAGGAATTGTTCTTGATTCTATTGAGAATGGGTTTGAAGAGATCGATTGGAGATGGGTTACAAGTCGCTTGGAAATAGCGTGAATAGGGTTTTGATTGATTCATGAGAGATTACGATGGGAGATTGTTCATATGCAGAGAGGAGAAGATAATGCTGCAATCGATTCAGGGAAGGAGGAGCAGATGGGTTCGATGTGTGTTGTTGATACTGCTGCAGTTGATGTTAGCTGAGACAAAGGTTAGTGATGCCGATAGCAGCTGTTGTTGGTAGTAGGCGAGAAGGAAATTGAACGAAATTGCCGCCTTGTTGATATTTAAATGGATGATTTGAAGCATCAAAATTGAATGACAAAGAGAGTGTTACATTAACACTATTAGAAGAGAATTGAAGCGACTAATGTTGAAGAACACAAGTTTGATGAAGGTTTGTGAAGTAGATGTATGTTAGGTGTGTTACGGGGGTAAGAGAGGCTGAAATTGGCCGGAAATCTGATAAGCAGTAGAAACTCGGCAGGTTTCTATCGGCGAGTTAACTCGGCGATGACCGATTGGACAAAGGTGACCCGGCCTGACCAGACCAGTCACTCGAATCGGAGGCGGCTCGGTAGCTAACTCATTCTTCCCCTTGACTATTGACTTCTGTTGGTGACGGTTGACCTGTTTGACCGTTAGTCCTAACGGAGGACCGGGACGGAATATTAGTCGAATATTCTCTCGGCGGAGAAATTTCAGTGGCGGCGGCGACATTTTCCGGCCAAATTCCCGGCCACAATCCCAGATTTTCCGGCGACCAAAATTCCAGAATTTTCTATGGACTTCTCTCATGGGTGTGAAGACTTGGGCTAGGAATTGGATGGAGAATTGGACTCAAATTTGGAAAGAGAAGGTGAAGAGTTGAGAAAAGCTTGGAATTGGAAATTGAATTGCAAAAGGAAAAGGATTCTAATCCTTGGAAGAGTTGGAGAATTTTGAAGCCTATAAATAGAGAAGTCTTCTACATCTTTTACACACACCTCTCTACACACACATCACTTGTGTTTTTGCTTGCTTTTCTAAGATTTTTCTTTTTAACTATTTGTGTGAATTTGAAACTTCTTCTTTTAATAATTATTATTTGTGTGAATTTCAAAAACATGAGTAGCTAATTTTCTTATTGATTAAGGATGAATTCCTAGTTTTTAAACACATGATTTGAGTTTTTGTTTTCAATTCTATCTTGAGATTTTTCACATGATTATCGATTGTTTTTACTAATAGGAGTGATCTTAAAGACACTCATGATTGATTGATAGATTGTTTGGAGTGCACGCTAAATTAATTTGTTAATTCAATCTAAAGCTAGTGAAAGTTAGGGGATAAGTAATCGTTCTTTGACTCTTTACATAAGTAGCAAACACGAGACCTTGCGGAGGGATTAGTGGAGCAATTGTGTGTAGAAACAACGTTAGCAAGTAGACCTTGAGCTAAGAGTCTAACTACTAATATCGACCTAAGAAATTCACAAAACCTAATGCATGAGCCAAGTTACATCTAGGTTGAGCTAATTCTAGGTGGCTTGGTGATTAGAATCCGGTAGTCGAGAACTTCCGTGTCCCAGGTGATAAAAGGGATTTAGGGG
Organism: Papaver armeniacum; assembly: GCA_023531295.1. Lineage (NCBI taxonomy): Eukaryota > Viridiplantae > Streptophyta > Magnoliopsida > Ranunculales > Papaveraceae > Papaver > Papaver armeniacum. The sequence goes on from JAJJWW010006476.1 coordinate 293,524, forward strand.
TTTAGCACCGAGCTATTTGCTTTACCTACGGTTGGTGATAATTTGTGACTAATAACAAGTAGAAAAGAACATAACTTGATTCATTGTTTCATAACGAAGAAGGATTCCTTGATCTTGTCTCTCTTATTGCTTTCAACTTTATCTTTTAATTGCTTTGTTTATTTTTATTTTTTTGTTTTTTACACCCCTTTCGTGACAATTTTTACAACTAGAATCTCGTGCTCCTCGTGGGATCGACCTTGACTACCCTATATTACTTGTTAATTAGGTAGTAAAGTATTAATTAATTTGTTGTGGTTACGACACGCATCAAATTTTGGCGCCGTTGCCGGGGAGCGGCGGATGATTTTAGTTGTTTTTATTTTTCTTTTTGCTTTATTCTTGCTTTGTCGGATTCTATACCGTATCTAACTTAAGTTTTTGAATCTTATTTCAGGTGCCATGTATGGTGGACAAGAGCAAGCATATTACAACAATCAATACGGTTTTCAACCTCAACATTATGACAACTTCCAACCATCCTTAGGATACAATCAAAACCAATATTTTGGCTATGATAAATTTTCTACAGAACCTTACGGATATTCTCATACATATCAACAACCTTATGACGGGTATGTAAGTGGACAATCACATGGATGGAAGGATAGTTATGCATCTAACAACTGTTTTCTAGTAATGTGCAGACAGAGAATTTGGAATATACTCCTCTTCATCGTGTTTTTCCTTCACTTTTTCCAAAAGAGGAGATGTCGTCTAGAAACTCTATCAACGGTGGTAAGCGTGTGAACGTCAGGAAACTTGCACAGAAATTATACAAATTGGAAGATGATGGAGACTCGGAAGAGCTTGTCGCGAGAAATTAGTAGGACTATTCATATGGAACTTAAACGACGTCGGGATAAAGGTTATGAAACCGATGAAGATTCTTATTATGGTGAGTCCGAAAATGAAGATGATTGTGTTGAAAAGGACCAACCTTTGGAGACTTTTGATGACGCTAGTGTAGATTACTCGAGCCTTGATCTTAATAATGATCAATCACCTATTCAAAAGGAAGAGCTTGAGGAAGATGCATTTATTGCTTGGCAAAACTTTCTTAAGGAATGATGGGAGACAGCGGAAGTGTATGAGTGTTCCGACAATGAGGAAGTTATTCCAACTCCGGATCATAATAACGATCCTTCACCTATTCAAAAGGAGGAGATTGGGTGTGACTTACCTATTGTTGTAAACGAAGTAACACCCGCACATGAAGATCTTACAATCTATACCGATGAGCATCACTTTAGTGAATGGCCCGATTCCGATGATGAGAATGTTGAAGAGATGATTATAGAGGATGAAACCACATTCATTGATTTTGTGGAAGACCCAATTGAACTTGCGAATGATTTTAATGATCCGAGACTATGGTTAAGGTAGAAAACGACGAAGAATGGTTGCAAGGTTTAATAGAGGACCACGATATACAAGAGGTAAGTGATTCACTCGAATTTTTAAGGATGAAGAGGATTCTATAATACAAGAATTTTTGAAAGGTTTGTCTAACCCTTTGCTTATTGATTCTTCTCCTTTACCTCTTATTGGTTTGAATGTATGTGCTTCAAAGTATTTTTGGATGATTTTGTTTCTAGATATCCACCATTGGAAACACTTGATGCTAACACTATGCAGGTTTGCCAAGAGGAATACATGGAAGTTCCCAAATTCTATGTTCTTTATACACTTCCGAGTGTGGACGAGAATAAGTGTGGGGGAAATTTCTATCGAGCGATAATTTCACTATTGTTTTCTTGTGCTAATATTTGTATGGAGTTATTGTTTGAAAAACAGGTATTATGGGTGGATCCTCAAATTTTCCGATTGTTAGTATATGGGGAATGAATCTTACAAGAGCCAAATCGGGCCGTCGACTTTAAAACAAGCGCTTAATGGGAGGCAACCCATCGGTTTTGTATTTCTTATCCTTTTGCTTTTTGTTATTTCTTTTTCTTGTTTCGTATCATGTTAAAATTTCCCACCTTGACTTTACTAGGAGGATTCAATTACATTGAGGACAATGTAAGGTTTAAGTGTGGGGGAGTGGTTAAGCATGTTTTTAAAACGAAAATTACAAAAAAATGAAAAAATTTAAAAAAAAAAAAAAAAAGTTTTTCATAAAAATTCCAACTTTTAAAGATTTTAGAGTCCCTAGCATATTTCTAGGTATGTTTACATAGAGATTTTGACCGACATAATTGAACTTGGAAATGTTAGAGAACTACATTCGGATTTCTTGTTTGTTTGAGTGTTAAATAATGGATTTAATCATGCCGGTGATGCGAATTTGGTGCGGGGAGAAATGCGTTATTAGAGTTCTTTGATCAATCATTAGTGGAGACTACCCGTATTCATATCATGAGAGGCACCGACCAGAATTCTTCCATTTACTAAAGAGCTTCTTTTGAGTGTGTGTCACCATACGTTAATTCGGGTAGAATGGTGAGCTACCCAACCTCCCACCAATAGAAGCACTACTCTTTGATCTCTTGAGTGCTAATTTTGTCAATCATGAGGGTGACGTCCATGGATGAAAGCTTCCTTCTTGTAGTTCGATTTGCAGTTAGCACCATTCTCTCTCGACAACAACGGATCCATAGAAACACATTTATCATCAACAAGGAGCGACATCAAAATCTACAAGGAAAGTTGGAAAAGTTTAAGGTTTACAAGCAACGGAACGAGAAAAAGAGCAAATTTCATATTCAAGTAAAGCAACATACAAAGAGCGGATTTTACATATATGTTGAAGACTTACACTACAAATGAGGTAATTTTATATCCAAGTATGAAGACTTATTTATGAAAGCGAAGAAAAATTAAAAGGTGAGAATTTTTGAAAGTTTATGATTTCAAGACGATACAAGTTGTGAAGGATCAAGCGGTAAAATACTTCTTCCACGGCTATGGTTTATTTTGTATTTAATTTCTCTTGTTAAAAAAAAAAAAAAAAAAAAAAAGAAAAAAAAAAAAAAGAAGAAAAAAAAACAAGAGAAATATTTGTATAAGCCGTGGGGAAGGAAAATATATAAGGAAGTTTCAAGCGACAAGGATATTTAAAGTAAAAAGAGTTATAAAATGTCAAGGATTTATGAAATTCGAGGGTTTATCATCAATAGTTGAAACCAAAGACGAGGACCATGAAGATCAAGATAAGGAGCGGAAGACGTTTCTATTGGATGCCGTGAGAGTGGTGTTATCATAATTGGCGATCGGATGTGAAGGTGAGTAAGTAATCTCATCCTCAATATAAATGGTTGATTTCCTTTCTTAGAGATCGTCAGAAAAATGGTTTTCAAAATATTAAAAGATGTGGGTTTTTTAAAAATTTCGGAAGTTATCCTTCCCACCATTCAACGTGTCGCGAGATTTCTCTCTTCCCTGCACACATGTGAGAACCATAAAAAAGCCGTCTTTTTGAGTGCAATTATCATAAAATCCTTTTTGGTGAGGCGAAGTCGAGGCGAAATGCTTATTGATCGTTTCTCAAACACGCATTCTCTCATTATGGTGTGGTTATTTCTCACTCAACAATTAAGAACGAGAATATGTTCTTTAGTATTTCTAACTTCTTATTACTAGCATGCGAAATTCTATGTCCTCATAACTTTTTGGATGCTTGTGACGCTTGAAACGCTTTGAAGTTGTGAGTTTTTAGTTTGATTTGCTCGAGGACTAGCAAAAGTCTAAGTGTGGGGGAATTTGATAGGTGTAGAATACACAAGTATTTACTATCTAGTAGTTTATGCTTTCTTTGCTATTTTTCTTGTAAATTATGTATTTTACGCTTGTTTTGAGTTTTATAGCTACTTTGGAGTCGCACGGAGGAAAAGAAGAAGAAATCACCCTATTTGAGCCAAAAGGGTAAAATTGTCATTTCATCAAGGAGGGAATACTATATGGAGCCCAGCTAAGGTTAAGGGGTGACTCAAATTGCGAAGAAAGGACAATAATAGTTAAGGGGAGGTCAAAGAGGTGTCCCTTATCCAAAAGAAGTGAGTGAATAGCACTTGGGGTGTACTTAGTGGGTGTTTGAATCCACCCATACCCTGAACTCTAACCCATACCAAAGCCCACATGTCTGATCCACCCTAACCTAAGCCCATCCATCTACCCGGACCCATAATCCAAGCCCACACCCTAAACTCTACCCGGGCTCACATATCTGCTCCATATCCACACCGTGCACCGAATCCACCCAATTTAACCCAACCCTAAATCAACAGTTTCATCTCTCTCAATCATTCAGTGTTATTTCATTTCCCTGAAAATGAGAAGGAAGAACAGCAGCCTCTGCTACTAATTAAATCTGAATCAAGACGAAGAATTGGAAGCCGAATTATAAGATCCGAGATGTATTTACAAGTTAGGGTTCTTAAGGCAGAAATGGCTGAAGGAATCGAGGGATTGTTGTGAGACCAAGATCGAGATTAATGGCAGAGAAATTGAGAGAGCAGAATAGAGGATGATGGATTGCTGCTGTGAGGAAGATAGTTTGTTGAAGAACACAAGATGGGTTTGTGGTAATAAAGTCTGAAAGCTGATTGAAAGTACATGGAAGATTTTGATGTTTTTAACGGCGAGAAGGAATTGTTGCTGATTCTATTGAGAATGGGTTTGAAGAGATCGATTGGAGATGGGTTCTGAGCTGCTGGAAATAGCCGTGAATAGGGTTTTGATTGATTCATGAGAGATTCTGATGGGAGATTGTTCATATGCAGAGAGGAGAAGATAATCTTGCAATCGATTCGGGAAGGAGGAGCGAGATGGGTTCGATGTGTGTTGTTGATAATCTGCTGCGATTGATGTTAGTGAGACAAAGGTTAGTGATCTGGAATGAAATTGTTGTTGGTAGTAGGCGAGAAGGAAATTGAACAGAAATTGCCGCCTAGCTGTTGATATCGAGAAATGGATGATTTGAAGCATCAAAATTGAATGACAAAGAGAGTGTTACATTAACACTATTAGAAGAGAATTGAAGCGACTAATGTTGAAGAACACAAGTTTGATGAAGTCATGAAGTAGATGTATGTTAGGTGTGTTACGGGGCGGAAGAGAGGCTGAAATTGGCCGGGAAATCGATAAGCAGTAGAAACTCGGCCAGGTTTCTGTCTTCAGCGAGTTAACTCGGCGATGACCGATTCGGATCGGTGACCCAAATTCACCCGGACAGTCAGTTTGAATCGGAAAAGTCGACTCGGTAGCTAACTCATTCTTCCCCTTGACTATTGACTAACTTGTTGACTGACGGTTGACTGTTGTTTGGACCGTTAGTCCTAACGGAGGACCGGACGGAATATTCCGTCGAATATTCTCTCGGCGGAGAAATTTCAGGTGGCGGCGGCGGCATTTCCGGCCAAATTAGGCCACAATCCCGAGTTTTCCGCGACCAAAATTCCAGAATTTTCTATGGACTTCTCTCATGGGTGTGAAGACTTGGGCTAGGAATTGGATGGAGAATTGGACTCAAATTTGGAAAGAGAAGGTGAAGAGTTGAGAAAAGCTTGGAATTGGAAATTGAATTGCAAAAGGAAAAGGATTCTAATCCTTGGAAGAGTTGGAGAATTTTGAAGCCTATAAATAGAGAAGTCTTCTACATCTTTTACACACACCTCTCTACACACACATCACTTGTGTTTTTGCTTGCTTTTCTAAGATTTTTCTTTTTAACTATTTGTGTGAATTTGAAACTTCTTCTTTTAATAATTATTATTTGTGTGAATTTCAAAAACATGAGTAGCTAATTTTCTTATTGATTAAGGATGAATTCTAGTTTTTAAACACATGATTTGAGTTTTTGTTTTCAATTCTATCTTGAGATTTTTCACATGATTATCGATTGTTTTTACTAATAGGAGTGATCTTAAAGACACTCATGATTGATTGATAGATTGTTTGGAGTGCACGCTAAATTAATTTGTTAATTCAATCTAAAGCTAGTGAAAGTTAGGGGATAAGTAATCGTTCTTTGACTCTTTACATAAGTAGCAAACACGAGACCTTGCGGAGGGATTAGTGGAGCAATTGTGTGTAGAAACAACGTTAGCAAGTAGACCTTGAGCTAAGAGTCTAACTACTAATATCGACCCAAGAAATTCACAAAACCTAATGCATGAGCCAAGTTACATCTAGGTTGAGCTAATTCTAGGTGGCTTGGTGATTAGAATCCGGTAGTCGAGAACTTAAGGTGTCCGGTGATAAAAGGGATTTAGGGGTTTAGCACTGAGCTAGCTGCTTTACCTACGGTTGGTGATAATTTGTGACTAATAACAAGTAGAAAAGAACATAACTTGATTCATTGTTTCATAACGAAGAAGGATTCCTTGATCTTGTCTCTCTTATTGCTTTCAACTTTATCTTTTAATTGCTTTGTTTATTTTTATTTTTTTTGTTTTTTACACCCCCCTTTCGTGACAATTTTTACAACTAGAATCTCGTGCTCCTCGTGGGATCGACCTTGACTACCCTATATTACTTGTTAATTAGGTAGTAAAGTATTAATTAATTTGTTGTGGTTACGACACGCATCACCTCACTGGAATGCAGCAAAATGTTACAAAATCAAGCATTTCTATGTTACTTATTTATCATGTTATATTGTATGTTCTTTTGTTATGTATCTTATGTTTGTATCTTATATGTAGAAACAGATGGAAGAGATAAGGCAGGAAACAAATGGTTAACCGCATGTTGTGTTGAAGATACATATATTGTTAGCTTATTATGGGTGACAAAGAATGGAAATCCTTGGAAATTAAAGAATGATTATTCCTTTTACGGTTTTGGGAGAAAGCTAAAGTAAATGGCGAAGGTTGTATAGAGTTGGTTATTCGGATTGATATGCAATGGGGTATTGATAATGAGCTTGATCGTATTGATGAGCACACCAAAAAAACGGTTGTATCAAAGTCAATTGCGGTGAGAAGAATCCCAAGATTTGCGAGATCTTGAGAAGAACAAAAGTCTTGATGTTCATAATGCTAAGAAGTTGTTTGGCGGAATGTTCACAAGGTGCTCAGCTAAGTGGTGTTGGTGACAATTCAAGAGGAGGCTCAAGTAGTAAACCAGTTGTAGTTGATGATGAACCAGTTGTAGTTGATGATGAACCATTTGTAGAAGATGTGGAACCACCAGTAGAAGAAGATGATATGTTTAATCCAGAATATTAGATTAAAAAATGTAAAGAAAATGATGATTTTGTATTTCAACTTGAGAACCTTGAAGTGGATGAGTGTCATCATGTAGAAGACCCAGAAGCTGCAGCTGCTTATATTACTGATGAAGACACTGAAGATGACGAAGATGATACAGACACAGATGAAGGTATTAATATTTGTAACTTTATCTGAATGGTAAATGTGGTGGTGTGTTGATGGATGCAACAGGATTAGATGGTCAAAATGGATTGGTAACATTAGGAATAGGGGTTTTCAGCTACGAGACAATTGAGAATTGGATAATGTTTCTCACGACTTGAGAGATAAACTTAATGCACATCAATGCCTCGACCTTCATTTCGAGGCATAAAGGGATACTTGAAGGTGTTCAAGCTTTGTGTTCCCGAAGCACATCACATATATTGTCGGAGGTTTGTTTACATTTCTTATACATTATAACTGCTTTAACTGAAATATTTTGGTGTGAAATCTGACTTAATTCGTGTTTTTTATTTCAGGCACTTATATTCGAATTTCAAGAAACACTACAAGGGAAAAAAACTGTATGCCTCACTATGGAATGCAACAAATTTTTACAAAATCAAGCATTTCCAAGTGAATATGTTACTTATATATCATGTTATATTGTATGTTCTTTTGTTATGTATCTTATATTTTTATCTTATATGTAGAAACAGATGGAAGAGATAAGGAAGGAAAATCCCTTGGCTGTGAAGTACGTAGAAGATGCTGGTGTTGAGTCTTGGTCTAGGGCTTTCTTTGATGACACTAGTAAATGTGAACACCCAAACAATAACTTTAGTGAGTCCTTCAATTCCATGGTAAAAAATCTTAGGGACAAACCAATCGTAAACTATTAGACCTTTACAATCGGTTGGTTATGGGTCTTTTCACAAGAGAAGAATAGAGAGTGCAACATGGAATCCTAAAAAAATTGGTTCCAAAAGCAATGAAATTGATTGGGAAGATGTTAAAGTTAGTTGGTGCATTTGATGTTCTACCATCTGTTTTGGGGAAAATTATATGAGGTTACAAATGTAGGTAGCAAAGCAGTTTTGTTGTTAACTTGGAAACAAAACAATGTAGTTGTCTTCAATGGCAAATGAGAGGTTTTGTTTGCTAGCATGCAGTTTGCTGTTTGAAGTCATTGAGACTAGATTGGACAAAGTAAGTTAACTTTAATATTTCTTGTTTGTAAACTTTAACATTTAAGTTATTTCTTTACCTAACCATTTATGTGCTTATGTGTTGCGTGTCTTGCTCTAAGTATTATCTTTGTTACTACATACGGGGCCACATATGCACCGACTATTGCTCCATTCTTGGAAAAGATGATGGCCTGAGGTACAAATTTGAATAATGCATTTTAACTAGTTATTTGTGAAATATTTTAAATTAGTTTGCATTGTTTCATTTAGGCCTTTGTTTTTCTCTCTTTATCTGATACTTTGTTGTTCTTTAGTTGGAGGAACATGAAAAGATAGAGTAGCAGCCTGCTCTCAAGATCGGGAAGACAAGAAGACCTAGAGTTAAGAGAATGAGAGCATGGGATGAACCTAATACACAGAGCGGGACTTATTCTTGTGGAATTTGTGGTTCAAATGGTCATAACAGATCAACATGTGCAGGTGGTGATGTTGGTCAGAATCCTAAGGCAAGGAGGCCAAGAACTCAAGTATATGGTGATACCTTCACCAGTAGTCAAACACCTGCACCCATTTCTGCAAAAGGTAAAGCTAAGAACAACAAGACAAGTTGGAAGGGGGAATCATCTCAAGCATCTACAAAGGCTGCATTGCAGCTCCATCTACTACAAAGAACGAGAGAAAATGACTCGGGAATTCTCAAGTGTTGGATATGTCCAGACAAACGGTGAAGCATACTTTTACAAAGACAAAGAAGTACACCAAGACAGAGTGATGATAATCTGCAGCAGTTTACTTGTGTCTTGTTGAATTGCAATTTCCTTTTGAATGGTTTTTGGATGAAAACTCTTAGTGATGCAGTTTCATCAGGCTTTTATATGAACAATAGTGTTATGTTGTGTTATTTTGGAACATCTATAAATGAAGTGCTTTCACAATCAGGTCTTGTACAGGTATGAATGTTTATCACAGTGAGGTGAGTTGAGTCGGCTGAGTCGAGTGTGTTCGATTCTAACTTTGTTCAAATCGGAGAGGGGCTTTTAAGACTTTATGTAGGTGCCACGTGGAGCTTAACAGCTCTAACTTTCTGTTTACCGTTTTATTAAAAAAATGTCAAACTTAGGGTACTTTAGAAAATTTGTAAAAAATGGGGGTACTTTTGAAGTGTAAATTTGAAAACAGGGTACTTTATAAAAATTCCCTAAAAAGAAGAGAGAGATGTGGTCCCTTCATGGTTAGATTAGTAAACTCATAACATTTGACTTTCCATTTATGAAAACAAGCATATCTTTTTGACATACTCATATAAGGGTATCACACCTATCTTTTAGAATCGGAGGGAGTTTTTCCTTCTTTTTTTTTTCTTTTCTTTTTGAAGCGATAACATGTTGCGTGATAATATACAAACCGTATATTTTTATATATTGACATACTAAGTCTAAGGTTGTCAATGGGTACCCATTACCAGGAACAGGACTCGATGGATTAAGTGCAGTTACGGGTCCAAAAATTGGACCCATTAACAATTTAGGACCAACGGTATTACTAGTTTTGACCGTTAAGATTTCGAGCCCAACTGGTTAGTATTCTTCTGGGTACCCGCGGGGATCGAGTACTTGGTTATTCACTCTTTAATCCATTATTTTAGCAAAATTCTAAGTATTTTACTAGTTTCAGATTTAATTTTATTTTTATTTTTCATTTTCACCCTTATATTTAATCGTTATTTAGAGCATTAATATTGAAATCATGATAAACTTTCATAAAAATAATTAGCATTCAAGCAAAAATTTTAATGTAGAGACTTTTTGATACTTTTTCAATACCAATGACTGCAGTAATCGATGAGTACTAAGAAATTATTATAGGGTCTGGTTCTTGATCCACTAATTTAAGAACCCGACTCAGAACCGTTAGGAATCGGACCCGACTTTTATAAGTAGGATCTGGGTCCGGGTACAGTGATACCCGGGAGGACCTGAACCCATTGACACCCATAATTAATCATATATTTTCTTATAAAAGGAGAAGGTATAGAAGGAGACACAAATAGAGAGAAGCAAGGAGGGAGAAATTCTATTCATCAAGTATCTGGAATACAAAGTTTAAGCCTCTATTTATATAGATAGAAGACTTGGTGCCCAAGATGTGTAAATCCTAATCTTAGACACGAAGGGCATCTTAGTAAATAAACTTGGTTTATAACACTCCCCCTGATGACCATTGTGGCTAAGTCATAACAAAAGTACCAGGAAAACTCAAAAGAGAAAAACCTGAAATTGCATAAGCATGTAAAGACTTGAAACATTGTTGGACACGCAAATGTTGCCTCGTTAAAACCTTGACAAGGAAAACCCAGTGGGAGAAAACCTTGACAAAGGAAAAAGAGTACAACGCGATAAGTCTAGTAAATGCACATTTGATGATGGCGCTCCCTCTGATGAGTACTTCAGTTAAGTCTTGGCTTGCAAATCTTTGAGTCGCAACTTCCCAATTTGATGAACATATTTTTTGAATGCATAAGATTCTTGTTCTTTCGTGAAGAAAATTGCTACTTGATTAAGTCTTCTTTTGTGTAAGTCTTCTACAGTAATTTTCTCGAGGCAAGTCCTTCTTTAAATACGTTGAAAACTTGTGTCTTGGGTTGCTAGATTCTCGGAGATGATTTGCAGAAATAGTTGATATAGTTTCTTCATCGAAATGCCAAGATATAGATACATTAGTGTAAATGAACAAAACTTTATTTAATAACACACTGTATGGGGTTCATAGGGACATCCAAATTTCTAGGAGATGGTTAATGTTGATTTGGTCTAACAAAATGACCTAGTGAATGGTGGGAATCCATCAAATAACAAAAATTGATACAACTCCCCCTTGGATGACCACCATGTTGAAATAAATTGCCTCACTAAAACCTTGCCAGTAAAACCCAATGGGAAAAAATATGGACGAAGGAAAAATAGCACAAATATCAACATTAAAAGAAATTTAAACGTCAAAAATGTTGCCTCGCTAAAACCTTGTCAGGAAAACCACATGGGACAAAACCTGAAACGAATGGAAAAGAGTACAACTTTTGACGTATTTATCTATGCTAACCCAACTATATGAGTTTTTCAAAAAATAAATTAATAAAGGGCTATTTTGTGTTTCCTCCCCTACTAAGATCGCTAATTAGCGTTTCCTCCCCAAAAAGATCGAAATTAGTGTTTCCTCCGACGTCACTTTTTCCATCCATTGCTCGGTTAGCCGAGTCAGCAGAAATATGCACGTGACAAAACCAAACACGTGTTACTCAAAATACCCAAAGTATCCTCTATTTTCCTTGAATATTGCTATCATATTTTTTCTCGCTCCTTCATCTTCTTCCCTTCGTTCAAAGTACATAGAAATTCCTAACAAAAATTCTCTCGAATCCTGATCAAATCCATCATATCAATAGTTCATAACACAATATTTTACACGTTACACCGTATTACTAATTCCAATCTCATCATCAGTTCCACTTTCGAATTCCCAATTTGAATAAAGCTAATTTGAACTGTTGTTGTTGATGTTGGTAGTAGATTTCGACAAGTGTTGCAAGTTTTTTGAGCTTTGAGAGTCCTTGAGTGATTAGGAATGTTGAGTTCGTTAGAGTGGAAGATGAACAAAGTTAGTACGCGAATTCAATGAAGAAGATGGAGTCTTTTGCCATTGGAATAGAGTTGTAGTTGTTGAAAGAGTGGATGTTGCAGCCGTTGAAAGAGTGGATGGTGATGATTAATGAATTTTCATTGTTCCAAAACTGTGATCTATCAGTAAAGCACCAAATTATCATCAAAACAACACTATCCAAATCTCTAACTGTTGGAATTTCGTCGAACACATTGCAGTTGTCAAACAGGTACTCTAAGAAATGAGTTTGTTGGTGTTGTTTTTTCCCCTTTATGGCTCGTTCCTATGTAAACTCTAATTCAACAAAATCCACGTTTCCTAACCCATTCCAAATTCCCGTGGTAGCCATGGCTACATAAGCAGCAACATTTGCTACAATCATGTCCAAAAATGCAAAATCTTGCACCAGGCTCAATTGGGCTGAAACAGATCCTAACCCATGTATAATCAACGTTTGATTTTTCTCTTTAAACTTTCACCAATCGGTTAATACTTGAGCCACAGATCCCATCTTCAGTTACGCCGTGTTCTTACGCTTCTTAATCATGTCATGATAGTTTGAACTTATCGGTTGTTTCGAGGTGCGACAAACAACCCATGTCTTCTATTCTCGCCAATTAATCACACATTTTGCCAACTACAAATCCATCGAAGACATAAATTTCCTTTAGAAAAAAAAAACAAACCCATTCATTCATGATCTGTTTTTTAGTATGGCTCATGATAATATTTGAAGATTGGTTCAATTAGGTTGATTGTGAATAAATCGCTTGGATTCATTGGGAGGTGATAATCAATCGATTACAAATTTATAGTATGTTTACATAATTTTTTTCCAAATTTTAGAGGGAAGAAGATGAGATTAGGCATTTAACCTATGTGAGCATGAGAGGGCAATTTAGGTAGTTCATGAAACACGTGTACAATCTACGCCACGCGTGCACAAGTCTTGACTCGGCCCTTAGAGGCAATGGATGGAAAAGCTAACGACGGGAGGAAACACAAATTTCAATCTTTTTGGGGAGGAAACGCTAATTAGCGATCTTGGGAAGGGAGGAAACACAAAATATCCCATTAATAAATAAGCATCAAAAGAATAACTCTAGTCTATCTTAAAGACGAGTTTATGCTAGCATAATTCAAACTGCAGATTTAAGAAAGAAAGAAATAAAAAAGAATTTATGCTGCTAAAGCGTGGATTTTTATTTTTAAGGACTCCTCAAGAGACCTATAACGTTGAAGTCATCAACTAATCCGAATTTTTGGTTTTGTACCAAATTTCTAAAAACACATAGAGGTTGTTCAACTTTGACATAATCAAGTCAGGATAGCTTGCACAGAATATGTTCCCAACCACATTTCTTGTGTAAATACAATACGAGTCCTTCAAGGACTACCGCGCTATAAGCATCATACATGAAGAACAAAAATTTATTGAATCAATCCTTGGGTCCGAGGAAAAAAAAAAGACCCTCAAATCGTTTTTACAACGAACATTTTCTCATATAACACATTATGACTACACCAACCTGTAAGTAATATATGCTTGCAATTTTAAGGTGTTAAGTCTGGATCCAAAATCTACGTTAATTGAGAAAATAAGCCAACTAAATTGGATTGTATGCCAACCAATCACGTATGTCAATATTCCTCTGCGAGAGGGTTCACAACCACCATTTTTATTATTTCGGTAGCTACACTAAATGAATATTCAACAACATTTAATTAACTACGATCCCCACAATTCTCAAACACAATTCATAAATTCTTTGGTACCCGTGCTTGCAGGCATTATAATTAATCTCCCCGATCTTCCGGTGAGGAGATATGAGCGAGAATGTGGATCTTTTTGATAGACTCTATTGGAGCACTATCTGTAGCCTATATAAAAATGCTACATGATTACTAGATGTGATTGGATTTGCCTTTTCAAATGGCATGATTAAGCTTATGGGAAAGCTAATTGAGATATTTTCACGCCTATCTAATGGAAGCCTTTTTCGATGTGATTATGATGGGAGAGAAATGATATAACCTTTTAAGTTAATTAATGTCAACTTCTAATAACATAAAGTCTCCCGTAATTCTGGCGGAAATTACCATCTCATATACGGAAATAAATTTCATAGAATATTATCCGATTAAATCAAGGACATATACTCATAATATATTCTGGATTTTAAGAATAATACCAGTTGGACTGTACATAATGACTTCAAAAGCCATAAAAAAATTGTCCTTAAAAATTGTAGTCTACTTGACATACAAATATAACATCAACCATGGATTTTTATGGTTACAACCAAAAGCATAAAAAAAATGCTAATAAATCTCCAAAATAAATAAATAAAAATAAATTGTGACCTTTACGGACAACAAGATAATGTTTCATAATGAGATTTTGGACACTTCTTTTTCAAAATAAATTAAGTTCAAGATCAATTTAGTCACTACAAGGACTAATAATATAGGCTAACAAGCCGGGTGCGCACCCATTGATCTTTTGTGTCCTACCGTATTTCAACATTAAGTTGAACGGTCATAATTTAGGAGATTAATATTAGGAAGAAGAAAAATCGCACAACATCCCTCAGGAATTCAGCTATTGGTGTATGCAAGTGTTAATATTATAATAACGATACTTTATATATCCCTTTAGGATCGATAGGGAAAAACCAAATTAATTGGCTTATATGATTCTTTTTAAAAAGAAAATAAAGAGATTTTTTTCGTTGTTAAGGAATCCATGATTTCCGTAAGAAATAAAAATCAATGGTTTATTAGTAGAAAAATAAAACCATGATCGGTAACGGTTTGTCTAAACGATTATCGTTAAACTACAAAAAAAAAATATTGGCTTAATTTTCTTAGAATGCCAATTTTAACATCTTCTTCCGCAGAATTGATGGAGAAAACCGATACCAGTTGGTATATACGATACACCAAAATTGCATCGACAAAAAGAAAAAGAAATGTCGACTTAGTCATCGCATATGGAAAATCAACTTCGTGGTTGATAGATGGTTTCTTGTAAAAAATAAATAAAATAGAAACCGATTATAAAAATCACATGATCTTCATCGAATGGACGAAGATACCAAACTTAATTGGACGGAGGTTTATGAACTATGCATGTGAATCGTCATTAGTTACTGTAAAGGTAACCAAATATATGATAACACCAATTTTGGTGATTACAATTTCATTAAGGGAATAGAAATTGTAAGCATGGATTTATTTGCTTCTTTCTCAATAAAAAAATATAGAGAAGAAAGGAAAATCAACTATAAGAGAAAAATTGATTTCCTTAACTTTTGGTTCGTATGCCTTTGATGAATATATTAATGGGACTTCGTAAGCACAAGTGACAAATCCCATCCACAAGAGTCGAGAGGTTTGATTCATCTTGCAAACCAAACTGTTAATTAGAATTGGAGAATTAAAATATCCCTAGCTAAGTGTGCGTGCTACGATTTGATCTACAAAAGGACAAAAATAAAGTTAAATGCTTCGAGGAAGGAGAGATCAATCAAGGAATGAAGGTGAGCACGAGGATGGGAACTGCCTGACCCGATCACCTCTAAGCAGCTGACATTAAGACACCTTCCACATCACCTCGCCTAGGCAAGCGATCCACGATATGATGGCATCCGCAAGTCTTTTACAACTTCATCTCCTATTCCACATCAAGGCCACTGGCAGACATCGCAACGCCCGCTAACGCAGAAAAGCTAGACTCAAGGTACTTACATTTCCCTCTCAAAGGAAGCAAGATCCCTGGAGCTACTAGAGACGTGGCGCGAAATGGAGAGTCAGCTACCCCTATGACGGCCACCACCTACCGATCAACAAGTAACGGATCCGAGGTACTGCTGCTACTTACCTGCCTTTCCATCACTCCCACTAAAGGAATGCACGCTTTGGCGCATTGTTCGTGAGAAGCTCTGCCTCGTAGATAGCTTGAGGATTTTCAGAGAGCTACTCCTGGCCCGAGCATACAGTGAGGCTTCAAAAGGCAAGTGTTTTACTTCAACAACTTTATGTGCAAGAGAGATAGTTTAGAATTCACTGGGACCCTGGCATCCCGCAAGGGAGTGAAAGAGGCTCGCACCAAACGCCGTGTTTGTTTCCTCCACCTCGCACTCTCCCTTACACAACATTTGACAAACGTCATACATGCAATCATTCATGACCAAGATGCAAAACCTCATTCAACATGATCTCTTTCTGTAAAAAGGTTGTTCACAAAACTGATCTCAAAATAAGCCAACTCAATTACCTATTCAAGACCTAAGCCTTAAGAAAATCCTCACTATCACTCAAAAAAAAAAAAAAAAAAAATCTAAAAGGAAAAACAAGTTTCCAGAGCTGCTAATCTTTCAAGGAAGTCCTTCAACAAAGAACTCATCTTTTCCTTCTCGGGGCAAGAGAGACTTTCATCCTTCAAGTACAACCTGCCTCACCTTCAGCCTTAGGCAACTTTTCAACTCCTCTTCTTCCTCTCGGCGAATACGCGATACGTATGGGCTCCATTCTATAATCTCTGGAGCGCCGTGGTCAATACACCTTATGCCACACTTACCACTGAACGCGTCAGACAGAGACATTCCAACAAGTGTAACACCTCCCGTCACTGCAGCCGAGCAATGGCAAATCCCAATAACTCAAGCGTAACGCCCAAAGAGTCACCGAGCAATAACTTTCTACTCCCGCATCGTACGAGGAGCCGTGAGGGACGAGAGGAGGACCACCATCCATTACCATTTCGACTTGATGAGAAGGTGAAGTTTCATAAGAGGACTCAAAATCTGACATGGCCGCAACTCAGTGCTACAGGTATTTCACTGCCACGACCTACGTGGACCCGATCAACAGCGACACGATTGAACGGTCCTGCCATGAGACTTACACCGGGACCGACCAAGCAACGATCCTCCTCGTGTCAACAGACACACGAACAAACCATGTAAAACCACGCTCGGGATCGAGGCTCAGACGGGGTTCTCACCTTCACCAAAGACTTTTCAACGGCGAGAAAGACGGCCGGGCCAAGAAGCATGGGAATTCTGCAAGGGTAAATCGAACCGCAGAGCCGCTCCGTCTTCACCGCTCTCCAAACAGGTGGCTGCCTCAATGGTCTATCCAAGAGCGCGCCAATGCCTCTTCTCCGGACTCCCCGCTCACTCTTGCAGAACTCGCTCCCAAACACCTCCTCTGTAGGATCTGCCTTCAATCGTCCGCACCGTAGGCCACTTTTAACATCCTCTCGAGTCTGCTTTGGGCACTCAAGCCACACCAGTAATCTGTAGCATCCTACCAAGCTTTCGTTTTGATGTACCTACTGGGCCAACGCGCGTCCTCATTCATCCTTCATGAGGATCCGAAGAGAGCATGAAAACCTCGAAGTCGTGATAAGGAGGAGGGCGAATCCTTGGGAATGCTAATATTTTCATGCAGCAGAGAGGAGCGCAAAGAACAAACTCAGTCATCAATGTTCTCAGCATGTATTTCGAAGATGCACAACACTTCCCACCAAGAGATTATCTTCTGTAAGATATATCAATCTGGAGTTTTCTTTGTCATACCGCAATGAAATAAAGATGGAGTTAACTTGCATGAAAGCACATGAGAAGTGTAGTCACACACGGCAAGACACAACTCACATCGCGAGCACACAATGACCTGGCCCAAACATCGCTCAAGTATGTCTCGTATTGATTTCACCCGTAGTAAGTTTCAAGCACCTAGATTGCTCAAGTCTCAAGTCCGCGCACACAAGAAGGCCGGCTTCAACCAAGCACATGGCCGACGCTTCGAAGCATGTACACGCATGGACCCACTTTCAACCGGGCGCACACAACAAGCCCACGTTCGATCAAGCAGCGCAAGAATCTTACCCGAACGAAGCATGCGTAATGAATACCGACAGGGCACATCCCCACGATTGAACGGGCAGAAGCGCACTAGCCCTCGACCAAGCAGTCATCGCAAGGTCGATCAAGCCGAAAGCATCGACATCATGCTAGGGGAATACTTTCCTCGGACGCTTCGAACGTGACATGCTCGAGCGATCGGACGCACTCTGCCTCCCTCGTAATATCTAACTTTGTCTCATAAGTTTTATCTTTTAATCGTCACTATCTCATGCCTACCACACAATAAGGTAAACTCATTATGCGCTAGGCAGGGACTTAATGTTGATGGTGGATTTTCATTCAAGGTTAGATTTGTAAAAACCGTAAAAATCATGCTACTGACATCTTGTAAAAGATAAAGCCATTTATAAGTGTTGATATTCCTCACTTAATTCACCAAGAATGGATCATGTAGCAACAATCCCTTCTCGTGAATTTCATATCGCCTCTGTATTTCCCGTACTCATTATCGCTGTGGCATGATCGACCGAAAGTGTTACTCTTATAGTAGTAACATGAACCTCCAAGCACTATAATGAATCATTATCATAGTGGCATGAGACCGAGTGTTACTCATATATAGAGTAACACGTAACCTCCAAGCACTATAATGAAACCATGTACGAAATACCCGACATGGCCGATGCCTCTGGTGTTATATTAGCCCTGAGCTCCTCTCAGGTGTTATATTAGCCCGATTGAGCTCTCTCTGCGGTGTTATATTAGCCCGATTGAGCATCCTGACTTGATCAGTACTGGCCTCCGGACATGATCCGATTGCAACATCCAACTCTGACAAGCATGATTGGATGATCAATGATCAATTCCATCACCCTATACGGGTATGGAATACCCACTACCTATAGTTTCGTTGTGATATGACCATCGCTAGCCATCCAACTCCACAAGCATGATTGATGACCACGCATCAATTCCATCACCCTAAGCATGGTATGGACAAACGATCACTTAGCTTGCCAGATATGATCTGATCGCAGTCATCCAACCCACAAGCATGATCGATGACTACGATCAATTCCATCACCCAAGCATGGTATGGAATACCCACGGCCTTAGCTTGCTGTGATATGATCTCGATCAGGCAGCCATCCAACTCCACAAGCATGATTGGATGACCCAGATCAATTCCATCACCCCAAGCATGGAATACACACAACCGACCCCCGCATGGTCGACCATTGGCCTCGCTATAAGAAACCGGTCCATACCAAGCATTATGGACTAAAACCCTAATTGTGGTTCGCGTGATATTACATGTGCCGCAAAAAACGTCTCAACCGGTCCACATTCGGCAGCATAGATGGAGGGTGTAGATGTAGAATGTGGCCCGGAGTGTCATGACACAATCACCATGTGACCGTTTCTACACACTCACTAATCGTCAAAACAAACCATGATTGGTTGGCAATAAATATCGCTCCGCCCAAAAGAGCATGGTCGGGCGCGTTTTGAAAGCCAAAATCGGGAGCCCAAGACATCGCGTCCATCTTCTCCTAAGACGAACGGGAGGGTCAGCGCGTATTAGATTGGCGCAAGGTCGGTTACACCAAAGATGACCACCGTGGCCCATCTACTTCCTCACGCGGTCGCCAAGGCACATCATTCTGGCCAACGAACTCCAAACGCACGCCCAAACTCGTGCGGTTACACTCTCCCAAATCCTAAATCGATCTCGACTCCCCGCTAATCTCACTGGACATTTGGATGGTTTAGATCACGTTTTCATGGGATAATCAGGCATAGGTGTGAACATCACCTACCACCTACACGGTGGTATGATCGACCAAGACCGACCAAGATGGGTTGCCTTGGGGCGCGCCCAAACTTGGGATGACACGCTGTTACCACCCCTTTTGCGTAAAGAGATTCAAGAAACCAATCTCGACCACTCCACCCCACGGACACCGGGGTGGCTTAGATCACGCTTCATGAGACGTAAGACATAAAGAACGCCACCACCGCCTTCACGCCAAATCAATCGCACAAGACTACCAATGCTAGGTCGCCTTGAAAAATGCGCAAATAAAGGAGTATGGCACGCGCTTTCATGTATCAAACTTCCGCCGCAAAAAATCAATCTCGACCACTCCCCTTGACGGTCAAATTGAGTGGGCCATCGCGCCTCATGAGGGAACGGACATACAGCGCTTCTACACCATCATGCCAATCAACACGCATGTATGGCCTGGTCCTCTCCAAAATCCTTCCCATGCTTGGTTTCGACTAAGTTTGGTGAGTGATGCTTGCACACCTTTAAAAACCCTACTTAATAACGGCCGCAGTATGCGAGTGTCTCAATCATCATCTCATCCGTCCGACTTCTACCAAACTTTGGCTATACAACCGGGTCAGAGTTATTCGTTAGTGAGCAAAGCCATTACACATCACTTTACCACACCTAATGCGCACTGTGATAAAATACACACGATAATGCATAAGTATCGACTTTCCGAATAACGCAAGGAGTTCAATTCAGCATTACATACCTTTCGTGATCCACGATCCACATTCCGGCACATCAATCATGTCACAAACTGGGGGATACTTTACTGGGGTATTGGTTCAAGTTTATACAAGCCTGCGGCAGCTGCGGCAACGCCAGCCATCACAAGAACGTGTTAGGGAGTCATGGACGTTAGGAGATGAACAGAAAAAGTGGGCAAGACCGGTCGTTATTACCGACACACAACCTACTCACTCCATCATTCCACTACCTCCACTTCCCACGAAACGTTTGAATGCAGGCTCAACGACTTGTGTAAATAGGTTCTCCGCCCTATTTTCCAACAACAAGGAATATACAGTGGATGTGTATCAACACAAGTTCAGCCGACATAAACCAAGTGTTGATACCGGGCTACAGCCCAACCATCTTCTCACAAGTCACAGCTTTTGTGCCAACACTCACAATCTCAACACCTTCTTCGCTTCCCTCCCTAAGATCAACCCCATCTCCTTCACTTTGTGACCGAAACAAGTCTGGAACGGCCATTTCTTGGTTTAGGCCGGACTTGCACAGATTGATCTCTCGAATCTACAAGCACTCACCGCGCAAAGGCATTTGTTG